>JAWZYV010020133.1:0-600000 GCA_038373885.1 Cheiracanthium punctorium | reverse complement strand
CCTTAAGCGACCGAAACCTCGCTTCTTTCTATTCAGCGTAACTCATGATCAGACATGATAGCGCGGTAGTTCTTTAGCGTTTTCATGGAGTTTATTTAGACCGATTGATTCAAATAAAAATAAGTGTAATTTGGACAGTATACATTGGTAAAAATAAACAGGAAGTGTATAAAATTGATAAAAATTCAATATGTCGGCCTCATCCAGTATTACATATAGCCAGAAATATGAATCATAGCTATCGTTAGAAGGAGGGGGATCATGGGCCACTCAGAAGTACCCCAATGTCCAGCGCCGAGCGAGCGAGGTGGTTTTGGGAGCGTCTCATAGCTGCTAAGTCGCCCTTAGTAAAGGCTGGCGTAAAGCAGGTGTGTAATCGCGGCGAGTTGAAAAGTGGTACGTAAAAGGCAATTATAACCCTTTGCTATTTAGTAAATTTTCACTATTAGTGTTTAAAGAAGCAGTCAGTTTTTAATGTGTTTAATAAGCAGTAAGTGTCCATCAAATAAATATAACGAGGAATTGAAATTACTGTCACCAAAATGTTCTTTTATTTAATATTTATTTAACATGTGCAATATCTATGCTACAAAATTTATTTACTAAAAACATCTAAACATAAAAATCCAATTTAAGTAATTATGGTTAATTGTTGTTATTAGTAATTAATTAATTTTATTTTTATTTATTTATTTTTTATTTCCAATGCAGCAGGCGATTACAGGCGTAGGGATAATGTCTGTAATCGCCTGCTGCATCGGAAAAAAAAGTAATTATGAACTTCAAATTTAGCTCTCCATTTATATAAATTACATAGTCATATCCCTTAAAAGAACCAAAAAATTTTACAATTTGAAAAGAATAATTTATCTCATCTACTTCTTTAGAACATACTTTTTATTTGTATAAAATTTATTTTTATAAAATTTTTATAAAACGATTTTAAATTTTACAATTTAAGAAAATAAACAAGATAAAATTTTACCTTCTGAAAGTTCAGTGCTCACTAGAAAATAACAGTTCTCATATAAAATGACTTTCTAAACTCTTCAATAATTATTCTGCTTTCCTTAAAATTTAGAAAAACTCGCATTTATTTTAATTTCCACAAAACTCAATGAAACCCGCTGTAAAGGACTGTAATCTGTAAGTCGAAACTGCTCTTCTGCAGTAAATGTTCAGCTTTAAGCACAACTTATCTCTTGATGCCTGCAGGAAAAGCTATTTTAAAATTTATCTTCATCCCATGAAAACATTTACTGGAGTTCATCTGACGAAGAAAAATACATTATAGTAAAGCAATGATTTTACTCTTGACACTAATCAGGGAATAAAACACGAAAACACTTTCGAGTTAGAGCTTGTTCAAAGGAGATAATTCACGTATCTACCAAAAAGTGATGACAGCTAAACTAAACTCAAGGGCACACCTGGGAGATATAAATAAATTCCATATAGATGAATAATAAGTAAAGAAATTAAAAAGCATTTGGGAAAGATTACAGAACTTTGGTGCAATATGATGATGGCGGTTATAATACCTGTTGTATGTAATTAGATTGTAGAAAAATATTTAGAAAAAAAATTATTTAAATAATATCTGAATGTTTCCGAGAAAATTAAGGCATCTTTACAGCTTTTAACTTTGTAAGGAAATTGGGAAATATTTTAATATTAAAAAAGTAGGTAATTTCAATAGCTTTTTCTATACTGTCTGTATATTTGCAGATATTAGCTTGCATTAGTAGAATATTATTTTTATGAGAAATAAAGTATTTAATTAAAAATTTTGATGTCTATTAGGTTTAAATTATGTATTAAAGGTTTTATATTTTTGAAAGTTTATTTCTTTTTAACATTCAAATCAATAAGGTAAATTAAACATATCGTGCAAATTAAATGTACAGTACAGAATATCTGTGCGAATTCTGTCATCAGATATTTATTTATTACGATTATATTGTATTATTTGTATCATAAATTTAAAATTCTTTTTAACATTCAAATCAATAAGGTAAATTAAACACATAGCGCAAATTAAATGTACAATACAAACAAACTCTTCAAGTTTTCTCATTAGATATTCATTTATTGCGATTACAGTTATATTATTTGTATCATAAATTTAAAATTATACTTGCAACATCATATTTGCAATACATCATTCCTGAGGTTTATTCATATGAAACAAATGACCACCATTCCTGAGGTTTATTCATATGAAACAAATGACCATTCTCAAAAACCTTTTCAGGTAGTATTGGAGCTAACACTTTAATGACTCCTCTTCCCTTCACATGTTCAAATGACATTCAAAACATTTAGAAAAATCTTAAACCTAGGTTTAATCTGTTAACTTCCATTATTGAAAAGAAACAAGTCTAAAGATTCCCTTTCCGCGCCATAAATTATTTTCTGCACTCGTCTTTAAACTTTCTACTAAATCCCACATTATCCATCGCGCTACTTTTGCTACATTTCAACAAGAAAGTTAAACTTGAGCAGTGAGCTTATGAAAAGACATTTTTTAATAACTTTGAAAACCAGAGTTTCTTAAACAGCTACTTATTTTTGTTCGTCTTTATCTCTCTTTTTTAATAACTTTTTAGGTATTTTTAAAAAGTTAAATACTCGGGTCCTGTAGTTGTTCTAACTCTCTCCCCTAACGAATGCCACTTTGTTGATAGTTGAATTTACTGCTATGTACTCATCACTAGAAAGAAGGGACCTTCCTTAAGTCTCTGGCGTAATTTCTAGAGGTACTTAAGCTACCTTGTTTTAAAGAGCTAAAAGCGATATGAAGGACAAATAAAAATAACTTAAGATGTTAGAATTTAATATATTAAACTATATAGTATACAGTATGATGTAGGTAAATAGTGAATGATGAAATATTGAACCCTTCTATCTGAAAATTCTATGTGCACTTTAAGAAAATAACATTTTTCTAAGGAAAGCTGTTTATGCATTCCAATAATTACCCCTTCTTTATTTCGGTAACAAAAAAGCCTTATGAAGATACCTTACGCTTCATATAAGGTATGTTTACATACAGTACGTTAAAACCGTTTATAATTTAATGTAAACGATTTTAAAGTAACTTATTTGGATTCATTTCATTTTTTGAAGTGTTATACGATGTTTCAATAACATTAAGATTTGGCGATTTCTTGCCAAATATAAGAGATTCGACAAGCGGGGTCCAGTTTCAGAAACTTATTGATGCTAAATTTGGGAAATATTTTGTGAAAAGTTGCGAATCTTGGCCGTATATTGTACTTATTCCAAATGCAGACTGTTCATAGATTTTAGCGTATTGCGTGGCGTAAGTCTTTTGGGTGAGCCTGTAAATAAACTACGTCATTGATTGCAATCAAGTTCACAACGTCATGCTACAGCAGTATTAAATATAAAATTTCAACATTATACAATAAGCGGTTTTCGAGCTATGCGAAATACGTACATATATGATGTTATTTTAAGTAATGAGAATTAATACTTAAAAAAACAAATTATTAGAGATTACTCTAGTAGTCTTCAAATCATGCTCGTTTAGCATCAACAAACTTCTGCAGGCAAGTTTACCACGCTTCGTACGCTCCCTGGAGTCAGCATCTGAAAAATCATTGAGAGCATGCGTGTAAGCCACTTTGACAGCATCCAGGGTTCCATGGTGGCGTCCTTTGAGGGCGGTTTTCGCTTTGGGGAAGAGAAAACAGTCTGCTGGGGCAGGATCGGGCTGTGGGGAGGCTGGGGATCATTATGATGCCATCTTTTGCCAGGTTCTCTGTAACTACGAAGCAGGTGTGATTCTTCGAGTTGTCATGATGGAGCTTCCAATTATCAGCAATTTCTGGTCTTACTTGGTTGACAAGTCCCTTTAATCTTTGTAACACTTCCACGTTCAAGGCGAACACAAAATTTGATTGTGTAACGCTGTTCAAACGCTTTGCTGCATTTTGAGTTTGCACACACTTTTTTACAGACCGTCCATGCCACGCGTGATCTTCTTTCCAACGAAGATTGCAGGAGACTGGTGAAGGGAACGTTTTCGAGGTCAAATCTCCGACAGCCAACTCCAGCCAGTCCGAGCTCGCTCTGGCGGACAGTCATGTAAGGACAAAAATATCCTTATTACTTAAAATACACACGCTGTGTATACTGCTAGATAAATGGATTCAAGGATGATAAAAGTTATCAGCATGTATTTATAAATGCACATACACCGTTAATAGAAGTACTTCAACGTTTCACCATACAATAGAGCTAAATTATCTGCACCCTTTCTATGGGGAAACTTTTCACCAGGATTTGGCTCCATTGATCAGTTTAAGCATCAAATAATGGTTCAACGTTCCACCCTAGAGAGGTTGCAACTAATTCAGCACCATATCATGGTGAAACGTTAGATAACTTTATTAACAGTGTATAAATGTCACACAAGAATTTGTGAAGAAGGGTATTTCTACCAAACTCTGAATTTCGAAAGTTTTCACAATTACAATTCTTTACGTAGAAAAAGGAATTAAAAAACCCTTCGTACTATTTAAATTTAATCCAAACTCAATGAAACCTGCTATAAAGGGACATAATCTGTAAAAGCTGAAGTTCTGCAATCTTCTGCAGTAAAATTTGAGTTCTAAGCATAACGTATAACGAAGCTCCTATCAACACAAGAAAGAGGGAAAGGTGTTTTTAAATTTATCTTAATCCCATGGTAAGCTTTTAGTGGAGTTAATGACGAAGAAAAAAGCATTCTAGAAAAGCAATGATTTTCCTCTTGACACTAATCAGGGCAATGAAACATGAAAACACTTTTTAGTTTGGTCTTGTTTAAAGGTTATAAAAATTCGAATTTCTTCCATAAAATGAAGGCTGCAAAAAAGAATGTCTGCAGGACGCATGAGAGCTGTAAAAACCCTTTACATTCCAGAAATTATCGAACTCTAAGGAGAGTTTAAGAAGAGATTGATAAATACAGTTTTTATTTTATCAGGATAATTTTCTTTTTATTCAAATAACAGTTATTAGATAATTCACAAGAATACAAACGAGAAAGCATTTTTATGTCAAGAAACTTGGTTTGACGTGTTCATGTTTGCATTCAAAATTGTGGCGAACATTGTGAATATATTTAAAAAATCAATAAAATTTTTATAATGTCAAAACTTTTCCCTCAACATTTTAAACCATTAAAGGCCGTATTATTTTCACGAAAACGGCCATAAAAGTGCCCATTTGTTTTAATTCAAGAAAATTGCATCACAATATATGTATTCATTTTAAGGTTTTAGACTCTTTTTAGCACTAAAGAAAAACTAAGTTACAATTCTAGGAAAAGCCAACATTTAGGGTTATTGTGAATGAATGCTTGTTTTTCAGTAAGCAGGGAATAATTAAATATATGTTTTAAACATACAAATGGAAAAATTCATTAAACTTCATAAAATAAATAAATATTTGTAAAGTTTTCTTCGAACATAAGTAAAAAAAAAACAGTGAGATAAGATTACAAAATGCACATCACAGCGACACGTATTTTTAGTAGTGCCACCATCTATTTAAAAATAAACTATCTCCAATAAAGTTAAAAATAGCCCGGTGCTATCATCTGTTCTGGAAAATGAGAAAAAAATATCCGTGCATAAGAATAGAAATGTTCTAATATTTCAGGCGCATAATTTTTGAATACTGTTGCCCGGAAATATCACGGGCTCGTGTAATAGAGGGAGAAAGCTTAGCCCGTCATTTTAACGGGAGAGAGAAGGAAGGGGTTAATTGTGCACGCCAATGAACATGAACATGCCATTATTTTATGCCTATGAGCATAACTGTTACATATCTTTATTACATTTAAGCAGTTAAATAAACGATTATTAATAGCTCATCTACTTTTGTTTAATTGTTTTTATTCGCCTTTTAAGTATTTGATATTAACCTATTCAAATCTTAATCCTATACAATTCTCAAGTCACGACATTAATATAATTTTTTGTGAAGGAACATTTAACTCTCATTGAATAAAAAAGCATATAATATATATATATATATATATATATATATATATATTGTGTGTGTGCTTTTTTATTCAATGGGTCGCTTATATATATATAAGCCACAATAGCTGTTCTTTGTAATATGTGTAAATATTAAGATATCTAAAAAGTATAATGATCGTTTCTATTAGAGCGACACTTGATTAATTAATAACTTTCAATATTTTATTAACAATAACTAACTATGTAGATATTTTAATATCAGTAGATTAGGGGTATCATGTTTAAATTAAGCCTTAGTTGCTCTTTTAAAAAAGTAAAATAATTTTTTATTTCTATAATCATGTTGTTGCAATGGAATTGCTCTTGAGTTAATTAACTAAGTTTGTCTGAACCATGGACTTATGAACTAAAGTTAATTTACAGTAATTAATTTTTATGAGTTTCAAGACTGTACAGTAAAACGGGGCTTAGATGCTTCTTTATTATTTGGGAATTTTTTTAACATGTACATATTTTCTTTTCCGTTGAAGGTAAGCTTTATTTTACCTTCACTGGAAAATTAATCAGTTCCCTTTTTCCCCCGTTTAAGGTAAGTTTTGCTTTAAATTAGTAATTATTTTCCATTTTAAAAGATAGAAAATAGTTTTAGCTTGAATTAAGTATAAAAAGAGAACAGCTTATAAAAATTAAATAAAAAAATATAAATATCAATTAACTTTATGTTTCTTTAAGCAGCTGTTTCCCCAGTAAATGGACATTATATTTTATAACAAACTAATGAAGACATACTGAATCTCTCTTTTTGAAAATCCACAGCGTATTTTAAGAAGCAACACTTTTCTATGAGAGAATCTCTAAGCTTCTCAGTAATTATTTCACTTTACCCAACAAGTAAGAAAAACTCGCATTTATTTAAATTTCTTCCAAAGTTAATAAAACTCGCTATAAAGGACCCTAATCTGTAAGGCGAAACTGCTCTTTTGCAGTTAAATGCTTAGGGCTAAGTATAACTTATCTCTAGATGCCTGTTAACGCAAGGTATGGTGAAAACTGTTTTTGAAATTTATCTTAATCCCGAAAACCTTTTACTGGATTTAATGACGAAGAAAAATACATTCTTGTGAAGCAATAATTTTTCTCTTGACGCTAATCAGGGAATAAAACACGAAAATGCTTTTGAGTTAGAGCTTGTTTAAAAGAGATAATTCCGGCATCTTCCGAAAAATGAAGATAGCAAAAAGGTATTCTATAAGACATCTGAGAGCTATAAAAATGCTTACACCCAGGAAAAAAATAATAAATAAGAATTTTGAATTTATTATTGTAATTTAGTTCTTTATTTGTGTACCAGTTACCAATTTCGACCTTCTGAGAGGCTGCAAGGAATTTTTTCATTTTGATGAGCTCCAATTATGATTGAAAAACACATACATTTTATATTGACTTCGTCAATGTCCGGAATGTTTACGTGTATAACGCCCTTCGAGTTTTTTATAGGTTGGAGATCACGTTTAGTCTTGCCTTCTGCACCACTAAACGATTGTCTCTGAATGTATTTGCATAGGATCATTTCCGAATGTTTCATTTCTTCTAAGGTGATTCCCCCCTCGTTTTCTTTCAGATGGATCTAGTGAGGCATTTTTCTTGAATCGATAGATCCAGCCAAAAACTCTGAGTATTTTCTCCTAGCTCGATATATATATTTTTTCTGAGTTAACTACTTTGGGATAGGGAAACCACTCTTCTTTCAGTCAAAATTCTGGAGGATCACTTAACCACTTTGGCCCCTGCCACATCGGGACTGCGTAAGAGTTTTTGCATAACACCCACGTGAAGGTAAATCTGCTGGGTTGAGAACTCCAAGTAAATGATTACACTTAAGGGATTGCTCAGAGCTCTAACTTCCGAAACCCGATAATACACGAACGTAGCCCAACGTCCATCGCTTTTTATCCAGTGAAGTACGTTCATGGAATCAGACCAAGAACATGCTTTCAAGTTCTAGTTGCAGTTGTTTGATAACCGTTGCTGCTAATCGTGCTCCGATAACGCAAGATAACAATTCAAGCCTAGGAATTGATGAACTTTTCAAAGGAGCTATTCTATTTTTAGCTTGAATCAGCTGACACGTTATACGATTGTTAAAATGAGTCTTAAGAAAAATGCGAGTAGCATTGCGAAGCTTGATGCATCGCAAAATATGTGAATACTATTTTCACCTTCAGTTAAATTATGTGGAGAATGCATGCGAGGAAAGTTTATTTCTTTCAGTATATTTTTAGATGATCTTTAGATTTTTCAAATTATTCCCCATTAATTCTAAAATAGGGGATACTAGGATCTGAAAGCTGTACAGAACTTTGGTTAGCTTCTTCTACAAAAGTATTGTCAAACACCTTCTTCCTTGAGAGTGAAATTCAATTGCCAACCTCTTAGATCAAACTGAGCAGACGCTACAATCTGTTTAGACTCCGATATAAACGTTTCTAACTCTTAATAAATGCGCGAGCTAGCTGCTAGCAAAAAAGGGGAAGCATTTATGACAAAGACAACTCGGCAGTGCTTGTAAATTTGTAGTACAATCCCCATTTTCTCACCAATACCCATTTTTCAGAAAATTCCTGTCATTCTCTTTTAAACTTATCTGTAAGAAAGTTTTTCTAATATTGACGCTCCCTCCAATTTTCCCTTTTCGGACATTTCCTCCCCCCCCCCCCGTTAGGTAAGTTTTGCTTTAAATTAGTAATGATTTTCATTTAAAAGTGTAAGATAGTGTAAGATAGAGGGGATGAGTTCGACTATATTTGGACTTTTTGCAAAGCAATCATTTAATGAAACTGAATACTTCTGTTTGACAGATCCATAAAATATGGGACGGATTTTCGTAGTTGCGTTTTGCCGCAAGACAGCCCTGTGTGGCAAATAATGACCGACACTCGCATCATCGACACCAGCTATCTTCCCTATTATCCATTCACTCTCCCATTCCTGCAATATGTTCTGATAAGTTTCCAAATTTCCATTAGGTTTCAAATTGTGATGAGTCAACTTAGTCTTTTTTCAGCTAACTCACGATTAGAAGCAAGGGTTGATGTTCATCAACCCAGGGTGCAAGGAAACTCGGATCCTTATCATCTCTCTAACGACTGTTGTGTTAAACAAGTCTAACGTTTTTGGATCTAAATCATCCGTTTTTTTACTCTCAGTGAGAGATTTAATAACAAGCAAGTCAAGTTCCCATAAATCTTGTATCTTTTCACTTTTAAGATGCAATAAAATTAGTAAAGATGCATTGTTAGGTTTTCGCGGGTTGAGGTACATTCTCATTAAAGTTCATTCCAAGTGTGTTTTTCGATCGCAGCTGGCCACTAGATAATAATTTAAAGTTTCCAGTTATCAACCTTCCACATACATCATCTCCCAAATGTAAGTGTATATTTTTACCGATCGAATGTTTAACTACTTTCGAATTTTCATAATCGGCGAAGTGAATACCGTAGTGTTTCGTTTCTTTAATCCATGTCCCATGTTTGATTTTGGGTATTTCTGCATATATTTTTTTCTTGATCAAAAACGTCAAAGTTACAGCAGTAATTCCGGTCTAATTTTGTAATTTCCGGTCTAATCCAGTCTATATTTTGTAGCGTTTATGTGTTTTTAGTCCCCCAATAGACATGATTCAATTTTCCATGGACTACAGCTATATTTCCAATTTTACTTATTATGTCTTTAGAAATGTACGATCTTTTGTTACACAGTGTCCCACAGTGCACGCAAAAACAAATCTTTATCCTTGTTTCTGAAAACTACTGTAAGCGTTTGCATCAATACTTCATGACACGAGGTTTTATTCGCTAAATTTTGCCCCATTTTACAGTGTTCTCGCCTGATGCATTTTCGGGATTATCAATTTTGTCGCATATTATTTCATGAGTAATTCTCATGATTTGCATGAGTAATTCTCGTGCTCCTAATCATGAGTGATTGAGTAATTCTCAATCGTTAACGTGGGAAATTTATTAGATGATTGTTATATAATTTTTCTCACCGATGAGTTACTTTTTTGATGTTCGGATCTATTTTGTGTTTCTTCGTGTTTCGGTTTACATTTTTCGAACGCTCGGCTTACTCTACATTTTGAAATAACTAAGCCTTCTAAAGAATTTCTTTCTCAATGTCCTCAAATTTCTTTATTACTTATTCTAGAATCTCTTTATCAATTTCTTTTAATTGTGTTTCCTTTAAACATAGTTGTTCAAACAACTCTTCCAATTCTACGTGATATAAATTCGCTTCAAGAACTTTGTGTTGAAGTTTCGGTTCGGGTGAAGTATTTGTAATCGATGCGTTTGCCATGATTTAACCTATTTTTAATTTTTTAAAAGATAATGCCACCAAATTTCATTTCATTCGCTTTTGTCGTTAATACGTGATGCGAGAACGAAAAAAAGCTCACGAACATAATGACAGAACAACAAACTTTTTTTTTAAGGTTGTTCTGGTTTCCTATATAATTTAAACGGATAGAAATAGCAAAAGTTTTGGATTACAAGTAATGCACAGACAAAAGTCTAATTTTATTTACATAGATATTAACAAAAATTTCTGAACATATGAATTTGGGTGTTCTTCCGTTTCTGAATGGGAAGAGAGCTAATGTGTGTCTGGAAAGTTCGAGAAATCATTCCTGGTGTCAAAACAAAACTTAAAATTTTATTGCTTCCACGAGGTCGTTGAACAACCGTCACAGCACATTCCACAAACAGTAATTCTGTAAATAATAGTCCATTGAACAGCACTGTTTTAACAAAGCT
Source organism: Cheiracanthium punctorium (assembly GCA_038373885.1). NCBI lineage: Eukaryota > Metazoa > Arthropoda > Arachnida > Araneae > Cheiracanthiidae > Cheiracanthium > Cheiracanthium punctorium. The sequence continues at coordinate 589,187 of JAWZYV010020133.1, read as the reverse complement.
CAGAATGCCAGCTAATGCTACTTTATAATTACGCTGATCTCTGACTCACTGACTCTGTAACGATTCCGGTTGAACCAATCCAAGATAATTTTTACCACCATTACTCTAAAAAGATTAAAAAATTAAGCTCAAAAACATAGTAAAATCTACACCGTCTGTATGATCCACTTGTAATTTTTCCTAATTACGTATAAAAATAAAGAAAATAATCTGCACTACTTTAAAAATATAAGAATCCATCCGTTCCCCAAGTTTCAAGCGATTTTCTTGATATTTTCATTTGCAGAATTAAAAAGGCTGTAGTACACCACCATGCAATAGTTAAGCTCCTGTCTATATGTAAATGATATGAGCGAATCCTGAAAAAACAATGAAATGCGATTGGTTATGTGTTTATTCTGAACTGTAACATTTATCAGCTACAGCATTTCAATTCATTTGAATTTTTTCTCTTTTCTGGAAACTTTGGTGAACGGATCTCGGCTACTTTAACTTAATTAACGCTCGCATGATTAATTTACTTATCTATCTTAAGGAAATAGTTCAACATCAATTTTCAAGCGATTCTTTGTGGAAAACAGGTCAAAACAAAACATACAAAAAAGAATTTACAAATACTAGGGAAGACCGGAAAGTAATGTTTATTCGAATGAAATTATTTCGAGTAATCAAAACTTCTGAAGCGAACAATACGAAATTTGGCCAATACATGAGTTGTGTTCTTTAGCAAAGGTGCTATATTAGACAGCATTTTCCAAATTTCGTAACCAGTGAAAGGTGAGGGTAGCAAAACGTTCTTCTCACATATCTCACGCGATCTCAAAGAAAAGAAGTGATATCCATATAGTTATAGCTGTAAAATACAAATTTCACGAGTACCTAAAAATAAATTTCAAAAGATTTTGAAATTCGTCCTCCAAGGAATGAATACGTGAAAATAAGGGGAGGGGGCATCTTTCATGAAACGAAAAAAAAAAATATTATCCACAAAATTCTTACTTTAAAATGTAACAAATATGAAACGTATGCTTGGATGCAGCTTGTTTATCAGTAAAAACAGGTTTTTGTTTAAATTCTATGTAAATAAACGACATATTACATTCCAAACCCCTAATGCATGCACAGTGAACACTCACAAACAAATAGGTGTACTTTTTTTTTCCAAAATCGCAAATTTTAAGCATTATTTATATTTTAAAGCATAGTGGCGTAGATTGAAAATCTCCATGTCTAACACAAGAGTCGAAAAAAAATTTAAATTACCTGTCTTCCTCGGCAATTCGAAGTGACGCATTATTTTCTTACTGTTAGAAAATGAATATGAAATTATTTAAAGTTTACAAAGATTAATTATATATAGACATACCTTTGTTTCTAGCGTCCGTTGTAGTAATTACCTACAAAATGAGCTTTGATTTCTCGTATTTTACATAATGATGCCCAACTCTGCGCTAAGTATAGATAGAGTACAGTTAGTTGTTAGTTGTTATTCGAAAACCATAATTAAAAATAATAGTTGTTAGTGACAGATCCAACTTGGCTCAGCTAAATTACTTTTAGTTTTCTGTTCAACTAAAATTAATTTAGTTGAGCAGAGTTAGTTGAACCTTACAACTAACAACTATTAGTTTATGTCATTTACCTGTCAACTGACTAAATTTGTTTTAGTTGTTAGTTGTTAGTTGGATGTTAGTTTTTCCCCAACTCTGCCTTTATATTTTGAAGTTATTTTAGCAGTCCTATTTTCACGTGTCTAACTAGTAAAGAAAAATTAGTGAGATAGATTACACATAACTATAACACGCAGCACAATTAATGAATAGCTATTTTAATAATGATGTTTTTCTTTCTCAGTGCCCCAAAATACATTATGGTTATTTGAATAGCTTCCTTCATTAGTGCTTAAAAGTGTAAAGCGCTCTTACTGCATATAATAAGCTACAAACTCATTATTAATTCAAATGTCATATTCAAAATACTTTTTTTTCCCTTTCAATACTTTTCATGACTCAAAAAAAAAATAAAAAACCCTCCTTAAAATAAGTTTTTATGATGTGCCATTTCTATGTATGACTTTTCGAATCTTTTCCGTATAAATTATGAAAACATATATTCATTTAGTTCGTTTCCCAACTCAAAACTCATTATCAGAATAGAGAAGGATATTTTCGAACTTAATAAAATGCATGCATTATGTTTATCATTTCAAAAAACTCGTTAACGAGATTTTTTTTTAAAGAGAGAAATATAAAGATGATTTTTTTAGATTTGTTTTAATACCAACGCAGCATTTATTTAGAAGCTAGTGAGGAAGAAAAATAAATTGTTATGCAAGCTGTAATTCTTCCCATGTCACTAATCAGCTAATGAGACATGAAAGTACTTTTTTTTCAAAGCCTGTTTTAGAGAAGATAATTTTAAAAAATTGTGAAAAAAAAGGTATTGCACACGATTTCGCCGGAATATACCAGAACGTATAAAAACCTTTTATATTCTAATGAAAGGTAAGTACTGAATATAATGACACAAGAAAAAAAAGTTTGATAAATTACTGTTTTTTTTAGGAGGGAGGCATGATGATGATCTGCGACTATTATTCGAAAGATGCAAATATTAATGTTTATGCATGTAGCTTTATTTAGGAAAACATTGAAAAAATACAACAACCGTAAATTTATTTCTTTTAAAAAGCGTTCTTTTGTTTGAATTCAGAACAAAAGGAATTTAATTATTTCGTGCATTTCCTTTTCAAAAGTGTAAAATATTAATATTTTAAACGTAGTAGTTAAAAAATAATTTTAAAAATAGTGTTCCTTTTAAATAAAGTAGTATGAAAATGTGACACAACAGTTAGATCTTTGGACAGTTTCACTTTTTGAAACACATACAGGGTGTGTATGTTAAGTAATGAGAATAAATTCATAAGAAACGAATTATAAGGGATATCGCTACAAAACTCCAGTAGTCTCCAAAGTATGCTCCTTCAGCATCAACATACTTGTGCAGTTTACCACGCTTCGTACGCTCCCTGGAAGTCAGCAACTAAAACATCTTAGAGAGCATGCGTGCAAGCCACTTTGACGACATCCAAGTTCCCGTCGTAGCTGACGGGAAAGACAGGCTGCGGTGCTGGCATTTTGTCACACCCCTTTTGCTCTCGAAGAGTCACACGACCTAGGGGGTGTGGCCATCTTACTGTGGCTATCTCGGACCAAGATGGCCACACCTCCTAAGTCACATGACTCTGCGAGAGCGAAAGGGGTGAAACCAAATGTCAGCACCGCAGCCTGTTTTTCTCGTCAGCCACAAGTTCCCGTGGTGGCAGCTTTTGAGGACGGTTTTCGCTTTGGGGAAAAGAAAACAGTCTTCTGGGACAAGATACGGGCTGTAGGGAGGCTGGACAATCATTGCAGTACCATTTTTTGCCTTGTTTTAGGTAACCACGGAGCAGGTGTGAGTCGACGAGTTGTCATGTTGGAGCTTCCAATTGACAGTAATTTCTTCAATATTTTTAACACTTCAACATCGAAGGAGAGCACAAAATTTGATTTTGTAAAGCTATTTAATGCTTCTCCCGGTTTTTTTTTTGAGTTTGCACATACTTTTTTTGTAAACATCCATGCTACTCGTGATCTTCTCTCGCCCGAAGATTGCAGGTGACTGGCGAGTGGAGCGTTTTCGAGGTCCAAGTCCCTACTTTCGACTTTAACCAGTTCGAGCTCGCTCTGGCGTACAGTCGCGTCAAAACAAAAATATTCTCAGTACTAAAATATTCACCCTGTGTACAGGATGGGGTCATTTACTTACTTTGAAGCTTGCCTTGAAGCAAGCATATCATACTGTCAAGTAAATGCTTTCTCTAATGAAATTTTCTTCTCATACATCATTTTTGTCACTGACTTAACGAAATTTGCAGTACTGTGCTCTTCGATAAGTGATTACTCTCTTGACGTCTAATTAATATCCACTTGAGTTTGCTGCGATATCTGGACAAGCGATATAGCAACTTAAATAAATTGAAAACTTTTTAATGCAGAAACCATGAAAATATTTCGTTTAATAATAAAAATATTCTACATATACAATTGTTGGCAGTTATTTATTCTTAACATCTCAGTGGTTGGAAAATTGTCTACGGTATGACTATACACATAGGAAAAAAAATTATGGTTTAGAATTTCTAAATCCGATCATTTATAGCTAAAGATCTTGAAAACTGAATGAATTTCATTTGGAGGCTAATGCAGTTCTACTGATAACTGAAACACAGCTGATGTTATGTACAAATAATATTTTCAGTATTCATGTTCATTTGAGCCATTGCAGCAATGCCACTGAAAAGACACTTTTGCGAATAGACATTACTGCGGTGTTGCAACCATTACGAATGCGTCGTAAAAAACTTTATCATACAGAATGCCATCTTGAAACATCATTTTATATGAAAGAGAATTCTATTATTATCCTGCATATAAACTAGGGAATTTAGAATTAACGTATTACTTCTCGAATTTAAATTGTAGTTACAGAAAACCTTAGCAAGGTTTCATTTTATTTCGATTAAAAATATATGAATTACTCGATTAAAACGATGGTGCAATCAATAGCTAGAAAATTTTTCTCTTGTGTTATCTTAATAGATTTTCAGCTTTGTCCATACTATAAAATATCATTCTACGACTACAATTTAATTAATTAAGTAATCAAGATAAGTGCAGCAGAAATCGATGAAATCACAGCCCGTGGATATTTAGTTTTGGCCCAAACACTAATTAACTTTCGAAACATTAATTTGCATCAGACATAATTGTTTCACTTCATGCGTTTCGATAAAACAGTCCAAACATGGGTGTTCATTACTGTTTCCTACAGTGTAAGAGATTGCGATAATTTCCTTTTAAATTAACCTGTTGTTTTCATAAAATGTCCGTATCATCATACAGAAAATAGACCGAGAGGAACCCTTTTTTCAAACAGTACAGCATTTTAAGAATGTGTAAAACTAGGAAGTAAATTTGTCGTGGAAAGAATGGAAAGGCACAAATAGTTTTGAGATTTGAAGGGAAAAATACTACTTATAACTAAAATTTTAAATTAATTTTTTTGAAATGAATTTCTTTTAATAACACAAGTTGTATGCATAAAAGATATAATGATATTGCTATATAATTAATCTGGTGGAGTAATTTCAGCACTTACCAGTAATATTAAGGAATTTGACCAATAGTCAGATTACAGAACTAGTAGTAATAAAGTACACTGAATTTGAGGGAATGATGTCAGATCTGGTGGGCAATCTTACTAATTCTTTCTGCCCTATCATGTGCCCTATCTGTGCATGTGAGTTGACACATCAGCTTAAGGGACATGCATTATCAGTCGTTATTTTTGTACAAGAAACTGTAATGAAATCTTCCTTTTTATACAGTATCAGTAGACTGATTCCGCCTACTTAACCTGCATTTTTAACTTGGAAGCTCGCACGATGGGGTAGTTTGTGTTTGTAGATTAAGGCCGATGCATATCACTAGGATTCTAGGCCTTTAGAGGGAATCCTTTCCGTGAGGTACAAGCACGATGGCGCAGATCTCAACGATAACCTTTTTTTTCTTCAATTGTATTGCATGCATTAAAGCAAACCTTCACCAGGGGTACCTGTCTTCAGTCTCTGGCAATTGCTCTTTAGTTTATAGAAAATCTTAAATGAGATATTTGCGGGCGCAAATCCGTGTGTAAGAAAATTTTTTAAGAAAAGTTAAAGAGGACATAAAATTTATGGAATATTTTTCCATCAAGGAAGTTTCTTAGGTGAATAAAATCATATAATCAACAGCAAGTAAGAATGACACATGCATTTTAATGCTAGGCTGAGTGCTATACCATTTCCGGGAGAACTCGAAGCCGTTATCCTATCTAGAGTTTGAAAAGCACTTTTATCATAAATTTAATAGAATAGTTGTCCCTTCAACACTTTGAAAACAATACTGATTAAAGATATATAAACTTAAGATTATCTATCTAATATATAAAATTCTCCTGTCACAGTGTTAGTCACCTAACTCCTCCGAAACCACTCGACCAATTTTAATGAAATTTTCTATGTATATTCGTTAGGTCATAGAATAGGTTTTTAACTATGTCTCATACCCCTAAGTCATAAGGGCGGTCTACCCCAAAATGTTTAGCCCCTGAGTGCTATTAATTTCAATCAGGATTTCTGTGTAGACATTAGCGTGTCAAATCACTTTTCAAATATGTTTGCCAGATAATGTGGAGGGGGGGGGCGTTAATAAAATGTTGAAAGTCGCACAAGGTTTGCAATTTTTGATAATGGATCGCTAAATGTGGTGCCAAAACGCGACAATTTATTATAAATATATTTCGCGTATAGTTAGAAAACGCCTGGCGTATATTGTAAAAGAGTTTTATTAGGCGATTTTAATATAGATTTCTATTCCGAAGAAATGCTCTGTGGAACAAGAAAGGAAAACACGGTACACTCATGGATTATGATGCCCATTCCAAACAGCATTTAAAATGTCTTTGCGGTATAGTTGGAATATGCCTGGCGAAGATTATAAAACAGTTTCAGTAGGCGATTTTAAGATAGATTTCGATTCCAAAGATGTGTTTTATGGTACAAGAAAGAGTTGATTCCTATTTTAACGCCCCCACTCTCGCCAACCTAAAAAATCCCCGTACTTTGGCGAGCTTTGCAGTCATGGGTCTCTGGGAGTTATGCACAAGTTTTAACGGTACTTACGTATTATCCTCCAAGACAAGCAATTTTTCACCAAGATAAATGCCGGGCACATGAAATTGTTGATGGTTTGGAATACGATTGGCAACGTATTTAAAATCTACGAAAAAGTAGTTTGGCGGGAGTGACCGCCGGGATAATACGTAAGTACCGTTTCAACGCACCCAAAAGAACTAGGTGATAACTAAAGTAAACAAACTAGCGATAAACGCGCCAGTTAAGGAATTTGAAGACACTTAATTATTAAAACTACATTAATTGGTAATCCAAAATAAATAAAAATTAAAGATATATAAATTCAAGAGTAGTACGTTCGAATGAAGTTTTAACCCTTTAACGCGCAGTGTTCCCGCTCTGAGAACACCCAACTCTGACGTTTTGACTTTTGCCAGTCACGAAGAATAGATCTGATTTCTATAAAAATAGTGGCGGGTGACATAGCTCCACGAGAATCCTTTACTTTTTAGCACGTCATTTCCCGAAAAAAAAATTGTCACGATTCTTTTCAACAGCACTGACATCTGTTGGAAAATGGAAGCATGCGAGAACAGTTGGATATATTCCCCAATGCTGAAAAAAGGGCAGCCGAGAGCGCTCTACCGTCTGATCTACCACCAAGTGATTTTCAGATTCTTGAAACAGCTCTTTGGTTTTTAGAAAAACTTAAATGAGATATTTGCGTAATCAATTCCATGTGCAAGGAAATTTTTAAACTCTAATTTGGTTTTTTAAGCGGGTTTCGGACCAAGCTCACAAATCCATGTTACACAAAACAACAAACTATTTTAAATACTTTAATACCACATTTCCGCTGAGCTATTCCGTGTTCATAGTAATTTTTGAAGATAAGCCAAGGATGACGTAGTTAAGAAGTATTGATCCAATGCAGGAAGTTTCTTGGATGGAAAAAGTTAGATTAAGAGTGAAGCATTCACTTTAATGTGCTGGTAATCGATGTCGTTGTTTCTTGCATGGTATGGAAGTGCTATGTTATATGGGTGACTAACCCAAACCTGTACGGCACAGTGGTTATGTGACAAATTGTTGTGACAAATTATTGACAAATTATTGAAATGTGACAAATTATTGAAAATGGTAGCGGCCAAAGTGTGAAGGTCCCGGGTTCGGGTGCCATCGCGCGACTGTCGATCTAAAGGTCTGAGAGCTTTGGTAGGCTTTCTCCAGATGTAACGTGCATACGCGTTAGAACCCCTTAGAAAGTCCTTCTTCCAAGGCACCCCACTTCCTTGGCAGATCGTCCTAATGCAGCGTTGCTATATTCACAAACCAAGCCATGTGAGCTACGCCCACGTGTAGTTTCCAGTTAGCTCTTTAGTTTTTAGACAAACTTGAATGAGATAGTTGCTTACGCAAACCCATGTGCATGAAAGTTTCTAAACGAAAGTTAGAGAGGACGTTCAATTTAAGAAATTTTTTAAGTTTGTTAGGTGAACAAAATCATATGACGGACAGCAAGTAAGAATCAAGCATTCTTTTTAATGCAAAGGCGTAGTGCTATACAATTTCCGGTAGGAACTGTAGCCGTTAATTGTATCTAGAGTTTGGTAAGTTCTTTTAAGATAAATTTAATAGCGTAGTTGTCCCTTCAACACTTTTCAAACTAAACGGATTAAAGTCATGAAAATTCAAGATTGAAAATTTTAAAGCGTTTTAATGAAGTTTCTAAAGGGCTAAATAATACAAGAACAGATACAGGATTAAAATGATCTCGCCAACTGGAGGCGCTGGGTATCGATCCGAGTACCTCTCGCATGCTAAGTGAGTGCTGCTGTTACTTTACAGAAATACTTTATTACCATACTAGCCGCCTCCCTGGACCAGTTGTTTCGCCATCTTAATAAATCTTGGTCGGAGAGAATCCTGTTTCTCACCGGCTTCCTTGGTACTGATATCGCTCCGATTCTGAATGGAATTTAAAATTAAGATGGTTACAAACAGGAGCGATTCTCGGGTAAGTGACGCCCCCTGCTATCATATAAAGGACGCCCCTCTTTATGCTCTACTTAGTTTTTGAGCTCGAAATGACGCCCCTTCGAAGCCGGCGCCCAGATGCGATGCTTACCGTGTCTGGCCGCTCTGGTTACAAAGTTAAGATGGTTAAATGATAAAAACCTACAAAAAGGTACAAATTATTTTCCTCCTCAATTAATTCTGAAGAGCGTCTTGATATATTGGCTTTCATCAAAAAACGGAAAGGAAAAAAAAAAAGATAAGAAAATCTGAAACACTTTCAGATTTTAAATATGCACTAAAGTGTTATATATTGAAAGCGTATTATAATCCATGGTTCTTCACTAGTTTCTTTCCTTATTCCATTAAGTTGAAAAGTATATCATTATTCATGTGCGTGATTAAAAAAAAATTAAAATTGATATTTCTAACACCCTTTTTCTGGATGTAATACATTAGAAATATGTGGGAAAAACTGCGCAGAAAAATAAACAGTTCAAATTGAATGAAAGTTTCAAAAACGTATTCAGGTGTATTCATAATCCAAGTAGCAGACGATAAATTTTGCCAAGCGCTAGAATCACATCTTCTCAAAATCGCATAGCAACCCTTTTATTTTTCGCCAAATTAAAAAGTTGAACATTTTAGTCTCGGGAAATTTCCAAATCCTATTTTTCTTTTGAGTATGAAACATTTCATTCCCGCTCTGATTTCACATGTACAAGGTATTTTATTTAAAGAATAACCCCACAAATAATCTAAACAAAAAATAAAATATCGTTATTCTTTTATTTTTACTTTAACAGTGAATCATTTAATAAACTTGCGAAATGTGGCAATCTAGATATGCTCAACCCTCACTTTTTCTACTGCGGGGTTACAATTGCGAAATGGCGGAGAGCAAAAATTAGACTTTTGCGACACGTTTTTTTATCGATATCTCCTAAAATAATTCGAATTTCAAAAAAAAATCGCTTAGAGGTATGTCGGGCTCGTCCTGGAGAAAAGGAGCAAAGAAAAATGAAGCCAAATAGCAGTGAAAGGTTTGGTATACTAACGACAAAGCTTCAATATACATTCTACATTTTTTTTTGGCTGCAAAATTAGCGATAAATGTAACATTTCGCCTTCTCTGGAAGTGCGAATGAGCCTCACCATGGCGCAGTGGTTATGTCAGTGGAAATGATAGACCGGCAAAATGTGAAGGTCTTGATTTCGGGTCCCATTGCGCGTCCGTCCCCCTAACTGTTCGAAGTTTACCGTGGTTTTCTCCAAAACTTATGGTAAATGCGGTTTAGACCTCTTAGGAAGGCCCCACGGAGGCTCCTTCCTTCTGTTGTCCTTCTGGGCGATTAAGAGAAGAGTTATAAGCGATCTACGAGCCAAGCTCACAAATCTAATATACATGTTAGCAACAAGAAATGCGAATGAGTTCTGTGCAACATTTTGCTTTTAATATTTTTCACTACGTTTTCTTAATATTTTAAATTATTTTTTTGTTTTAACTTTTTAGTTTTCCGACAATTTTTATCGTTAAAATGAAACGAGAGGGTTGAGGGTTGCGGAGCCCCCCTCAGATAAAAATCAATTGTTAGTTAATACTTTTGAAATTTATGTTGCTTAGGATTCTTAACCCTAAATTGTTGTAACAAATGTTCAAATTCTAGTAGTGTGTATCTTGTTAGAAATGCTAATTCCCAGTCATCCATTCTAAGTTAATGTTCTTGGAATTAAAACGTTGTTTAGATTCTTAAACCTTAATTGTTTTAACAAATATTCAAATTTTATTAGTGTGTCCAGTTGGAAAAAACGCTTGGAAGCGCGATTTCGCAGCTACACGGTTTCTTTGGCACCAAAAATCAAGGTAGGATTTATATTGAAGGGGGCCGTGTATAGATACCAGCATCTCTTGAGAGGTAAGTGAGCGTTCTACCATCTGAGCTGCGACCCGTCGCAGCAATGTTAGTCTAGAAAGCAATATTAAATTTCGTTTATAATTCTAAATATATTTATGTCTGCAAGAGAGATTTTCTGCACTGTTCACCGAAATTAGAAAAAGAATCCTTAATTGTTAAAAAAATAAATGGCTCGATTAAGAGATGAAATTGGGATATACTTTAAAAGGAAAACCGATATTCTAAGGGCTGGGTATTGATCCCGGTGCCTCTCGCATGCAAAGCGCGCCCTTTAGCATCTGATCTACTCCCCCGAGCAGTTTTCAGTCTCTTGAAATAGCGCTTTAGTTTTTAGATAAACTTGAATGCGATATTTGCGTACGCAAATCAATGTGCTGAAAAATTTTTAGACATGAATTAAAGAGGACGTTTAATTTAAAAAACACTTTTCGATTGCGGAAGCTTTTCAGGTGAATGAAATTATATAATCAACAGCATGCAAGAATGAAGCATGATTTTTAATGCAAAGGCCTAGTGCTATACCATTTCCCCGAGGACCGTATCCGTTAATTGAATTTAGAGTTTAGTAAGTTCTTTTAAGTTGAATTTAATTGCGTAGTTGCCCCCTTCAACCCTTTTCAAACAAAACTGATTAATTCATATAAATTCAAGATTGAAATTTTTGGTACGTCTTATTGAAGTTTCAAAAGGGCTAAATAATAAATCCAAAGGTCAGATAGATTATGAAATAATCACGCCAACTGGAGGCGCTGGGAACCGATCGTAGCACCTCTCACATGCAAAGTGACGCTCTACTATCTGAGCTGCCCCCCCACGGTGTTTCGTCCTTAAGAATTACTATTTATTTATAGGAAAACTTTAATACCCTATTTGCGCTACGCCAATCCGTGTGCATAGTATTTTTAAAGCCAAGTCAAGGAGGAAGTAGAGTTTAAAATTTTTTTATCAAATGCAAAAGTTTCTTCAAGAATATTTGTATAATCCTTAACAATTAAGAATGAAGTATGCACTTTAATGTGGTCGTAATCGATGTCATTACTTCTTGCATGGTATGGAAGTGCTGGATCATATGTTAGACGATCCGAAGTCTCTATTTTTATGTATAGTTTGGTAAATATTTTTAAGATAAATTTAATAGTATAGTTATTCCTTCAACAGTTAACAAATAATTCTGAGTAAAGTGATATACATTTAAGACTGAAATTTTCAGTACGACTTAATGAAGTTTCAGAAGGACTAAAGAAAAATAAATCGAAAAATCAGAGAGATGTTTGAAATAGTCCCGACAAATGGAGGCGCTGCGCATTGATACCGGTACCTCTCGCATGCTGAAAGAGTGCTGTACCATCTGAGCTGCTTCATTCAAAATCCCTTTCTGAGATGCAACAAGAGAATCTGTTTTTTTGGATTAATAAACTTTTTTTGTTTATTATTATTATTATTTATTTTTTGTTATGCAGTTTATATATTTTATATTTTGTTAAATGCGTGTAATTACTCTTTAGTACGGAATAAAAATTGATTTCAAAATTTTTGAGAAACATTTTATTGCTTTAACGAATTTGTTTATTTTTAACAGTTTTACATCTTCTTCAGTATGCTAGTTGCCTAATTTAGTGAATTCTGTCGGCTGCATTCAGTTTTCCACTACGCAAGCTTTATGCTACTTTTCAGATCGTTTTCTTACAAATAACTGGATGCAAATTGAAAGCCACTTTCATTTTTCAGAATGCATGTTAAATAATTTGGTTTTTTATTTTATAAATATATTTTCGGAAATTTTCAAATATCTTCCCCTATTTCATTTCGTAAGATATTTATGTACTTTCAATTTTAGATTGTATGAACCATTAGTTTGCTATCCACAACGTTGAGCAAAAATCTATTTCCTATATACTTTCGAGAAGAAAATATTTATTTTGCTATAATGATATGAATTTTGATGTTTGCGTTCTTCGAGTTTAAATTTATTGCCAATAATGAGCTACTAAATAGATTTCTAAAACAGTAATCGATAATAATCTATCATAAATGTAAAATTACTGTGTTGTGAATTTGGATGAGATAATATGTGTATAATAATACACACATATTATTATAGGTCGATGTCAAGCTCTGGAAATGCTAGAGAAATGTTTTTTTAATTATAAAAAAAATTAAATAAAAAATTATAAAATGAATTAAATTAAGAAAAAAAAATTATTATATTTTAATGCTTTAGTCACTTTAGGTCTACACAGTTAGTGAAATTGCCAAATGAAGTGTGTTGCCATTTACTGTAAGTTTTTAAATGCAAACAGGGTGCTCAGGGATACTGACCTAGGCTTTTCTTCCTTAAATATTTATAAAAAACATATACACCCTCCAAAAAAAGTATTCGAGCAAGAGAGAAATTTCCTACGTTGGTTTCGTATATAAAAAATTATTTATCATAGAATATGAATTAGGCTATGTATAAATATGACTTTTCATATTTCTATCAAGTTGTGCGTTTTTCAAAAACTCAATTATTATTCGCAAATCTAAAATAGGAAACTTCTCTCTTGCTCGAATACTTTTTTTTGGTAGGTGTACAAAGTTATGTGAAAAAAATGTTACGTAAAAATGTGTAAACCCAGAGTTTTATGGTAACCATTGAAACTTTACGGAGACTAAATATGAATAAATGCAGAATTTAAATTTATACACGAACCCCATTATACGTATAAATTAGAATAGAACTGTATGTTAAAGTACAAAATGATTATGCATTCATTGGATTCGAATCAATTTTACTTATTATCAAATGATATATCATATTTCTTTTTTTAATTCACATAAGAGATCTGAATACGCTTATTTAAATAGTATTTAAACTGATTTAACAGCTAAATTTTTAAGAAGATGTTTGGAGGAAAGGCTTTTACATGAATATTATATACCTTCTTTCTTTTCAACAATTCATTCTATAATTTTTTTAGTGTTTTTTGAAATTTATAAGATTAAATTTCTGTGAAACAGTAGAAATTTCGAATGAATAAAAGAAATAACACGTTTTAATATAAGGGGATAAACAATCTCAACTCAGAATCTCTAAAAATACTTCAACGTTTCCCATATGCATTTTTTATGCTTAGGTTTCACAAAGCGAACTGAATTATTAAACATTCTTCTAATATTCTTTAACAAAATACCTAACTTCTCGTTATTTCTTGGAGCTCCAATCTGTCCACTAAAAATTTCTTCATCTTCACCCATTAAATATTTTTATACTTTTCTAAACCTACAAAATCCTTTTAAAAAATCTTGACTTCAAACATTTCATTACAACGAGCTTACACCGAAGAGAACTGCAAATTCTCAGAGCGAATGAAATTTCCCAACAAAAATATGTGAAAGAAAAACGAAACCTTCCATAAAAAGCGGAGTAAAAATTCTTGTTTCGAAATCATAATTAAATTTTGTTGAGAATAAAAGCAAGTCTATGGGACTCCCGAGGAAGTAGAATGACAAGGAAGATTAAGTCTTTTTGAAAAAGAAGTTATATCTTTTGTGCAAAATTTCTTTTATGTTCTTATTTTTAGAGGCTAATTTCAAACTACAATAAGTTGTTTTTCGAATGAAGTTTCCTGTTGCATGTCTTCTTTTATAATTCATGACAAACCATAATTAAAAGTATCTGAATTGCTGAGTGAAATAATATTGTTTTTGTACTACGTTTAATTAGTTTCTAGATTTCAGATTAATAAAAAAAGCTTTTAAACTTTTTTTTTTCCAAATACGCGGTAATTATTTTATCCAACTGAAATTTCAATTAATACTTGAAAAACCCATACTTAAAATTCAATTATATGGTAAATAGATGCACACACTTTCCTTTTGTTATTTTTATATTAATTGTTATCAAAAGAGCTTTCGGCATATATATATATATATATATATATATATATATATATATATATATATATATATATATATATATATATATATATATATATATACAGTATATATATATATATATATATATATATATATACAGTAAAACCTGTTTAAGACGGACCCTGTATGAAACGGAAACCTGTCTTAACTGGAAAAAACAGTTAGTCCCAGCGGCAGTAAATGTTTTTCCTATGTATGTTAACCTGTAAGAAACGGAAACTGCTTAACGCGGAAACGAACTCCATATTTGTCTATTTTTAGGACAAAAAACCTGTCAAGACGGAACGTACTATCTTTAGCGCAAAAAATTGGCAAGCTGATGGCAATCCAAGATGAATCCCCTAATAGGGAGGAGAAGAAATACAGGATGGGTTTTTGGATGAAAACAGAAATGCACTAATTCTAAAGTGCAGTTGTGTTCTCATGTCCATAGCTATTTCTCAAAAAAAAAAAAAAAAAAAAAAAAAGTGGTGAAATGGCTGACTTGAAATGAAGAAGTCAATGAAAGGGTTTGTTGATGCCAGATCCCGAAATGTACCCATATCTGGACCTATGGCACAAGCACAAGCTAAACAAATTTCTGAAAGACTTTGGTAAAGAAGATTTTTATTTCAAATGGATGGCTAGAGATTTTTAGGAAAAGGCATGCGATAAAATTCAAAGAAATTTGTGGTGAGGCTGCTGATGTTGATCCAGAAACTGTGAATGACTGGGAAGAAAAATTACTAAAATTAATCGAAGATTACGATTTGAAAGACATTGCAAATGGCGATGAAACGGGCTTATTCTTCCGAGCTTTACCAGGTAAAACTTTGTGCTTGAAAAGCAAAAGCTGTATAGGTGGAAAGAAATCTAAAGAACGCCTGACGGTATTTGTGCATTTATGCCCGGAGAAAAAGAAAAACCGTTGGTCATCGGAAAAGCAGCCAAACCTCCCTGTTTTAAAAATCTTGCACTGAAAAATCTCCCAATTGAGTGGAGGTCGAACATAAAAGCTTGGATGACCGCAAAAATTATGGAAGAGTGGTTAGTTGGTTTCAATTCTAGAATGAAAAATCAGAAAAGGAATGTTCTATTATTTCTAGATAATGCAACCTATCATCCGCATATAGAACTTTCAAATGTAAAACTGGCCTGGTTTCCAGCGAACACTACTAGCGTTATCCAGCCTATAAATCAAGGCATAATTCACAACATAAAGACAAACTACAGAAGTGAAATGATGCAATCGTTATTAGCGAACATGAAAAGTGCATCCAGTCCTTCACAGTTAATTAAATCTATAAATGTCCTCGACGCTGTATTTTGGCTAGGAAAAGAAGGGCAAAAAGTCACTAGTGAAACAGTATGGTAACATGGCAAAAAGTCACTAGGCTCTGTTTTGTGAAAGCAAATTTTCCAGGGGAAAGAAGAGTCAATGAAAATTCATGCAATTCAGAAATTGAAGCTTTACAAACAATGCCAGAAGAAAGTGAAATTAAACTGAATGCCTTAGATTTTGTGACAATAGATGACAAATTAGCCACAGGAACACCATTTGGTGAAGTTAAAAAACGTATTTTAAACGATACAATTAATAATAATAACAGCAGTGAGGAAGAAGAGCTAGAGCAAGTTACTGAATCTTGCAATACACTCGTATCCCGAAGCAATGCGTCGCATAAGGAACTTGCATGAATTTTCTGCCTTCAAAGGCTAAGCAGAACTGCCAAATATTGTACATAATGCAAGAATCACTGTAGAAAATCGCATCGCGAGTGCACCGTTAGTGAAAAAAACGATTTTTGATTATTTAAAAAAATAACTAAAATTAGGTTTTTTTTTCCTTTTTCTGAAATTATGCTTATAATAATTTTTTAATTCAGTTAATTAAAAGCTATCTTCTTTACGAGGATTTTCCTCTTTTAAAAGGTAAGCGAAATTTGATCGATCTCTCGGTCTCTATTTTTTTTATTTAAAAGTGGGTCCCTCTACAAAACGGAAACCTGTCTAGGACGGAAAATTTTGTCGGTCCCTTCGTATTCCGTTTTATACAGGTTTCACTGTATATATATATATATATACTTTGTTTATATATATATATATATATATACTCCCATTTATAGTGCTCATACAAGAAATGAATTATACGCTATTATTTGATATAATATACGTAATCACGTTAAATTGATTGCCTAATTAGGTTTAACCTGTTATCGTGAGGTTTTGTAATGATATAGAATATTTTCTATTTCTCTAACTGTACAAAGAATAAAGGAAGATTTATAGGAACAAAAGTTATAAATTATGTACATTCAGACTAAAAACTTACTAAAAGATTATTTAAGGGCCCTATGTTAAAAAAAATTATTTAAGGTAGCCAAAAAAGGCTCTTAAGCTATCAAAATTTTTACAAAAAAGGTTTGCTTTAGTCCAGTTGATCCTAGTATGGTCTTTTAATCTACAAAATACCTCTCAAAGAGATTAACATGAATTATTTTATTCATTAAACAAATATCTGTAAAAAATGAAGAAGTAAACATTGATCTCGTCATAGGCAGACAAAATTCTGTCAAAGAGTACCAGAAAGATCGAATCGAGCATCGAAAGGTATGTAGTGGTGTCTCCAAAACTCATCTGTGCTGATTTTACTAGAGTGTCCAGGGAGGATCTTCATGAGAGACACCCACTGGAGGGGCCGACCCGAAGGTTTACGGCATAAAATCCCTAAAGGGATTTTCAGAGTATCTTTATGAGCAGAAAGATACTCTGAAGATTATTTCCATTAAAATCGATCGTTGAAAAGACTAAATACGAGACTCCCGGCTTGCCTCTAGTCAATTACGAAACTTATACGAGTCTACGAGTCTAAAAGTTACTATCACTGATTAATTTTATATAATGTCAATTTTCCTGTCCTACAAGGAGAGTTTTGAATAAAACTTATTCACCCGAGATTCTTGAGTTCAGTTGTTTATATCAGGTTTGGTTTGCTATTTCGTATGAATCCAGGCGACTGTAGTTAGCAATTATAGAGACAATGCATCATGAGGTCAAAGTACTAAAAACAGTTTATAGCTTATTTTCAGCGGAATTCTAATTTTGGCAACATAGCAAACTATTTGTCCTCAATAACGCAAGCATATGTCTAGTAAGAATCCGAAAGCCATTAACCCTTTGAGGCGCAACCCTTTCACAATGCTGAAAAAAGGGCAGCCCTTGCCATCGCTCGACTTAACTACCAGCAAGATGGCGGACGATCGAAACGTTCATCGCGTGCCACAGATCTAGAGACCCTTTTTTTGACGACAGCTTAATGTGCACGCAGCCAGCCGCGTCAAAAACTACTGGTAGTTAAGTCGATCGATGGCAACGGCTGCCCTTTTTACAGCATTGGGCAATCTATCCAGCTGTTCTCGCATTCTTCCTTTTTTCAGCAGATGTCAGTGCTGTTAAAAATAGTCGTGACCATTTTTTTTTTTTACGGGAAATGACGTTCTAAAAAGGTAAAGAATTCTCGTGGAGCTATGTCACCCGCAACTATTTTTATAGAAATAAAATCTATTCGTGACTGGCAACAGTCAAAACGTCAGAGTTTGGTGCTCCCAGAGCGGGAACACTGCGTGTTAAAGGGTTAACAGGAATCGTCGTCTTCAAAACTTTCACCCCTCGAGAATATGAAAGGTGCGTTGAGTTGCGAACCATTCCTAATCTTTTAAATAAGGACATTCTGGGTTGTTGACGGGATCAGTATGCCCTGAAAAGACTCCATATTCTGACTAATAAGAAGAGTTGATACTCGCAACACTTTCTTCTTATTTATTTTGGCCTCGTTCTATCACTGTAGATGACCCTTACTCTGAAGTCATATTTGGTTTTACAGATATGATTTTCTTGATTGACTTACTATATGGTCAATCAAATAGATGTTTCTTCGCCAACCAGGACATTACTCAAGGGTTTCGGAGCTTTATTTGTCGCAACAATCTGCTTCCCCCAGTCTACGGGCTTCAATTGTAATGTAAGAGATTCTAGAAGTGAGAATCACGAATTTAACTATTAATTTTCTGTGTGTGAATTTTTATCACGTTAAAAGTTTTTGTTTTAATTTTCTGTATTCTTTCTCAGGAAGTACAGAGATAGCAAAAAATAAGATGCTCAATTTAAAGCATTCTAGAATGCGTTTTATTGTTCCAAGTGCGATAAAATTTGAACTACGGATAATTCAAATTATGCGCTTGACATTTATTAAATAAAAAATATCGGTACCGAAATCTGTAAACAGGTGGCGCTGTTATACACATAAAACATTCAAAATGCTACACGGGAAAAAACTGAAACACATCAAACCATGGGGCGACTGCGGCTGGCCTCAACGTCAGCAGAAACCACATTTTTGAGGATAGAAAGATGGCTTTGTTTTCGTCTTCTATCTAGAAGAATGCCAAACTTCCCTGTTTCAAATTTCTGCATCATTTTACGTAGGATACATGGAGACATTGGATCTCTACAGCTGCTAAAGAGTTCTGTTGGTTTTGGTGGAATAATTTTGCCAATAGAGCTTTTTCTTGCAACGTAAGTATGACGTGCAGAGAAATAATCAATGCCTGTACAGCAAAATACGCTTTCTTATCCAAAGAGTAATGCTATTAAGCATGTGTTTTAACATAAACGATGTTTCAGATTTTCAATACATGCAAATAAATACCGTTTGCGTTATATGTGCTTTCTGTAGATAAATGCTGGTATCAATTTCTTTTATTTAATAAATGCCAAACGCACTAATTGATATATTTGTAGTTTTACCATGTTTGGATCAATAGAACGCATTTTAGAGCGTCTGAAGTGGACTTTCTTGTTAACCCTTTATATTTAGTGAAAATCAGCTGTTATTTAATTAAGTTTGAAGAACTTTTTGGTTACATATGTTGTAATGCCTAATTTCCAATTAATACTCTCTCACTCTGGTAATTTCGTATAAAGCTGTGCAAAGACAACATGTTAAAAAGTAATTTAATTTCTAGGAAAAGCAAAGCTTATGCGCTTAAACAGTACAGAAAATTTAGTAGCATTTTCAATAACAATATATACATTAATCAATTTTAAAAAATGATTCTGTAGGTAAAATGTTAAAGAGTTGTAAAAATTATAAAAAAAGCTGTTATATATTTCTGATTAATTTTTATGAGTTATGGACTAGTCCTGGAATATTAAATGTGGGCTAAACTGCTAGAACTAATGTCGATATCCCGTCTCGTAAATATAGTGATATTCTTCGAAGAACTGGGTATGGACAGAGACATGACAAAGACCTCATCATCCGTGATCTTGGCATCTAATTTAAAATAACGGTCTGAAAAAGTTGTGAAAATTTTTGAAATCCTGTATGACTTTTACCAAAGAACTGTTGGCAAAATTTCCCGTTCTCAACTTTTAAGGCGTAGAAAATTCGATGATAGTTAACCATTTAGGCTCCTTTTACTTAATGCACATACTGCTTCTTCTGAAATTCCTATTTAACACTTTTGCTCAAAAGTTATTCAATTGTTCTATTTCGTCCTGTTGGTACTGTACACATTACTTGTAGGTGTGCCTGGAAATGAACAGAATGTGGGCCTGACTGGAATGAACCGGAAAATGCCAGATGGATTGGTTAGAAATTGTTGTGACCGCCCTGATCCCAGTTCCTCTGTTTTGTGTCTTTCAGAAATCCATTCCTTCTACAGAGTTTAAGCGAATTTGATCTGTCGAGCACCTCCTGTTTCTCATTGGTGAGCAGCAAAAGGACCTGATCTTTCTCTGCTTTGCAGGCGTTTCGGGACACTTCAGACTGCATTGGCAGGATTTCGGAATTGCCATCACCGTAGTATGAGTTTGTGTAAGGAGAAAATCTCTCTCTGTGTGTACTAGTTCCCTCAATGCTATTCCTGCTCATATTCTAAACTGCATGGGCGTTTCCTTGAGACAGATATTGGATGAGCAGAATTTGGTTTGTGATTTTCTCTTGAGCCAGGGTTTTATGAACTTGATATAAGCTTTCCATCATCAGGGGATTTGAGACAAAGACAACTACACTTTTGGACTTGTATTGATCATGATTCCCAAGAATAGCCTCGAATAGCCTCGAATAGCCTGGGTATTCCGCAAAATTAAAGTTGTCATATGATGTCATGCAGTCTTGGACTAATGAACTGAAAAAGATCTCTTCTACTCATGATCTTAACATGTATTTTTAAAACTGAAAATTGGAAAATTAAGTTTGTATGTTATGTATCACTACTGCATTTATAATTCATGAGAAAAACAATTAAATATAAGAATGAGAATGCTAAGGGATATCAAAAACTCTGTAGCACGTAACTTTCGTTCATGGAATCTTAAACATCTTTTGAGGAAATCGTATTAAGTGATATTTGATTATTATATATATATGTGATAACAAAATAATATTAACAATAACTTTTAGAAAAATAAACGTTTACTAACTTTCTAATTATTTTTCTTGTGTTATTGAAAAGTGAAATATTGAACTTCTATAAAGTGGAATCATAACTAATTTGGTCACACACTGTAAAAGCATTATAAGAAATAGAATTCCGAAGAATATTCGAAAGTCACGGGGCTTTTATCGATTCTTAATCACCACCTGAGGGAGTTGGATTATTCCGGCGCGAGTTCCTTGTCCGGAATCAAGTTATCTGAATGTAAATCTAATTCCTTTCGGCATCGGTTTGTCTTGCTCTCTCATCGCGGATTCAGGAGCTGTTCTTCAATTCCAAAACAAAGTTTAGGTTTGTTATGAGAACGTCAACTATCGATCTCTTAGTATTTTTGCAAGATTACTACTTTTTTTTCTAAGAAATGCGAGACGATTTGTATGTAATTTTATGTTTTAGGTATTATATATTTTATATGCGAAGAATGTTCCTCAGAAATACGAATTTTTTGTGAAGTTAGAACTAATTCAAACATTAATTGTTAACTGGAATTATACTAAAAAGAAAATGCTATCAGCATCGTAGGAGGCGTGAATTATTCTAGTTATAGTTAAGTTGCAATTAGATTACATATTACTTCCTTGTACGTAGTATAAGGAAGTAATGTGATCCCGAAAAATTTTGGGGGCCAAATTTCGACAAAAAAACCGATTTTGACTACCTCTAAATTTAATTTTAAAATTTTTTTCGATGCATCTCATCGTAAGCTAGCATGCACGATCATATTAACGTGTCTGCAACTCATTTTGACCAGCGGCCAGTCTATTGTGGCCAGTTTTTCCATGCCGTCTGTACGTACGTACGTACGTACGTATGTATGTAACTCGCATATCTCAAAAACTATTGGTCGTAGAATGTTGAGATTTGATATTTAGGACTTTTCTATGATCTAGTTGTGCACCTCCCCTTTTGGTGGCAATCGAATAGATAGTTTATGTACAGGACCGCCCAAAAGATTCGAAATACATTACGCTCTATGGGCCAAAATCATTAAACTCGCCTAAATCAAAAGCTATTAGGCGTAGAATGTCGAAACTTCATAATTTGGATAGTTGTAACATCTAGTTTTGCACCTCCCCTTTTGGTTCCCTTCGTCTGTATAGTTTATCTACAGGACTGCCCAAAACATTCGAAATACATTACGCTCAATGGGCCGAAATTCATTAAACTCGCATATCTCAAAAACTATTAGGCGTAGAATGTTGAAACTTTATATTTAGGATTGCTGTAACATCTAGTTGTGCACCTCCCCTTTCGGTTCCATTCGACTGGATAGTTTATCTACAGAACCGCCCAAAAGATTTGAAATACATTACGCTCTATGGGCCGAAATTCATCAAAGCGTTTTTTAGAGGTATTGGGCTATTTCAAACGACTCAGAAGTGATATATGCTGTAAAGAGTTAGAAAATGAATTTCTCCATTAAAAAAAGTGTCTTTATCATTTATAGTTCTGCTACAGGAACACTCAAAAGATTTCCAATACATTACGGTCAATGGCAATTTTAGGGGCATTCATCCATTTCAAGCACAATACCGTCCTACCACATAAGTTAGGTAATGGTCCGACCACGGTCACGTGCCTCCCTCAAGAACTATGCCAAAAGTCGCCAAGTTTGGCGACTTTTGGTGTCCGTGTGTGCATATTTAACTATCAAATCTCAAAAACTATTATGAAATTTCATATATAAGATTGTTGTAACATCTAGTTGTGCATCTCGATTTTTGGTTCCAATCTACTGGAGAGTTTATTTACAGGACCACCGAAAAGAATTTCAGTACTTTAATGTCTATGGACATCTTCAATATAATACAACTGCAGACAGTCATTGTTTGATACATGCCCAAAATCTCGCCGTCTGTCCTCGACCTTGGCGAGTTTTGGCGAAATATCGCCAAATTTGGCGATAGTCAGTCATTTGGTCCATGCCCAAAGTATCGGCATTTGTCATCGTTCTTGGCGAGTTTTGGTGAAATATCGCCAAATTTGGCGATAATCTGTCATTGTTTGGTCCATGCTTAAAATCTCGCCAAATGTTGTCGACATTGACGAGTTTCGCCGAAATATCGCCAAATTTGGCGCCAAAAATTATTTCGTATCTTATAACTCTAAAACTTTAACCAGTAGAATTTTGAACTTTTGTATTTAGAACTATTGTAATATCTAACTGTTTTCAGTATCTTTTTTGACAGCAATCGACTGAGAATTTATTTACAGGGTGAGCCAAATGACTTTAAATACATTGAGGTGTATGGATGCATTCAATTCATTGAAAGTCTGTGGTCAATGACTACTTTAGCTATCCCCAAAATCTCGCAGACTATCTCAAGTTTGTCGGCTTTAGGTGAAATATCGCCAAATACAGTGTCAGAAGGAAATCTTTCAAATTGAACTCAGCTTAGCGATATCGAAATATTTGGCTAGAAATCGTTAAACCTTACTATTATTGATATTTTATCTCTTTCAAACAAATAAGTTTAGAGGAAGTGCGTTGAAAATATTTTTGATCTAATAGACGTGCAAGGAAGTCATGTGTTGGACACATCAGATTTTTTTTGTTTAGTGAATATCTAAATTAGGAATGGATGCGAGACATTAGAAATCTCGCATTGTTTCGCGTTCTCGTCTCGCACTGCGAGACGGGACAAGCAATTTTTTGGGAGGCGAGACAGAATCTTGTCTCTTGTCGCAAGATTTCTCACGAGAATTTCTCGTCTCCTATGAATTTACTCACGTATAAATTAAACGAATTACTCTCGTATAAATTAAACGAATTACTTTCAAGCAGAATTGCAGTACTGTATTTCAGGAGGTATGACATCCAGAGAAAGGGAGGGTACACTTTGACTGAAGCATCTACCGTTTAACTTGCGTCTAGTTTGTTATCGTTCCTGGTATACTCTCAGCATTCTACAATACACACAATACGTAACATTTAAAATTAGGACAGCACGAGGGATATACAAAACACACAAAGGAGAGGATAAAGAAAGGAAATGGAAAAAAGAAAGAAGAGTAGAAGACAGAAAAATAATAAGGAAAGGCGGTAAGGTAAGTCCAAAGCCTGACCATATTTAGCTGGGGCACAGGGGCACTCACTTCCCCTAGTAGCACAACTAGTTCAAAAAACGTTCAAATTACGTTGGAAACACGTTGTATGACGAAAAAACGTATTTTAAACGTCTTTTGGACTAATTGTGCTACTAGGGTTGGGGCCCCTTTTACTATCACAAGCATTTTAACCCATTTTTGACCGCTGTTGAGTTTTGTAACGCAAAGCTTTTTTATGATTTCCTAAATTGAATTAAAAATGACATATATTTGAGCAAGCTACATTTAAATAAAAAAAATATTTGTAACCCATTTTTATCATTAGCTCATACAGACGCTAAGTCAGGGATGACTCTTATATGAAACATGTGTCCAGGGATGGCTATTACATGACTTTCCCCTTCGTACTTTTGAAATTTCATTTTAAGATACGATAAAACTTCAATATAATACTTCAATTATCCAATATAAAAGAAATATGTTTATATTTTTTATCATTTATGCTTATTGCTTTTCCGTTTAAGACGTTTTCCACTTAAAATGTCTTTGAAATCTTTGAAAAGTCCTTATAACACACATACATTCTTACCCTAGTCACAAGTCTTCTCTGTTGTCTCTTCTTTTTGATAAACAGGTTAAACCCGGATTTCCGATTAAATACACTGGTGAAACAAATTAAGAGAATTTGTATACTTCATCGAATTTCATGAAAAGAACTGAACTGAATATAAAACCACTGATTCTATATAAAAATGCAAATCTGGCACCTCAAATACATAAGCGTACACGTGTGTGTAGGCGGAGCCAGTAGAGAAACAGACTTTAAAAGCGCGTGTAAGTTAATACTCATTTCGTTCGCTAGCACACCTCAGCGAATTTCTTGGTGTTATTTTGCAGCAATCGGTTGATTTCAAATTGTAACAGTAAAATGAGTAACCACCAACGTTTAGATGATGGAATGAGGTGGCGAATTGTAGGGAGGCTAGAAGCAGGCCAATCCCAAGTCCAGATTAATAGAGACTTATATTTAACGCCCATCGTCGTGTGTAACTTATGAAAAGAGCTCCAGGATACCGGATCCATCGAGAGAAAGCTTAGGCAAGGTCGTCCAATAGCCACGACGGCCAGAGAAGATCGCCATTTGTCCATTATAGCGAGGAGTAACAGGAGTGCTACAGCTTCTCAGCTCTCTCGTGACTTGAAAGCAACCACAGGAACCCGTGCATCAAGGGTGACTGTTTTAAAAAGACTTCATGAGAGATGGCTGTTTGCAAGAAGACCTGCTGATTGCGTCCCGCTCATTTCTACGAACAAGAGAAGCCGTTCAACATTGGGAAGAGAGCATAGAGATTGGAGTATGGATCAATGGGTGCTCGTTCTCTTCGCTGATGAGTCCCGGTTCAGCCTACACCGGTTCTCGCCGTACATTCATACGGAGAGATCCAGGGATCTACTACCTACCCTCCAATGTCCGCGTAATCGACCATTATGGCAGAGGAGGTTTAATAGTCTGGGCAGGCATCATGTTGGATGGCCAAACACCTCTCCACGTCTTTGAAAGAGGCAATATGACTGGTGTGAGGTCGTGGAGCCCTATGTTTGCAGTTTCAGGGGTGCACTTGGCACTGAGTTAATTTTAATGGACGATAGCGCGACGGGCACGTAGAGTTCTTCTGGTCGAAGATTTTCTAGAGAGTGAGGACATTCGACATATGGATTGACCAGCCAGACCTCCTGACCTTAACCCTATAAAGCAGGTCTGGGACGCTCTGGGAAGGTCATCACAACTCGCAATACCCCTCTGAGAACTATCCAGGGAATGAAAATAGCGTTGCTGAACGAGTGGGACCAATTGCCACTCGAAATGATAAACTGCCTTATTTCAAGTATGAAATTACGCTACTAGACCTGTTTATCTGTAAGAGAGGACCATACCCCCTATTAACCGTTGTTTCATACCTTTCGACTGAACGTGTGTTACGCACGATCATGTATGTGTATTACAATTATTGAATGATTTTTTGTTTTGTATTGTATCAATGTACGTACATATCAAAGTTCATTAAAATCGGTCCAGTAGTTCTACAGATAATCGACCCAGTCTGCAAATTCTCTTAATTTCTTACACCAGTGAATGAAACCCATATCTCATACACTAAAACGAGAGGGGGGATAATCAGGCTTCACTATAATTATCATTTCTAACAAAATTCAAAGCTTTCTATAATTTCAAAAGCAAATGAAACTGCCATCAACCATACATATTACATTTACACAGTTCCGGAAATAAATAAATAAAAGCAAATATTTTGTCGGTTTCATGTGTCATTGTATTTACTGATTAAATCTGAATTTTTATCATTCCAAATGCACATATGAGTTAATATAGTAACTAATATATGTACTAATATGGTAATATGCAACTAATTGTTATTATTAATATTAATTTTCAATAAAATAGTATTAATGTTACTAAAAATATGGTATTAAAATCGCAGTCCTTAATTTTGCGGGACGAGACAGGCAATTCTCTTCGAGACGCGAGACGAGACTAAATGTTTGCGAGACGAGACAGAGGTTTACCACTGCTAGACGAAATTCAAGTCTATGTATTCTATAATGTCAATTGATTTAGTGATTTTTATTTAGGAAAAACAGCAAATGTGAATGACAAATGTAGAAAAAGGGAAAAACTGCTTCGAGAAAACATTTGACAAGCTGATTCTGAAATGAGGATATCACTTTTAAATGAGCAGACAACAAAGCATCATAGAGAATTTAGAGACAGAATAAAATAGTTGAAAGTATACAGATAATTGATTTAACTGTGGTAAATGAAGTTGTCCGCCAAAAATCGATATTTATATGTATTGTGTTTATCCATTACGAACGCCAAATTTTAAAAGAGCAGAATCAGAACTGGTAGTGTAAAAACAGATGATATACAACAAAGTAGTGTCTATGATGGAAGAGTTAAAAGAACGTCATAAGATGGTATCAGGATTGAATTAGACATTCAAATACCATGTTAAAACTTTGCAGGAATCAGTGAAATTTGTACTTGTGGTATTTGTGTTATTTCTGGAAATTAATTGATTTGCATGAACTCAAAGCATTAAAATGGAGCTTGCTAACAATACTTTAGAAAAAAAGCTGAATGGTCAAATTAATTATGTACAATGTTTCTAAATTAATTCCTAAAATACAGAGCATAAACGCAGTTGCACAACCTTGTCAATAAAGTGCAGCTGTGATTCATGAGCAGTTCTGTAAAAACATATATTGAAAACTAGGAAGTGGAGCTAAGGTACAACCTATGGCTCAAAGTTGCCCTGAACGACTATATACATTTAGTGAAAACTGGGGTTGCGATCTAAAAAAAGTTGAGAAACTGCTTGAGGATCTGGTTTTTTGATTCTCTTATTTACATTAAATGTTGGTTGAAAGCTACAAAAAATTACAGACGCCTTGTGAATGATATTAAGCATTACAAAGCTATTGATCCTGAGGTTTCTCAGGTCGCTCTGGCAGCCTTAAATCGACTCTTAAGGTATTTGTCAGAGGAAAAGAGTAACATTTGCCTTCTTTTCGAGAAATATTTCTAAAGCTGAGAAGAAAAAGATCGCCTCTTCGTTATTAAAATTCAAGAGTGAAATACAGGGAGTTCTGTTTTCCTAATTTTGCCGTGAAATGAAATAGTATCAGCTAGTAGGACCCAATTCTTAACTGCTATTTGAAATATCCCAATAGAATAGGACATAGGTAAACAAATGCAAAGCCACAAGGGAAGAGTATACAGACTACAACACAATACAATTGTTTATGAAAAAGGTAAAAGGTGTGAATGATGTAGCAGAGCGTGGACAAGATTAGTTAGGGCGTTAGTGCAAGCTTTTTTTTGAAAAAAATATGACTAATGAAGAACAGAAGCAATTTTAATGTCAGCGAATTGATCAGTCTGGGAATTCAGTACTGACCCTCACCAAATCAGGTATAAAACATTGTAATATTTTAAACAATCGTCTTCATTCAAATATATTCAAATTAAACAGCAGATACAAGTAATAATAGTAAATGAAAGGAGAGTACATGTGTACTGAAATTTGAAATGATTTTATTCGATTTTCATTCTTTAGTAGACAATTTCTACTGCGATTTCGAATTATGTAAATCTTATTTATCATGAATTTAATTCAATAAGAAGTTTTGAACCTCTCCAGTCAAATGATTTCTAAATTATTCTGAGAATTCAGCAGATTTTTTTTCAGAATAATTTGTTTATACAGATCATATAAAAAATGGAACTTTACTATGAATTAAACTGAACACAGAGCTCAGAAGTACTTCAGTGTAAAATCATGTTAGGCTCTACATCAAATTAAATCCGAAATAAATGCAAACATACTAACTGGTAGTAAACAAACTTTATTTTTAAAATAATGAAATGAATTAATTTGTCCTAAAATTAACACGAACAGGTGTGATAAAACTAAATAATTTAATATGTATGACAATTAAAGTTCCTTAAAATATTAACATTTTATGAAAATTAAATAAAAAGCATAATATAATGTGTATATTATAATAATATATTGTAATATAAAGATTTTCAAATCTTTATAGAATTTATAATCTCTCTCATATTAATTAAAGAATTACTTAATTTTTAAAGTGAAGCATTTACAAATACCGTCATTTAAAACAAGTCCTCGAAAAAGAAATTCCATTAATAAGCCTGAAATCTTTTATAGAATTTACTTAAATCAAGTTAATTATTTCCCTTTCTATTGTATTTATTCGAATCTTATCTTCTAATTCGCGACTTCATTTATCTAAGAGTTCAGATTGTTCAATTAATCTTATAACGCAGCGCGTTAAATAAAAGGAAGAAATGTTTACAAGATATAAAGTTACTCTAGCATTAAATGACCTCTTTTAATTAAGGAATTCAGAACAATGAAAACTCTCGTGTTTGTCCTCTTCCAGTACAATGAGGGCGTACGTAACTTCCAGGAGAACTAAAAGTATGTTTCATTCATGAAATGTCACATTGTTGTAATATAAGCTGACGTTTAAACAGGATGACAAAGAATACCCACGTAGTTGAAATAAAGAAATGAAATATGGTGCATAAATTTATTTCAAGAAGAGATGGCTCCGAATATTTCTATTTGGTGCATTGTGCCGGAGGCTAGTATAATAAATATTTATTGTTCTGATTTTTGATGAGTAGGCCTTATCCATCATATCCTGAATTTGATTTTTAAACATTATTCAAACAAAAGTATAGTTATTAGAAAGCTGTTTATTGACATGTGAATATTGAATATTATCTGTGTTATCTTAAAAGATTATGCGAAAATTATATGTAGACTTTTCGTTTCGTTTCTTCTCGTTGTCGACCCAGTCTTGCTATTTGTCTTTAAATTTGTCGATATGTGGTTAGCTCCAAAATTGAGTACCTGAAAATGACTTCAGCTTGGCGATATTTTTTTTAAATATTTGGGCGAGATTATGTCAGATCGAAATGTTAGTCAAAATATAATAATTTTTAAAAATATTAAACAATATTGAAGTAGAATTCGATGTCACTGCGTCATTGTCTTCTGCTTAACCCCTCAAATAGCTGCTAATTTTGACAACTTCTGGCTAAAATAGCAAAATGTGGCCTCGAAAGTGATTAGATTATGTATTCTTAGTTGTCGTCTTGTCGACATTGACTTAATTCATGCCTACTTTTGGGGCACCCTGTATAAGTTCCACCACCTTTTGGGGGCACCCTGTATAAGTTCAGTTAAACAAAATAACAGTTATTTCAGAACATAATGCACGTTTGAATAAAAACAAAATTAGTTTATCGCTCAAATGCTCAAGTGTAAGGTTCAGTATTCACTGATGACTGAATATTAATTCTAAGCTAAATGCTTGAAGTTTATAACACTCTAGTGCTAAGACAAGTAGCGTGGCTTTATCTCACTTCATCATTGCCATATAACTGTAACTGATTTTTAAGAGGATGTTAACTATATGAACAAAATATAAAAAACAATGATAGGACGAATATCAATAATACGAATTATTAAGTTACAAGATTTGAACTCAAAGGAACTTCAAAAATTGTGAATATTAAGTACTTTCGTGAAACAATATTCTAAAAAGGACTTTCAAATATGTTTTTGATGTAGAATGCAATTTCGTGTTATGTGTTGTAATTTATAGAAAAATACAAGCATTGTATTTAGACGATGTATATATATGCTCATTTGCTTTTCCATGACCACTTCATATGCATAGTTTTTATCTAAATCACACATTTTTAAGTTGACTTTTCAGAAGAGAAATTCTAAAAATGTGAAAAAATCATTCTGGATCCCGCGAAGTTAAATTTTAATCTGAATTCTTTAAAGAGGAAGCTATTAAAATAAGAATTCAATTACGAAATAGGAAAATATACGAGATGAATCAATTAAAGCTTAGAAAAGTGAATATGTTTTGAAAGATAAAATTCTGTAATCAAAATAGATAGATTCGTTTCAATTTTCTATTAACCTTTAGAAGAATAATTTGTTTATTTGAACTCCTTTGTTGAACATAAGATTAAAAAGAAATTATATTAATATTTTTACAGAGAATATTTATTTTCTTTTTTGTATTTTTCCTATCCCCAAGACATAGATACATCTTGCTTTCAAAGATATATGTTTAAAAGTTAGAATTGATTTTGAAAAAAGTGATGAGATAAAATATGAAAAAAAAAATGAAATACGGGTAATTTTTTAAGCGAAACTTTTTTTTAATTTAAAGATAGACTAAAAGATGTAAAATGATTTATGAAAAAAGTTTTCAATGTACAACACTCATTGCAACATACAAATCCATTTGATTTTCTACACCAGAAATTCAAAATGAGTCACCTCACTGTATGGGACGTTCCTCTAAACATACACAAATTTTTTCATAAGCCAAATGTAAAGGTTCTTTTTCACATTTTATTTTAAAAAAAATCTTTAAAATAATAATACAGAAAAGATACAGAATGAAAACCTTTTGCAAAATTCACAGAACTTTATGAAAGATAAAATATCTCCGAAAGATTGAAAGATACAAGTTGATGTGCGAAAAACACAATTTTTAGAAGAAAAATATTTTTAAAAGTTTGGAATATCGAAAAAATAAATACAATTGTGCTGAATGTCATCGGCGTCATACGTGTATGCAAATTTTCAATTCGATCAAACAATAGGAAGTGGGTTAAATTTATTTTAAAAACTGAAACAGCAAAATAACTCAGCAAGTTATACGAAAATCTTGTAAAAAGTAGCAGCGTTTATTATAATATTATTCAGTGCTTCAGTTTTATATATCAAATTTAGTTTCATAGTCTTGACATATTTTTAAATAAGTAAGTGGTTAAAATAAAGAAAATTTAAACAAAGCTTGTCACAAAGAAGATAATGAGAAAAAATGTAATGTTGCATGTAACACCAAATGACACGAAGTGATCATCTGCAAAGAAAAATGTCTTGTAAAAAGAATTGTTGAAGAATTATCACTTCTGTTAAATTAATGTCTGATGTATAAATTTCGAAATTTTGCTTTAATTATTTTTTCATATTATTGATAAATTTTGTAAAAAGCTCATTTTTCAGTTTGTCTGTTAGGTTTTTGCTACACAGAACTTTCATCCTTCATTCGGGTAGAAAAACAATTAAACTATTGCATTTTTGATACATATAGCGGTTATTCGACAGCTATATTTAGAAATCCCGTTTTATCTAGAATTTTACTCCAATGCATGCTTGGCAGTTTACTGTTAAATTTAACCCCCACCATTACTTTGTATTTTTCTGTTATTCTTTGAAATTCCTTTTCTAAAAATGTGACGTAAAAGACTGAATTATCGAGAATTTCATAAAGCAGTATCTATCAGTTCAGGTAACACCGTATCTGTTAATTTAACACGTTTGAATGCGTTTAATTGCCATTTTCCAACAAAGGGATTATCATTAAATTTTTTGCAACTCATAGTTGGTCCCCCTAAAGTAAAGATTTTTTCGCCTGAAAACGAATGCCAACATATCGGGTAATGTGGTGTAAGTCATCATTTTTAACATTAATTATTATTTATTTTATACAAAAATAAATAAAAATTACGCCTTAAATATCAAACAATATCACTGGCCATGAATTACCCCAGTAAACGCGGATATATCGGCATACTTCAAAATTAATATTTGGCGAAAATAATTCTTCCTTTACTCAGTACAAGGAAGTTTACAACACACCTCAAACTATTACTTCTCTACAGGGGCATAGCCAGAAATTTTTCATGGGGGGGTTAGGACTACTGCAACTCACATATATGCATACACGTGTGTGATAAGGGTGTGAAGAATACACATTTTGTATGGCAAAAAATTCCTCATGGGGGGGGGGTTATGACCCCCCCCCCTAGGCTACGCCCCTGCTTCTCTACGATCGCAATATATGAAAATTCTTTTGTTTTTGTGGGCCACAGTAAAATATCTATCACCATTACACTTCATTTTTAACAGCACTGTTGCACATATCTTCCATTTTGTATATTCATGCATATTTACAGACTGCTAAACATATGAATACTTTTGTGTTTCGCAGTGTAAAAGCCACTGATGGTAATCGTAATATTTTTAATTAATAAACATACAATATGATTGACAAAACATATACCGATTTCGTGGTTTTTCACACATACTTAACAATGAAGTTACAGAGTAATCGAAGCTAAAAAACTATTCACCGCTTTTTAAAGTAGTACGATCCAAAGACTGTCATGTGTAAGAATTTTTTGTGTGGTTCTGTTGAGGATTTTTTAATTCTTCACTCATCAATATGGATAAAGAGCATGCTCTTATGATGATCAGTATTTTTTTCTAATTCTGTATTGTTTGATGGAGAACAACGTGAACTTTAAAGAAATATTGTCTATTCACATTATATATTATACAGCATGTCTCAGACCCACAAAGTGTTAAAAATATTTAGGAGGAGGAGGATGCATCAAGAAGGCTCAGAGTGACAAATGAATGTGCGATAGTAGATGTTGTCTTGATGCACCAATAATCACAATGGAAATACCATTAACCCTTTAACGCTCAGTGTTCCCTCTGTGGGAACACAAAACTCTGACGTTTTGACTGTTGCCAGTCACGAAGAATAGATTTGATGTCTATAAAAATAGCTGCGGGTGACGTAGCTCCACGAGAATCCTTTACTTTTTAGCACGTCATTTCCCGTAAAAAGATTATTTTTAACAGCACTGACATCTGCTGAAAAACGGAAGAATGCGAGAACAGCTCGATAGATTGCCCAATGCTGAAAAAAGGGCAGCCGTTGCCATCGCTCGACTTAACTACCAGCAAGATGGCGGACGATCGAAACGTTCATCGCTTGCCACAGATCGAGAGACCCTTTTTGGACACAGATCCGCCATCTTGCTGGTACTTAAGTCGAGCAATGGCAACGGCCTTTTTTCAGCATTGGGAAAGGGTTGCACCTCAAAGGGTTAAATAATTGTCAACATTCCGACTATGGTTTGAAAATGTCAAATTGATATCTTACAAAAAACGTTTTGCTCAAATTCACGATTTAGAATTTATTTTTAGTTTTAATGATGGAATCAATCAAAGCACAAACCCTTTGTTTATAAAATGTGGTGAAGAAATTTGTCTGATGCTTCATTGCTGATTTTAAAGTGATTATTAATAGGTACATGGAGTTGGTATTGTTATTTGCAAGACGACACTCTTGAGTCATTTATTGCATTAGTAATGCAATATATTTAATTTGTATACCACTGTAAAAGAACTATATAATTGTCATAATCAACAAAAAACATACAAAAAGAATTGTTAATAAAATTTTTCCACAGAAAAAAAGTAATAATATATACACTTTTTTAATTCAACAAAATATTGTTTATGCTATTTTAACCGAATAATTTTGCTGAAACACCTAAACTTTCGTTTACATTTTTTGTTGATCTAACAAAATATCTTTTTCCATTCGCCAATATTTTTTCAGTTAAAATAGCGAAAACCAGTCATTCATTCAACGAAATTTTATACATAGAAAAAAAGATTTTTTTTTAGTGGCATATGCGTGAATGAACGTATAGAAAGATGGGCTGCTATATAAACAAAATCATAAATAATTTTCAATTTTGAGGGGAATTTGTTAAAAATGTTTGCAGCATTTCTATGCAATGTTTTTAAGAAAAATGATCTTCAGTGCGTTCGGATACCTTAATGCTTTACGCTCAAGGCCCAAGTTTTTTATCAGTGAAATAGCTGATCCAGCGCTAGTGTCATTTCCTTTCTTTTGTTAGGAGACACGTACACCTTATCATCTAGTTACGCAAATGAACTTTTCCTATCGTTTGCCTTTTAAGATTCTATTAAAGTTTCCCTGAAATTCAGGAATATCACTTACTGATTTTATCGCTAAGATTTTTTTTCTTTTGATTGAATTGCAAAATAAGAAAGGTTATGTTATTTAATCTGAACGGTTAAGAATCGACGGGTATTAAATGAAAATTTTCATTATTTTTCCATTTAATCATTTGTATGTCTTTTATTTTCTTTTTGCTATGGAAACGCTTGTATCGATTTTAATAATGTTTTCATTAGAGGAAATAAATCTAGAATTTTTCACACGCACACACACGAACATTTTATGCATCTCTAAGCCAATTTTTTTTAGTAATATTTATGATTTTATTTTATTTATTTTAAATATACTGCCATTATTCTTGTATTTTTAACATAGTAGGTTTGAATAAAATGGTATTTTCTATCTCATTGTTTTTAATATGACAGTTTTATTTTATGGTCTGTAGAAACGCTTTCTTTTTCGACAGATCCATGGTCTCAGTGGCACGTAGTACAGTATGGAACCATATATTAAGGATAAATTTAATCAGATGGCTGAAACTCTCAAAATGGTCTACAAATATCCAAAACCAATGGACTGTGTTTATCGCAAGGAGTTAACGCATATGCAACTTCAGATGATCTGCCTACTATACAGAAAGTAATGAGTTTTGTGGAAATGACGCCACACATGCAAAGCAATACACTTAAAAATAGCTAGAACTGCATAAAATTTCCCAGTATTTTTAAAGAGGCAATAAGTTAATGTTATATATATTTTTATATTCATACAATTATAGTTTCCGAGTCGAAGAACTGTAGAAATGAGTCTAGTTCCATTTGATTGTTCAATTTAATAACATAAGTGGCTACAGTGGTTTCCGTTATTACAGAAATTGTTGCAGTGTCAAAAGTAGAACATGAAATTACTTATATATTCTAAGTGGAAAAATAATTAAATGAATTGACTGTAACTTTAGTTTATAGAAATTAGAATTATTCTGCTGCCATGAGATTGCTTTTTAATTCGCAGATTGTAAAATACAGCTAGACTTGCGTTAGCCCCCTCAGAATCCTCTGATGCAAAATTTTTTCAGCCCTTTTTTTTAGACGATGGAGTTACCTATCCTTCTATATTGATCCATGTGGTACAGATACTACAAGAGATTATAAATGCATTCGGACACCGCAATCTATATAAATAAAATTAGACTTTTGTCTGTACATTTCTTGGAATTCAAAAATTTTGCGATTTCTATCCGTTTCAAGCACCCGGGAATCCGATGCGACCCTCAAAAAAAAGTTTGTCTGTCTGTCATTCTGTCATTCTGTCCGTGACGCTTTTTTTGTTTAAGCATCACGTAAAAACGACTGAAGCGAATGATATGAAATTGGGTGTCATGATAGGTGGTCACTCAACTTAAAACATAGGCGTCGAATTAAAAAAAAATCTTGATTAGATTTTGAAATTTTGCGAAAATCATTTCAAACTGCGTAAATTTGTGTTCGCACATCACGTAATAACTGCAAAGGTGAAAAAATGATATTTGGTGAAATGATAGGTGGTCACTCACCTTAAACTATAAGCATCTAATTAAAAAAAATCCATCAGATTTCGAGATTTTGTGAAAATCGTTTAAAACTGAGTGAATCTTTGTTCCCGTATTACGTAATAACGACTAAAGCGAATGATATGAAATTGGGTCACACGATAGATGGTTGATCAACATAAACTATAGGAGTCCAATTTTTTAAACATTTTTATTAGAGTTTGAGATTTTGTGAAAATTCTCTCAAAATACGTTTATATTTCTTCAAACATCACGTAATAACGACTAATACGAATGATACGAAATTGAGTGATATGATAGGTAGTTGCTAATCTTAATTTATAGGCGTTGAATTTTAAAAATATTTTGCTTACATTTTGAGATTTTTCGAAAATCGTTTTAAAATGCTGAAAATTTGTTCCAGCATCACGAAATAAAGACTGCAGGGAATGAAACGAATTTAGGTGACATGATAGGTTGTCACTCAACTTAAATTCTAGGCTTCAAATTTTTCAAAAATGTTGATTAAATTTTGAGATTTTGCGAAAATTATTTCAATATGCGTCAATTGCGTATGCGTCAATATGCGTATTCGTTCGCGCATCACATAATTACGACCAAAGCGAATGAAATGATATTACTTAGTTACTCTCTAACCTGTAATATTTTAACAATACATGAAAATTATAACTTCGCTTTCTTTACTTTGGCAACATACTACATCCATTCTGTGTACTCCTACAATGCTGACGAAAGTTCTTCCTTTTTGGAAATTTTCATTCACTAACCCGTCGAGGACGGGTACTTCAGCTAGTTACATATATTATCACGATCTGTATTTTCTTAATTTAGTTCATTTGTTTCATATTCCTTTCTTCTTTCTTTGTTAATGTTATAGTTCTGTATTTAAAAAAAATCTGATGTGTCCAACACATGACTTCCTTGCACGTCCATTAGATCAAAAATATTTTCGACGCACTTCCTCTACTTATTTGTTTGAAAGAGATAAAATATCAATAATAGTAAGGTTTAGCGATTTCTAGACAAATATTTCGATATCGCCAAGCTGAGTTCAATTTGAAATATTTCCTTCTGACACTTTATTTGGCGATATTTCACCAAAAGCCGACAAACTTGAGATAGTCTGCGAGATTTTGGGGATAGCCAAAGTAGTCATTGACCACAGACTTTCAATGAATTGAATGCATCCATACACCTCAATGTATTTAAAGTCATTTGGCTCACCCTGTAAATAAATTCTCAGTCGATTGCTGTCAAAAAAGATATGGAAAACAGTTAGATATTACAATAGTTCTAAATACAAAAGTTCAAAAATCTACGGGTTAAAGTTTTATTGTTATACAAAATACGAAATAATTTTTGGCGCCAAATTTGGCGATATTTCGGCGAAACTCGTCAATGTCGACGAAATTTGGCGAGATTTTAAGCATGAACCAAACAATGACAGATTATCGCCAAATTTGGCGATATTTCGCCAAAACTCGCCAAGAGACGATGACAAATAGCGATACTTTGGGCATGGACCAAATGATTGACTATCGCCAAATTTGGCGATATTTCGCCAAAACTCGCCAAGGTCGAGGACAGACGGCGAGTTTTTGGGCATGTATCAAACAGTGACTGTCTACAGTTGTATTATATTGAAGACGTCCATAGACATTAAAATACTAAAATTCTTTTCGGTGGTCCTGTAAATAAACTCTCCAGTAGATTGGAACCAAAAATCGAGATACACAACTAGATGTTACAACATTCTTACATATGAAATTTCATAATAGTTTTTGAGATTTGAGAGTTAAATATGCACACACGTACACCAAAAGTCGCCAAGCTTGGCGACTTTTGGCATAGTTCTTGAGGGAGGCACGTGACCGTGGTCGGACCATTACCTAACTTATGTGGTAGGACGGTATTGTGCTTGAAATGGATGAATGCCCCTAAAATTGCCATTGACCGTAATGTATTGGAAATCTTTTGAGTGTTCCTGTAGCAGAACTACAAATGATAAAGACACTTTTTTTAATGGAGAAATTCATTTTCTAACTCTTTACAGCATACATCACTTCTGAGTCGTTTGAAATAGCCCAATACCTCTAAAAAACGCTTTGATGAATTTCGGCCCATAGAGCGTAATGTATTTCGAATCTTTTGGGCGGTTCTGTAGATAAACTATCCAGTCGAATGGAATCGAAAGGGGAGGTGCACAACTAGATGTTACAGCAATCCTAAATATAAAGTTTCAACATTCTACGCCTAATAGTTTTTGAGATATGCGAGTTTAATGAGTTTCGGCCCATTGAGCGTAATGTATTTCGAATGTTTTGGGCAGTCCTGTAGATAAACTATCCAGTCGAATGGAACCAAAAGGAGAGGTGCACAACTAGATGTTACAACTATCCAAAATATGAAGTTTCGACATTCTACGCCTAATAGCTTTCGAGTTAGGCGAGTTTAATGAATTTCGGCCCATAGAGCGTAATGTATTTCGAATCTTTTGGGCGGTCCTGTACATAAACTATCCATTCGATTGCCACCAAAAGGGGAGGTGCACAACTAGATCATAGAACAATCCTAAATATCAAATCTCAACATTCTACGACCAATAGTTTTTGAGATATGCGAGTTACATACATACGTTCGTACGTACGTACATATGTACGTACGTACAGACGGCATGGAAAAACTGGCCACAGCAGACTCGCGGCTGGTCAAAATGAGTTGCAGACGCGTTAATATGATCGTGCATGCTAGCCTACGATAGGATGCATCGAAAAAAATTTTAAAATTAAATTTAGAGGTAGTCAAAATCGGTTTTTTTGTCGAAATTTGGCCCCCAAAATTTTTCGGGATCACATTACTTCCTTATACTACGTACAAGGAAGTAAAAAGTGTATGCGTGTAATCTTTACGCGCAGTTGAAGTAAAACTTCTTTGACGTTTAGGACACATATCACTGAAATGATTAACCTTTAACATAAAATAAATATCATATTATAATTTAATTATATTTATTATTCATGTACTTTACAAAGATTATATAAATGTTATATTCACATTTTTCATTGGAAATAGGTACTTGAATGTCATCATAATTTTTTATTTATGAAATTATAGGTTTGTGGTAACTATAATGTGAAACATAAATTTTACTCTCTAAATTTGCTAATTTTCTTGAAACTACAGCATCTATCGTTGCACCGAAACGCGTTGTTGATTGAAGTCGAGAAGCATTCATAGTTAGATCAAATTTTTCTTTTAAAAAATCAACTAACTGCTGAGATTCTTGAGAGCAAAATTTACATTAAAATCTCCAGTAAGAACCATCGGTAATTCATGATAATTACTTAGAATCCAGGAAGTGTCCATGATGTAGTATTATTCTTTAACTGCTTACTTGAACCATTCTTCCGTGTGGAGTTTGGGTTTGAATGGGGGAATGTCCATAGTCTAGTATTATACTTTAAGTGTTCTTTAACTGATGTTTTCCTCTGTTAGTTGGGTTTGAATGCAGGTAGTGTAATTTTGTTTTTGTTTTTCTATCACAGTATTCTTAAGCGTTGATTTCGTCTGCTAGTAGGTTTCGAATTATTATTCTGTATCCGTGTTTTCAAACTGCAGGTTCTATCTATTGTTTGGGATTGATTGCAGCCAGGGACCGTTTCTTTGTAGTGTTCCATATCCGTGTTAAACTGTTGCTTGCCCCGTCTTGAGGTTGGGTTAGAATCCACGAAGTGTCCATTTGTTATTCTTTTATTTTGTTATTACTAGGGGCCAAGGCCCACAGA
This sequence comes from Cheiracanthium punctorium, assembly GCA_038373885.1. NCBI lineage: Eukaryota > Metazoa > Arthropoda > Arachnida > Araneae > Cheiracanthiidae > Cheiracanthium > Cheiracanthium punctorium. The sequence goes on along the minus strand of JAWZYV010020133.1, from coordinate 549,330 downwards.
CTCGCTACGCTCGCTTTTCGTATGAGGCATTCGGCCCCTAATCAGGCTTATTCGTAAAAAAAGACAAAATTTCAACAGACAAAACCCGAAGATTGGATCCGATAGAATGTTACTGAGCTACACATTGCTTAGTTCTTGCATGTTCATTGTTACATAAAAATTTAAACTTCACACTACAGTAGACCCCCTCCCCCTCATAACACGGAAGATACTTTGTTATGGGAATCCGTGTTGTACGGGTCCTGAGCTATACTCCACCTGGAGTGCGGACTCCGCTTATAATCGCTGGAAAAATTATTGGCTCTCATCAGAAACACAATGATATTGAATGTTGCCATTCAAAAGTTATATTAATTAGGAGCTAAAGCGTCATAAAATCAGAACATCTGTTTCAGCTGTATTTTTAATAATGTAAAACCTATTGGACGCCTTGCGAATTTACCCCCCATGGAGTTTTTTCATTATTTGACGACTTGCGTACATGTAAAGTTAATAAAAGCTACGGCACAGATAGAATAGCCTGCCACCAATGGCGACTTTTCATTATTTGGCGATTTACACATGCTCACAAGCTATATTTACTGTTCATTTAAGGTTACCGGAAAACCGTTATCTATATTTTCATTTACATAATCGTTTGCAGATTGGCGTACTTAACACCCTCTTCACGACCCTCTCACAACCTCCCTCTGCACGAATTATACCCTCTCGTCGCGCTAGCAAATATCCAAAGTGTACTATAACTGCTATAATGGCACAGTTAACGCCGCCAAATATTTCTACTGGTAGCAAATAATTCAGCTGGACGAGAACCGGCTTTAAAATAATCTGCATTTTAATTATTTTTCATTTTCAAGATATTAGTTATTCTGTTTTGGAAAAACGAATAATCGCTTATTCTAAACTCCTGTTGTCTAAGCGAACTTACTATTTGAAAATTGTCAACTTTGTGTAACACATTTTGAGTTACTTATTTCATATAGTTTTTATTTTGGCGTAAAATGGGCGTAATTCTAACTCATGTTTGTAAATTTCACGCGATTCTAGATACTTGGAAACGCTTTGTTGCAAAGGAATGAATGATTTTATGTCAAATCTGGCAATCATTCGGTTTATTTTTTCAGTTTTTTATTAATATCTTCTAAAATAATTCGATTTTCGAAATTTAAATCAGCTTAGCAGGTTACTCGGAATTTTTTGAATCTGTGGGCACCTTAGTCGAAACTCAAATCCCTACGGTTTTGGAGGAGTTAGGGTAACAAGTTTTGACAGCACCAGCGGCCTTTACTTTTTTTTAGATTAGAGAGAAACCGTTTGCAGCCAGTGTTTGTTTCTTTGTGGTGTTACATACCCGTATTCTTAAATCGTTGTATATATATCATTAGTATATATAAATATATATATCATTACACTATATATATCATTATAAATATTGCGTTCACACAAACACATTCTTCTAAATTTACTAACATTTCTTAAAATACAGCTTTTGGGCAAAATAATAACAGACATGGCATACATAATATTTAGGAGTTTAATGGCCTAACGGCCAATGTAACTGGCATTTGACAAATAATAATATCACTTCCTTTCGAAACTATTGCCTATAATCATTACGTAATAGTATTCTAAGACAATTATGTAATTAAAACACATCTGAAGCCAGGAATTACTATATATCACGTTCTTAAGTTTATGTATTTAATTTTCTGAAGTTCTGCTAATTCAACGATCTCTATTTACTTCGCCTCGATGGAAATATAAACAACCTGAGACGCGGAGAAGCAGAAGATGCGCAGTTACCCAGTGTGTGTAGCTCCATCTGTTTGCAACTACAGCGTTATCCAACTTTCTAAGAGAAGAGAATATAATAAATGCAGTTATTTTATCAGTTAGGCATGTAACTAAGGTTTATTGATATAAAAATTGGGGGCCCAGGGCACGTGCCCCGAATGCCCCGCCGTAAATCAGTCCCTGGCTGTTCCGGTTCGATTGCAGGCAGGTTTCATTTCTTTGTGATTTTCCAAAACCATGTATTATATATTATTCATCAAAAAATAAGGATTATCGAGAACCTCCTGTGAGGTTGGGATTACATGTAAAATATTATGTTGGATGTACCTTCAAAACGCTTATTGATATATAAATAAAGATTGATGTCTCAAAGATACGGATCTTGACTGTTTTTCTCGCTGTTTCTTCCTAACAGGTTCCGCGTATTTTTATAATATAAATTCGGAGAACGGCGAAAGCAGGTCGAAAAGGTAGGTTTTTCAGAGGTTCTTCTTTTTCGGAGTGGCTGGCGTGGAGTAGACATATACGTCACTTCCTTTACTGAGTATTACTTCCGTCAGAAAAAAAAATCTGAGTTACTCCCTGGTCGCCACTAAAGAAGTTTTACTTCAAAAATATTTAGTTGAAAGAAATAGTTTCCATTCTGTATTCACAAATTTAAATTATCTATGGTGAACTGGCTACGTTAACAAGAGCTGAAACCTGGTAATTGCAAAACCTGGTACCTGCTTGGGGCAATTAATTTTTTCCACAATCTTTGTGAATATTACTTACTGGAAAAGTGTTTGGATGGAAAAAGAGCCCAACACATCGTATTTGAATTTCCACTTTCCAAAATTTTGTCGTAAAAAAACAATACAACCATTCGTATAAAAATTTAGACAATTACACAGGCATATGATAAAAAAAAGTAAAGAATTTTGTTTCATCAAACGGTTAATAAGTTCTTTTTAATTTTATATTTAACTAGCTGAAGTACCCTTTCTTCGTACGGGAATGAATGGACTTTTTGATATTAATATTTGTTGTGATTACTATTTATTGTAATAAAGAGATATAGCAAAATGGATATCGCGTTATATTGTGTTCAATAATCATGCATACTGAATTTCAAGGCAATCGTTTTTACGGTGCAGAAGGCGATGCGGCGTAGCGCAATCTAGTGGCGAGTTTTAGCAAAACGGATACGGCGAAAATATTCTTCGCATTCAGATATCGATGTATACGAATTTTCATGACGATCGGCTGAATAGTCCTGAAGTTCACGTGTTGACGCGACATCTAGTGTCAAGTTATAGGAAAATGCATCGCGCCAAACACTTCCCCGTGTTGAAATATCTATGTATACCTATTTTCATAGCGATCATTCGCACAGTCAAGAAGTGATACACTGCAGGGCCATCTAGTGGTTAATTAAAGTAATGATTTGCTACAGTGCCGTCATGTGGCGAATTATAGCAAAATGGATAAAGCCAAAATATTCTCATTGTTCAAATAGCTATGTATACTGATTTTCATAGCCACCGTTTGAATGGTCAAAAATTTGGCCTGCTGCAGCGTTATCTAGTGGCGAGTTAAAATAATAATGCATTGCAGTGCCATCTAGTGGTGAGAACATCAAAAGTAGTACAGTTAGAATATATTCTTCGTGCTCAAATGTGTAAGTATAAAAAATTTTATGCCGATCCGTCGAACGGTATAGAAGTTGATGCGTTGCAGCGCTATTTAGCGGTAAGTTACAGCAAATGGATAGTGAAAAATATTCTTCGTGTTCTAATATCCGCGTGTACCAAATTTCATCGAAATTGGTTGGACGATATTCGCATAGCAAACGGCTAAACGGAATAGAATTCGACGTTCTGCTGCGCCACCTAGTGGCAAGTTAAAGGAAATCGGATAGCATAAAAACCTTCTAAATGATAAAAGACTTAGGTGAACCAAATTTCATGGTGATCGGTGAAACGCTGCTGGAGTTTTTCAACCTCCTACACACATACCAACATTCATTTTTATCTATAACCAGTCTTATTATACGTATATACCAGTCTCAAGTAAAATCCAGTTTCAAATCTAAGCCTCGCCAAAGTGCCAGCATACGCCATTTTGCATGAGTTTTTTCAGGGAATCATTCGAAGCATTGACTTAGCAGCAATCAAAATGGGAAATGGTTCGACCGCCAGGCATTTATTTGAAAAGTGGAATCCCTTAATACAGCCGCATTTTTTAAATTATCAACTATAACATGTTTTATTCTTCGTTACCTCGATGTACTATATGCAAAGATTTCAATTATCTGAAATTTGGCGGAATTCCCCCAACTTAAATCAATGCACTCAATTGGCGAGAATGCTGAAGATAGATCGCTTGAAATCCCTTAATAACTGCATTATTTCCGCACGGATCATTAAAATTTAACGCTGTATTCTAATAAAACCTATACACTTGTTTTCAAAAATGCTATTTCCTTAAGCTCTCAGTAAATTGCGCCAAGCCGGAAACTGTGCAAACCGCTAGAACTCACTTTCTCGGCATTTTGAGCCATTTTATTTTTCGCCAAACTAAAAAATTTTAACGTATTAGCCTCAAAAATCTTCAATTCTTATTGTTTTGCGTATAAAACATTTCATTCCTGCTCTGCCTTCCCATGCACACGATATTATAATAAAAAATTAATAATCTTACAAATATAAACTAACAAAAAAAAATCATTATTATGCTTTTATTTTTGCTTTGAGAATTTAAAACATCTTATTCGACAAAATCGCCACACATGGCAAACACGGTGGTTATTTCACACTTTTTTCACTACAGGGGTTACAATTACGGAAAGCTTTTTGCGTGGAGAACATAAAAAATCTCTTAAATTCCGGGAACGGGTGGACTTTCAAAGTTTTAAAGTGGACTATGATTTATTCTATATTATTTTACATATCTGTGCAAAATTTCAGGCTGATAGGTCCATTTTTGTGGTTTTGTATACAACTCAAATCCACAAACAAACAAACAAACAAACAGAATTTCATTTTTATTTATAAGAAGATTGTATTACTAAAAATCTCATTAGTGAAAGCAAAATTAATCACTTTTGCTGAATCTGAAAAATACATTTTCATTTGGAGTATTTGAAAAGAGTTACGGCTTTTAAACGATCAGTTCTGTTCAAACGTTATCCTGAAATCCATTAGATTCTGCTAGCTGATTCCTGTGTGGGCAATCTAATATAGCCAGTTTGAAGAAAAGACGTCTGCTTCGAGCAGATAAGGTCGCAAATCTATTGGAAGCTGAAACTTATCGATTAGCTTTCTTGCTCTGGGGTACCGATAACACTGATTACGAGTCACCAAGGACTACTCTAATCCTGGCACTGAAGACTTAAAGAGTAATTGGGTAAAACTTCTCGTACACTTCAGAAAACTCGCGCCGTTTGAAGAACCGATTATTTCGCGATATTTCAATGGATTACACACATTAGTTAGCGTAATCTGACAAAATGGAGATCCCGCAGGAAGAGACACATTAATAATTATAATGTTCTGCCTTTAGTTTGGGAATTATTTTAGTCAAATTTTCTTGTACAAGGATCTAAAGTACTAGGAAATACATGCAGTAGACCCCCCCCTATAAGATGGATTCATATAACACGGATTCGTATAACACGGTGAAAAATTGCGATAGTTTTCGTATAACAAGCTAAAAATGCACTAGCTAGTATAACACCGTAAAAGAATGAGACAGATACTGACGGATGCTGATGCTAAAAATGAGATGCAGCTCTTGTATTTGTATAATCTAAGTCACTCGTACAACACAGATTCATATAACGCGGAATATATGTATTACGTTGAGGGTGGGCTTAATGTAATTTAAAAGTTTTATCTAGTAAAACCTTTATAGTGCTGCATTAAAAACATGTAACTTTCATTTCAGTGATATGTGTCGTAAACGTAGAAGAAGTTATACTCCAACGGCCCGCGCGTAAAGATTACACGCATACACTTTTTTTATGGAGTTGTAATTTAAAGTCGGTTTTCTTTAAAAAAAAAAATCATCCTTGTTTTAGAATAAAAATTTATTTGTTAATACGATTTATTATAATCTATTGAATATTGAACTATTTCAGGAATAATATTATAATTTAGTTCTTGAACGTTGTTATAAGGTTGCTCCTCAGCCGGCTGAATGCATTCCTCAAAGTCTTCCTGCCATCCGAGAAGGTACTCCGGATCTGTTTCCTGAAGTTAGTAACTTTGGTTCTGTTGAGGAAAGATCGACTGTTTTCTCTCGCATGCAACTTTCTCTCGGACTTCGACTTCCTTGCAAACCTGGGCTGAATAAAGCTGAGGACAGATTCTCTTCGGATGTTGAAAAAGCTTCGGCTCTTTCTTGTTCTCGATGGACTTACGTTCGAAAAATAACGCCTCTGTTTTCCAGACAAAACTCCAAGAAACTCGACTGATGGTCTGCCAGGAGCAGTTCGTTGGACAGGCCTGCTCAAGAACGTGGCGTCAGCGTTCGCATGATCTGTTGATAAGATTAGAAAAGCCGATTAACATTTACATTAATATTAGAGAGACGTTGATTTCAAGCATTTTAAACACAAGAGAAGAGTGCACTTGTTTAATCTTTCCTAAGAATGTCACTGGAAAAAAATCTAAATACAGGTTGGGGCAAATAGAAACAGCCCGAAGTACAGAGTTCCAGATTAAAAAGACACACAGCAAAGGAAAGGAAATACAACAGAGTTCGCCAACCTGCCTATAGCAGATCTTGAAAATTACCATCATTCATCTCTTGGCACTTTTGGACCCTGATCAGCAAGTTGCTCAAGCAAGAAACGGAATAAATAAATAAATGTGATTGACGATTAGAAGATAAAGCTGAATTGTGCATTAAAAACAGCGCTTCTATCATTTGTAGTTCTTCTGCAGGAGCACTCAAAAAAAAAAAAATCCAATACATAACTGTCAATGGTAGTTTGTAGATATTCAGCAATTTCAAGCAGAAAAACCTTCCTATTATATCTATAGTTAGCCAAACGTCCAACGACGGCTGTGTGTCTCCCTCAAAAAGTGCGCCAAATATCGAAAAGCTTGGAAACTTTTGGAGATAAATCGCCAAATATGACACGAAATATTGGTGATACATTCATTCTTCAGGAAATCAAAAAATTTGTAATTTGTTAACATTAAGGTATGATAATTTTAATGGGAATTTTGAAAATCCGTCGCTCACCCTCTAATTAACTGGTAACTCTGGTTTTTAGATCATGGAACATTTTAGACTGCTGAACTTCAAAAGAGCAAATTTCTTGCTCTCCCAGTCCGTGCGATAAGGTGTAAAAAGGGCATTTTTATTTTTAACACTCACCAACAAGACTAAGGTGTTAATGATATCTGTTTGTGGGTCCGTCTGTCTGTTCGCCCGGGCTCTAGCTGCTGTCTATTGTTACGAAATTTATATATATTATTCCCATGGACAGTACCATGTACCCAATTGAGAAAAGGTGCAATATGCATTTATAGTTCTTTTGCAGGAACCCTGAAATACATTATGCTCAGTGGTTAATCGTTCTTCAAAGAATATTCTAGAATTATTCGTCAATTTCAAACAATAATCATATAGTCTACTAAGGATCACAAAGTAATGATCTCGATCAAAAATAGTGTTTGTAGCGTTTGTAGTTTTTCTACAGAAGCACTCAAAAGAATTTCAATATATTACTGTCTATGGCAGTGTAGAGATATTTTTCATTTTCAAGCGCAATACAGTAAGTATATAATCGTTTATATCTCTTCAGATAAAAGTTGGAAATAAATGATGTTCTTTTACAGGGTATCGCAAAATTAAGATAATAATGATGCGCAGCTTTTATTATCTCTAAAATATCGCCGAAGTCTAAAGGTCCTGTGTTTTGGCATACCCGTGGCTGTTGATTTAACCGTATAGTGTTGTGGGGGATTTTCCCCAAGTGTAACGTGAATAAGCGTCAGAAACCCTCAAAAAGCACCTGCACCCAAGGAATACTCCCTCAGGTAGGATTCCTTGGGTCCCACTATCGGTTTTACCTTAAATAAAATCTCGCAAAATTTAAATATAATACATCGTCAAATTTGGAGTTCAAATATTGTTAGGTTGGAAAGTGTTTTATAGTCGATGCATTTGGCATGACTTATTTGTCTTGATTATATGTTTTCCTTTTAATTAGAAGAATGCATTCAGAACAAAAAAAAATTATACATAAATATATCATGACATATCAATATATTTAAAATGTTTAGAATAAATGAAGTACAATTTTCATAATTTTTTCTTATAATGCCCCACATTGATATACTATGGAACATATGAAAGAAGTTCTACAGTGCATACACAAACATGAAAGATCTTTTGGATTTATATAGATCTCTTTACTTTTTCAAGGCTGAAATCATTTATATTAGCAGCAGATCCTCAGGTCTCATCATCATCGTTGTTTGAGCTTTGTAAATGAATACCTACACAGTGTTAAGCAATGGAATATTTAGAGTTGGCACTCAAAGTAATGAATTTCTACTCTAACTCATAAAAATTCTTCTATAAATATCAATGTAAGATAAATTGTGTTTATTATTTTCGTTAGTGATTAATTTACTTTTTCTGCAAAATCCCTTTGAGAAGAACGGAAAACTAATCAGTTCTTCAAATTAGAACTTTCAAATGTTATGGAACAAGGGCTTCGTAGATATGTAGACTAAAAAGAAAAAAAAATAAACAAGAAGTATTGAAAGCTTAACCTGCATTTATATAAAAGACATATATTTTATTTCTGATAGTGATTTTATTTTATTTATGCAATGTTCTTGACACCATGAAAGTTAACTGCTATATTACTGTATACAGTGCCAACAATAAAAGTGGTGTGAAAACAAACGGTTTAATAACTTTTTGCAGACAGCGGTTACATACATTTGGCATCCAAAGTGTTATCCTAGGCTCTTGTTTGTTCAAACAGAGGATAATATTAAGCATGTGGAACATGTATTGTCCATTCACCAAAAATTTCAATTTTCATTATGGAGAATGATGTATCCACTCATGGCAAGATAAAAAATTGACAATGGTTTGGAAACGGGATGTAAATTTCATATACACCGCTAACATGGTTTCGAAATCAGGAGTTATTTCTAAAGAAAACAACGAAAGCTAGTTACAGTGTTTTTTTTTTTTTTTTCTAGCTTTTGTCCGTCATCACTGTAAGTTGTATGGCGAGTGAGTGAAGTGAGCTGGGTTCACTTGGTGATCCAAATAGAAGCACTAAGCAATTCTCGGGGACTGATAAGGATTAGCGAGCAGGGAAGCTGTGATTCTTAGTATGTGATTTTAAATTTAAATTCATGCAACAATCAGAAATAAAATTACCAATTGCGAGGCGTAAATGTATAACAGCAGGTGGTTCTTTTGGATAATTTCTGTAACCTACAGTACTTCTGTCGGGTATACGTATGTCTGTGGCATTATTACCAAGACTTGCTGAAAGAGAGAGTAAATTTATTTTTAATTTAATACATTCTTAACTGTTTTTATACGGCCTAATTAAGAAATGGAACCATTCTAATATCATTAAAAACATTTTTACCTTATTGCATAATTGATAAATATTTTTATTGGATCTAAGAAATCTTTGAAATATTTTTAAAAAACATTTATTATTTAAAAAAATAATTTAAGTCATTTTATTATTCATCATTTATGTAATCGTTGCCATATCCGAAGAATAATTTTATATTAGAACTGTGTTTTTCTACAGGGCAGCTTAAGCTGCTCATGAGGAATTAAAAAATAACAATGCAATTATAAAAAATTGAGAGTTTTCCAAATAGAAAACATACAGAGCAAAGACGTATGATGACAAATGCATGAGTTGTTTACAAATGAAGGGTCCACGGGAAGAACGATGAGAGTCCAATACAGCTGATTTTCCAAAAAATCGAAAGGCAAACGGGACTTTCACCATTCTTCCCCATGCAAACTGTATCTTTGGGCTATTTTTTCAGTGTATTCTCATCGTTCTTTTCTTTTATGGGTTCGGATATTAATAGTGCCACTAATAAACAACAGAATGCAGTAGAAACCTCAACATTGACGAAAAGAGGACTCTCATCATTCTTCCCGTGGACCCTTCAAATATGTATGCAGGAAATTATGAAAATTGTAATAGTGTGTTAATTATGTTAAAATATTCTTCATAGCCATGTTTCAAAAGTAAGGATTTGCCTATAAATTAATATTAAAGCTAGGAAGAACACCGATAAAATCTGTATATCATTGTTGTTTCTTCCTACACTGAAAGGTATAATAGTTAAATATTTAATCTCCAGTCCACACTTTTATAATTTTTATTTAGTGGCAATAGAACGTTAAAGGATAAGAGAATATTAATAACAGAGCTGGTTATCTCACACATATAGAATCAAATGAGTGAGAGAAGTACAATAGTGAAAAGCGTTATTAGTAATATATTAGTCGACTCCCCCAAATCAATTAGAATTGACAGAGAGACGAAGTTTTGTCTGAAAGTGCATGGAGCAGTGTACGATTTATCGCTTGTATTTACGCATTTGACACATAATTGTGTTAAATAATTAGAAGATAATTAGAGTACATAGTACGAATTAGAACTGACGTATGTATTTAAATTTTTGTTCAAGTGTGGTACGCAATTTTGAGTACTTGTTAAACGGAAATTTCAACTTTTTTTGCTAAATACATTTAGTAGGTGTTTACTGTATTATGTATGTTTATTTTTTTATCCGTCTAGTCATTTATTACTTAATAAAAGTTCTATCTTGCGAAAAATACATATTTTTAAGCGTAACATTACTGTTACTTAAATTTTTAATTTATATGATTACTTTATATTAAAATGTATTTCTCACCATTGTTTCTCGGAGCCATCAATGAATTACTTCTACTAACATAATCATGTAGTAATCGAACATCCGGATTTGCTATAGCTTCAGTAATAATCTCATCAGTTGTACATTTTGCGCTTGGTCCTTGTGCAATTTTAACTGGATTTTCCTCCACATTAAATGTAGAAGATAGTTCTGGACAACTTGGTGTTGGTGAAATATCTTGTTTTGTTACAGGTGTAGCTACATCTCCGCTTGAAGAAACATTATGTGCAGTCTTATATATAGCTTTTTTCCGTTTATTTATTTCAAGAGATTGTTCTGACTTCAGCCGTGAAACAGCTTTATCATAATCGACTTTTGAAGCGATATCTTGGAAAAGTACATTCGCCCTTTCTTGTTTATTATTCCGATCTTGTATTCGGGAACTACAGTTGTCTTCATCGGAAGACATCTGACTATCTGCCTGTCGTAACATTTTAGCGACATCCATAAGTCCTTCAGCTAATTTTCTTTGCTTTCCAATAATAACACTCGGATGAGAACTTCCAAGGCATTGTGCTCTATTGCTGATTTCTTGAGCTACCTTTGAAAATAAATAGAGAGCATTTTTACAATAAATGCTTCATAAGCCATGACCTGTTATAATATGCAGGGTGTCCAAAAAGTCCTTGCCACATTAAAAAAATTCACAGAAAAGCAACAAACTGTTGAATGAATATGCGGTTCGCACAGTAATAATTCAAGGAATCAAGAATTTAATTTTTCCATTTTAAAACAAAGTACTTCCAAATGTGTTAATAGATGGCGCTGCATCTCCAGTTTTCAGCAATGAGAGCCAATAAGGATTTTTCTTGAGTTTCGAACAGCAATAACGGTGCGGTAATATTCATTCTACATAAGGGGACTGCAACTGAGAAAGCCCATTGCGTAGGTTGGTATTTCGAATCAAAATCCATAACTGGATTTCGGAGAAAGTTTTGTAACATGTTTAAGAAAAACCCTCGGAGTAGAAACGACATTTTGGTCTAGAGTGAAAAGTTTTAAGAAACTGGAAGAGGGTTTGGCAGGGAAAGAAGTGGTCGCCCAACTGTACAAGACATTCGGGAAGCTTACTGTGACGGTACAGCGCCACCTATGAACACGATTTGGAAGTTTTTTTAATAATGTCAAAAAAAAAAAAAATCGTGAACTGTGAAGTATTATTTACAAACCGCATATTCATATGATAAATTGTTGCTTTTCTATAAATTTTTCAAATGTGTCAAGGACTTTTCGGACATCCTCCATATCTTTGTTAAAAGCCTTATTAATTTATAATTTGCCCCTTTTTATGATTTTTGGAAGCATTTTGCAAGATATCATCGATATAGCTTTACAGAAAAAATCTGATGTGGACAACACACGGACTTCCTTGCACGTCTATTAAATCAAAAATATTTTCGGAGCACTTTATCTAAACTTATTTATTTGAAAGAGATAAAATATCAGTAATAGTAAGGTTTAGCGATTTCTAGCCACATATTTCGATATCGCCAAGCTGAGTTACGTTTGAAAGATTTCCTTCTGACGCTTTATTTGGCGATATTTCACCAAAAGCCGACAAGCTTGAGATAGTTTGCGAGATTTTGGGGATAGCCAAAGTAGTCATTGACCGCAGACTTTCAATGAATTGAATGCATCCATACACCTTAATGTATTTAAAGTCATTTGGCTCACCTGTAAATAAATTCCCAGTCGGTTGCAGTCAAAAATGATATTGAAAACTTAGATATTACAATAGTTCTAAATACAAAAGTTCAAAATTCTACGGTTAAAGTTTTAGAGTTATATAAATTACGAAATAATTTTTGGCGCCAAATTTGACGATATTTCAGTGAAATTCGCCAAGGTCGACGACACATCGCGAGATTTTAAACATGGACCAAACAATGACACATTATCGCCAAATGTGGCGACATTTCGGCAAACTTGCAAAGGTCGACGACAGACGGCGAGATTTTGGGCATGTACCAAACAATGACTGTCTATAGTTGTATTATATTGAAGATGTCCATAGACATTAAAGTATTGAAATTCTTTTCGGTGTTCCTGTAAATAAACTCTGCAGTAGATTGAAACCAAAAATCGAGATGCACAACTAGATGTTACAACAATCATATATATGAAATTTCAACATTCTACGACTAATAGTTTTTAAGATTTGAGAGTTAAATACGTACACACGTACACCGAAAGTCGCCAAACTGGGCGACTTTTGGCGTAGTTCATGAGGGAGGTACGTGACCGTGGTCGGACCATTACCTAACTTATATGGTAGGGCGGTATTGTGTTTGAAATGGATGAATGCCTCTAAAATTGCCATTGACCATAATGTATTGGAAATCTTTTGAGTGTTCCTGTGGCAAAACTACGAGAGTTGTCTTTTAAGTACAGAAAGTAGGAAGAAAAATAATTTTTTGGGAAGAAACTGTTTTATTGCTTTTCAGAATATTCGCCTTTAAGATTTATACACTTTTCACCCATTCAAAAGAATTCTTGAATTAGTTTTTTCACTCTGAAAATGAGTGTCTTCTCGAAACATGATTTTGGAAGGTATCAACAGGTTCTTGAGGGGATCAAAATCGCTGCCCACGCATTTTTTGTTTGATATAAAGGAACAATACAAAGTCGTTAGACGACAAATCAGGAGAACATAGGCAATGAGACATTAATGTGATATTCTTATCCTTCAAATAGCCAATTGTTTCACGCTCTGTGTGGGAGCTGGCGTTGTCGTGATGAAAAATGATGCGTCGATTTTTGTTGTTTTCCCGATTTCGTTGAGGATTTTTGGCAAAAAAATTTCTGTTTACCATTGAGCTCTAACAGATTTTTGATCCTCTATAGGAATGGTTGCGATATGTCCTGTAAGGCCGAAGAAACAAGGAAGCATTTTCTTGGAAGTGCTTGATGAACGAACAACTTTCGTGGGATTCGGTTCATTAGGAAACACCCAAACAGTGGATTGTTGTTTAGTTTCCAACTCATACGAATGTATCCAAGGTTCGTCACCTGAAATGATGTTGTATACGGATTTAGCAGTTCCCAATTTGAATATTTTTAGCATTTCCTTACGCCAATTTGCAAGAGCCTCTTTTTGAGCTTTAGTCAAATTGTGCGGAATCCATCTGGAACAAATCTTTTTAACAGCTAAATGTTCGTGCAAAATCGAATGTATTGCAGTCTGTGATATGGCAAGGGATGCTTCTATCTCACGATATGTGACATGCCGATCTTCTTCAATCACCTTCCACATAGCATCGATGTTGTCTGGAATCACAACCAATTTTGGTCGTGCTTCACGGGATTTATCATTGACGGACTCACGACCACGACAAAGTTCTGCAAACCAATTGTAAACACCCAGCAAACACACACAGATTCTCTGAACATCTATTACCGTTCAGAAGACGTTTTCTGAACGTTAATAGACGTTCAGAGAACCTGTGTGTGTTTGCTGGGCAGTCTTTTCTGATGGTGCTTCATTACCAAAAGTTTCACGAAGTGATACTAAGCATTCTTGTAGAGTGAGGCCTTTCTTAAAATCATAAAAATCATCCAACGAAAACCGTCACGAGTTATTTCTATTTTTTTCACTCACTGGCTTCTTTAGAATACTCGTGTAAGCAAAATATGCAGGCAATTTCTTTGCCACTGATTCCGACATTAAAAAAATGTGAATTTTAGCAATATCCTTAAGACAAGTTTCAGTAGCATCTCCTATTGGTCGTTTGTAAAAACATAAAAGGCAACCTTCGAATACATGATAAAGATACTTTTTTTAATGGAGAAATTCATTCTCTAACTCTTAACAGCATATATCACATCTGAGTCGTTCGAAATAGCCCAATACCCCGAAAATACGATTTCATGAATTTCGGCCCATAGAGCGTAATGTATTTCAAATCTTTTGGTAAGATATACGAGTTTACTGAATTTCGGCCTGCGTAATGTATTTCGAATCTTTTGGCTGGTCTTGTACATAAACTATCCATTAGATTGAGACCTAAAGGGGAGGTGCACAAGTAGATCATAGAATAATCCTAAATATAAAATTTCAACATTCTACGACCAATAATTTTTGAGATATGCGAATTACATACATACGTACGTACAGACGGCATGGAAAAACTGGCCAAAATAGACTCTCCTCTGGTCAAAATGAGTTGCAGACGCGTTTATAGGATCGTGCATGCTAGCTTACGATGAGATGCATCAAAAGAATTCTTAAAAGTAAATTTAGAGGTAGTCAAAATCGGCTTTTTCGTCGAAATTCGGTCCCCGAAATTTTTCGGGAACACATTACTTCCTTATACTCCATACGAGGAAGTAGAAAGGATATAAAACACAAATTTATCATACGATAAGCCAAGTGTTATATGATCATGCATCGATATTTTAAAAGTTAGAGTTTATATCTATAATAAAATATGAATCCTTTTGGTATGTAAGGCAGTTCGAAAAAATCATGTGATTTATGAAAATATATTAAAACACACTGATTACACAGGATGGAATTAGAAAATTTATTCGATGTTTTTTCAGAAATTGTTGAACATTAAAGAAACGATAAATCAAGTTTTTCGGGAAGTTTTTCTTAATGTTTCATGACTGGCACGAAACATTAAGAAAAACTTCCCGAAAATACAATATCTTTTTAAAAGTTTTACAGTCCAGAATGTTTTGCACTAGAATTCTCTTTTATCATTTACATAGATTTATCTTTGTGAAATGAATCTCCAAGAAGTGTCGGTGGAAATCCTTGGCTTTTCTCATGTATTCTTTTTGACAGAAGACACAGTGTTCTTTAAAATTCTTGTCTTAAAATGCAAAAAATATGAAGAGATTGTTTGGACACAAATTCTTTATGATTAAAATCTTGTTGAAAATTTATTTGTTTGAATTTAATGTTAAAATCTGATGTGGACACTGTATGATTTCTTTGTTTTCTGTTGAATTATAAATATTTTCGGTGAACTTTGTCTAAACTGATTTGATTTGAAAGGGATACAGCATTGCGATAACACTAGGCTTTAGTGCCTGCCAGCCAAATATTGGAAATATCGCCAAGCTGCATTCAGTTTGAAAGTATTATTTTTGGCACTTAATTTGACATTTCGCCAAAAGTCGCTAAGCTTGAGAAAGTTTGCATAGCCGAAATACTGATTGACCACACACTTTTAATTAATTGAAGGTATTTATGGACCTCATACATTGAAAGTCTTTTGGTTGACCCTTTAAATAAATTATTCAGTAGACTTCAATCAGAAAGGCGGTGAGCAATTAGATGTTTCAATACAAAATATCAACATTCTACAGTTAAATGTTTTAAAATTATGCGAAGTGTATACTTCTTTTGTCGTCAAATGCGGTGATATTTCGACAAAACTTGCCAAAGTTGATGACAGTAGGCGAGATTTTGGCAATGGCCCAAACACTTACCGACTATAGACATTTGTCCATAGACCTTAATGCAATGAAATTCTTTTGGGTGTCCCTGTAAATAAACTATAATTTAGATTGGTACCAAAAAAATGAAGTGCACAACTAGATATGACAGCAATCCTCAATATAAAATTTTAACTTTCTACGATCAATAGTTTGAGATATGCGAGTTACGTACATATGTATGTACGTAATCGCTCGTCATCTGACGTCTGTACAGATGACTGTACAGACGTCATATGTACAGACATGACGTACAGACGTACGTATGACGTCTGTACGTCATACGTACGTACAGACGTCAAGGTAAAACTAGTCGAAACGATTTCTACATGCATGTATTCAAATATATATGCATGCGAAATTTGAGACGTCTATGAAAACCTCTTCAAAGTGAATTTAGAAGTAGTAAAAATCGATATTTTCATCAAAATGTGCGTACCAAAATTTTTCGCCAGCACTGTACTTCCTTTTACTTTGTACCAAGAAGCAAACGTCATTATTTTCCAGCTCTGCAGCATCTTAAAGGACGTATTTGAAATATTTGAGTCCTAGACTCAATTATTTTATTTTATTAGCACTTGTGTGCTATTAAAATCAATCAGTTTTTAAGGTCGACATAATTATTGTACACGATTTGTCACATCGAAGCACTTTTCAAATGTGTCGAAACGAGTTGAGTCGCATAGGTTTGCAATGTTTGATGATTTACGGTCTTTTTGCGCCAGAAAATAAGTCCTCAAAACGGAACCAAGCTCGACCATTATATTTCAAATTTGGGTAGAAACTGTCAAACTCGACAGTTTATTACAAAGAGAAGTATAGTTAGAATATGCCTGGCGAAGATTATAAAATAGTTTTAATAGGCGATTTTAAGATAGATTTCAATTCTAAATAAGTATTTTATGGAACAGGGAAGACAAACACGGCACACGGATGGATCATG
The DNA here is from genome assembly GCA_038373885.1 of Cheiracanthium punctorium. Lineage (NCBI taxonomy): Eukaryota > Metazoa > Arthropoda > Arachnida > Araneae > Cheiracanthiidae > Cheiracanthium > Cheiracanthium punctorium. Next base: position 532,212 of record JAWZYV010020133.1, on the reverse strand, counting down.
ATGCACATTCCAAACAGTATTTATTATATTGAAGTGTAGTTAGAATATACTTGGCAAAGATACCAAAACAGGTTTAGTAGGCGGTTTTAATATAGATTTCGATTCCAAAGAGGTTTTCTATGGAACAAGGAAGAAAAATATGGCATACTCATGTATAATGATACACTTTCGAACTTCATGCAATAAGGAAGAAAAATAGGGACGACTCACATGGGTTATGATAGCTTTTTTAATATATAAGCGTGAATTTAAAATATGAAAGTTTTTCAGATTTTAATTTTTCTTAAATTTTTTTATACTTAATTTCTGTTTCAGATCTCTGAAGCAGGCATACAGGTATGAGCAATTTTACTTTGGAATCTTCTTATGTTCTAAAAGATGCATAAAATGGGAAGACTACGGCATCCTCATGACAAGGGCGGCTCCAGCGAGGGGGCCATAGGGGCCATAGCCCCCTCCGAACTTTTTGTTTTTAAACTTTAGATTCGTATACTTTACGATTCCTCATGTTCAATTGGCATTTTAAACAATTTATGGACTATCTAAAGAGTTCAATGGCCCCCTCCGAAAATTCAGCCTGGAGCCGCCCTTGCCTCATGAAGTTAATGGAACAGTGATGGTGGTATTGAAACATTATTAGATGTATGAAATATATGATGCCATACCTCTTCAGCAAAAGATTTCTTTTTCGTCAAAACACTTTCAAGGGATGCTGATTTCCGAATGACTTTTGAAAAAATTTCATCTTCAAAAATTGATCCAGCCAACATGCGTCTATTATCTCAGCAACGCTGTTCAACCCGTAATTCTATTAGTGAATCTGCGAAGAATCTTCCAATCTATTTCTGGAACTAGTAAATTGTGAATCTGAAAAAATAAGTACATTTGGTCTCATATAAATTGAATTTCTATTTATTCATTGTTATTCCGATTTCCAGATAATCTTAAGAAGAATTGACAAGATGATTTAAAATATTTTAATAATTAATTTTAGTTATTAGAAAAAAAGGTAATTTTTTTTAATCTGTTCGTTAATGAAGACCCATAAATATTCCAAAATCAGTAAATAACTCACTGAAACTTGCAACTTTTAATGCTCTTCAATGACGATATCGTGGCAAGCTTTAAGTTCGGCGAATTTCAAAATACAGGTAGTTTTGGGATTCTTGCCAACCTTTCAAAATATACTAATTTTTTGAACCGTTTTTGAAAAATTTCAGGAAAATCACAAAAAACACACAACATTTTAATTCATATTTTTCAATGTAGGAGCCGACGCTTACCTAGAGCGATGGGGAAAGTCTAGGACTGTCATATTGGGACATAACTGAAGCTAGTAAAGAAAAAAAAAAAACTTTTATCCATAATTTTTTCCAATTGGCGCTCTTTTCTTCTCCCTAGATACTGGCCTAGTACGGAAAGAAGCAGATATTTTTCTAAAACATTGATCTTTTTTATAATTGTCGTGATCCAGCAAGATACAACATAAACACTCATGTGGGAGATGCCATCTTAAAAAATAGCAGCTGTCACTGTTTGTTTCCCTCATGATGCCCCCTGTTGCAGTTATAAGCTACCACACTCTTCTAACTCACCTATTCTCCCCGGGCTTATATTGGTCTGGTTCCTAAATAAATAACGGAATTTTCGTCTAGCAAATTTATATTGTATTCTTTGATTACAGAACTACATCAAATTAACACGACAGACATACTAAAATGGTTTGAAAAATATATATTTTTTAACTACATGAAGTAGATCTTGCGCAATGTTAGCAACAAAAAAACTGTCTGGCAACTTAATTTATAAGGCTAAAAAGACAGAAAATTATAAAAAATAATCAAATGTCTTAAAATGATTTCAAAATTCCCGCTTTTTACCTGTACAGCAGCGTTTCTCAACCTGTGGGGCGCGAGAAAAACCAAAGAGCAAATAATGATGCATGTTTTTAAAAAAATCATCTTATTTATTCTCATTTTTACTCAAAAATACATCCATTTTCGCTTAAAATGTTCATTCAAACTTTACTAATAACCATATTTTGTAGTAAATACGACTAAATGTTCATTGTTAAAGATTAAAAAAACTGAATGTATGCTGAAAAATGTGAGGGGCGCGCCACCGTAAGTCAGTCTTTGCTGGGAGGGGGCGCAACGTTAAAAGGTTGAGAACCGCTGCTGTACAGACCAGATGCGTACAAGTAAACGCAACCGCTAACAGGTGCCAGACGTACCGCACCCCAACCTAACTTCAATGAGAAAAGAAATATCCCAAAATCAGCTGATCTAGCTCTTATACTACTATACCGTGATGATTAAAATATTAAGTTTATATCTGTTACGAGAGGGAAATCGGTCTACTTTTCCAAAAGTTTGGACAACTGGTGAAATGTGTTTAAAAAAAGCATCATCTATGCCCTCACCTATGCTAAATCAATCTTGTTTTCATTTCAGTATTTAACACTAAAAGCGTCTCGCTGGCATAGACATTTCACGTAAAACTATCGGACGGGTGTCCCAACACAGCCCCACCCGATTTTTTTTTTAAAAGACGGGGATGTATAAGTTTGTGTTATATTAATGACTATGTCATTTTATCTCTCACCCCCTTTATTGAAAATTGTCCAAAAAATGTCCCAAAAGTGCAACATCAAAGTATGCGACATAAAAGTTGTTGAGTATTTTACATATATTTAAATACTTAGTTCGCAACAGCTTTAATCTATTGTTACAATATTTAGTAAGCTGTAGAATATGCATCACATGTATTTTTCTATAAATAGGTTACAATCATAAAAAATTCAACAGATTAAGAAAATTGTTGATAGCCCAGGCAAATAAGACTTTTGCTGCCCGAAAAATAGTGCAGAACTGGAGATGATTTTAATCCACCGTTGGCATCCCAAGTAAGTGCTGGTTGGGTTTTGCGAAGTAAATTTAGGTGGGCTTCACTTTTAGGAGCCAAAAAACCACGAAATTTTCGCACTTTTTTCAGTTTTTCGCATATACCTAGAAAATGGTGCATCGTGCCGCAAAGTGATTTATTACAAAATTAAAGAACATAAAATTCCGCGTCTAATGAGTCCTTAAAAGTTAAATTCGGTTCAGCGGTTTAGCCACAATCGATTGTCAAAAATGGGCAATTTTTTTCAACTTGGAGGAAAAGCCGGTTTAACTCCTGTAATTCAAAAACGGCCAGCCCAAATGATTATAAACGCAAAGAGCTACCACATAGGTCAAGTTATTCGAACTTATATCTACATATGTTTTGCATAATATCATTATATATATATATATATATATATATATATATATATATATATATATATATATATATATATATATATATATATATATATACATATATATAGGGTGTCCAGCCTTAATGTGACCCAATAGCTAATTCCCGAATCTTTGGGTTTAGATATGCACTTCCAATTTAAAAAATGTTTTAAAAAAGGTAAAAAATGTTTTTAAGTGCTTTTCGAACCAAAAAACCCATTTAGAAAAAAATTACAAAAATTAAATTTTTATACGGTCCCCAGGTCCTATCACTTATATTTAGGAAAAGATGCAGTACACAAAAACAAAGTAAAAACAAAAAGTTTCATTTTATTACGATAAAAATTGACCGAGTTATGGAACTTTGAAAATCATGCATTTCATCCATTTTCTCGGCCATTTTCAAGACGGTTCCTTACTAGCTACTTGAAAATGACCGAGAAAATGGATGAAATGTATGATTTTCAAAGTTCCATAACTCGATCAGTTTTTATCGTAATAAAATGAAACTTTTTGTTTTTACTTTATCGATGCTAATACAAGCAATGCAACCTTCGTTGTTGATGGTGGTTTCTTGTTACATCGATTTATGTGGTATACCAATGAAAAATTTCCCACTATAATTGAAAAATATATCAACTATGTTAAAAAACACTATGGATCCAATTGCACCATAGTGTTTGATGGACACCCTGAAGATGGTACGGAGAAAGGCATAAAATCAGCTGTACGTATCCGAAGAGCCCGTGCTATGTCATCAGCATCTGTTTTGTTTGATGAAACTATGAGTGCAACAATGCCGAAAGACCGTTACTTATCAAACGAAAGTAATCAGAAACGTCTGAAATCCACAATTACGAATAAACTGACTAGTGAAGGTTTCCGGGTCAAGCAAGCCATCGAGGACGCAGATCTCTTGATTATAACAACTGCATTAAAAACATGTACACTTGAAAAAATATGTTCATTGTCAGAGAGGACATAGATTTATTGGTCCTGCTGACAGCCTATGTAGCTCTCTCATCTGCAACGTCTCCTTTTTGCAACATCCATCTCTTAAAACCTGGTAAATGGAATCAGGATAACGTGATTTATGATCTCAGGCAGTGTAAACTTTCAGATGGCACACACACACACACAAAAAAAAAAAAAAAAAAAAAAAAAAAAATTATTGTTTCTGCATGCCTTCAGTGGGTGCGACAGTACATCCGCTTTTTTTGGACAGGGCAAAATTAAATTTGTAAAGAAATTACAAAATAACTTCAGCTTCAAAATGCAATAGCCATTTTTTCAGATCCCGATGCAACACCTGGACAGGTCGGTGAAGCAGGAGTTAAGTTTATAGTGTATGTATATACGGGCGGCAGCGAAACATCGCTAAATTTGCTAAGGCTACAATTTCAAAAATCCCTCCCAAAAAGTGCATTCAGTTTAGCTTCTTTAACTCCCACAGAAGCGGCTGTTCGGCAGCACTCCCTGAGGGTCTACTTGCAAGTGTAGGCTTGGTAGAAAAATTTTCTAAATCCAGAGCAGTGGGTATGGAAGACCACCCGAGACTGTCTGATTCCACATACATGTCGAAATTCCCTCACCGCAGATTCGGTCATAGAAGATGCGCCGTACGATTGCGATTTTCGAGAGGGAGAAGAGGAGGAGAATCCCTTCCCTGACGAAGATGATGAAGAAGACTTTAATGTCGATGGGACATTTCTGCCAAAACGACGAAAGACATCATAAGTAACTTATGCACATATATAATGATGTAAATTCAAATAACTTAAAAGAACATTCAAATAACACGCAAAGAGCTATGTGGTAGCTTTTTGCGTTAATTCATTTGGGCTGGTCATTTTTGAATTACAGGCGTTAAACCGGCTTTTCCTCCAAGTTGGCAAAAATTGCCCATTTTTGACAATCGATTGTGGCTAAACCGCTGAACCGAATTTAACTTTTAAGGACACATTAGACGCGGAATTTTATGCTCTTTCATTTTGTAATAAATCACTTTGCGGTACGATGCACCATTTTCAAGGTATATGCGAAAAACTGAAAAAAGTGCCAAAATTTCGTGGTTTTTTGGCTCCTAAAAGTGAAGCCCACCTAAATTTACTTCGCAAAACCCACCCAGCACTTACTTGGAATGCCAACGGTCGATTAAAATCATCTCCAGCTCTACACTATGTTTCGGGCAGCATGGTTTATTTTGGTCTTATTTGCCTGGGCTGTGAGTATTGAATTGTTTATTTTTTTATTGTGCAATGTCTTATCCTCCTGAATTCTGTATCTCTCAATAAAAATTTATCTACTTACATGTAACTGAGATCGCGCACGCATTCTTTTTACTTCTTCTATACTTTTTCCTTCTTGATGTTACCTTGTCATGTGATGTGCCTGTTTCTTTCGTTTAATTTAATAAAGTAAATGTTATGTTAAAATCTCACGCTTACTATGTTTGTGCCATAACTTTGCTAACATTTCTAAAAGGTTATGGACACCAGATGGATTAATTTATTTATTTGCTGATTTTTAACGTTCGTTTCAAGGCTGCATCATTCATCCTCAAAATGGCGACTGGAACTTGGCGAATTGAAACGCTGAATAAAGATAATTACGAAACATGGAAACATAAAACATGGACTCATAAAATTAAGGATGCATCAAGAATAACTTGTAAAAGGTGTAAACGCATCGGGCACTGGGCTAGCGAATGTGAAAGTGGAAAAAAGAATAATTTTAAACATAAGCCTAACAGCCTGGGATTCTTATCCACTCTGGATGACTCGCCAATAGGGTTACCAGGCGAAATACAGCAACCCTACTCGCCTAAAGCTCTCTCAACAATATCAAATAACGAAAAGCAAAATTTTGGTGTGTTAAGATAGATACTAAAAATTATATAAGTTACTTCAGTTATCATCGACCCACGTTTGCAATTGCAAGGAAAGATTAGGAAACCCTCCTACTTCCAGTCGATGAAATAAATGTAAAGGAAGAATAAAAGAAAAAGAAAAAGGGGTGAGAGATAAAATGACATAGTCAATTAATATCGTTTTAATATTGCAATAATGAACTAAAAAATGAGGAGGGTTCAGAGGGTTCTGCCCCTGACGAGGCTCGAACAGCCGAGTTATATTTATAGATTTTTGATTCACTAGCCTTGCAGTTGATAATGACTTCATGAGAAGGGATCTGTCGCCCTTAACCTCCAATTTTTTCCTTTAAAGTGACTATAACTATACTAACAACAATTTCCAGCAAAAAATACTTTAAATATGAAAATAAACCTTAAAACACACAGCCCTATAGGGTACTTACGTATATAGGGTGCTTACGTATTATCCCGGCGGTCTGACAAGAGCGATTTTTCGCCAAGATAAATGTCGGATCCATGAAAATATTGAACATTCTGAATACGATTGACAACAGTTTGCCAGCACATTTTACGATAAAATAATTTGGCGGGAATGGCCGCAGAAATAATACGTAAGTATCCAATATATATACTCAGTAAAACTACAAAACCATAGAAAAAAATGGGAATTTCAGGTCGAATGCGAAAAGATAAACCGTGTCAGTCAATTCATTGCCATTACACATAATTTATCGCGCCAAAACAAGACGAAAAAAAAATCCAAACAAATAAACATGCCAAAAAGGGATGATATACCATGGCGGAATTATTGTATTAGCACCGCCTCTTTAGCACCAAGTAAACTCCATTTTCTTGTCTTTTGGCTTGAATTTCAAATTTTGAATTTTTACTGTGATAATAGTGATGAGTGAATTGAACTGAATAAGTGATAAGTAAATGGGTGTTTCCTCAAGTTTCCATCATTCCCCTGGCAGCATAGATTCATATGCATAAAACACACCATAATCGGGTAGTCTGTAATAAACATCGCAGGTAACCATGAGAGAGGAAACAAATTATTACATTTGAATTTTATTTTTTCTTTCACATAAACAAACGGAATAAGACTGGAAATTTTTGGCGTCCAATTGCTGGTATGCGATTTTAAATCTTTGGCGTGTATACCTTTCCATGCAGCTAATACGGAAGTATCAGAAATGCAAATATCGCCGAAGTGGGATAGATATTGAAGTTGCTCTCACAACTTCAGCATTCTTCACAACTGGGTGACTTTTGAATTTTTAATTTCGATAATTAAATATATTCTTGCAGCTCAAAGCGCAGGAATCGGTCGGAGTTTCACCAATAACCACAATGATGAAAGGAAAATATCATCTTATTACCCCAAAAGGTCTATGTTCCGTATCCGGTGCCCCTTGGTTCTGGCGACATCCAGAGCGATGTTCAAACGTCAGTAAAGTACCCTGCCGATGGTTGTTTGACTGGCAACCATAAAGAAATGTGTAGAGCTTGGCGACGTTTTTTTTTTTGAAGGAATGATAATGCTTCAAATATTGTAAATTGGATAATTTAGAACTATTGAAAGATGCGAAATTTCTTACACTTTCGGGCATGCGTAATAGTTGTTTTTTAATGTAGCTACTGTGTGACGTAAGCAGATGAATGTAACGAATTCGCTTGCTCAATTTGACGTCACTAAGCTGTTAATTTGCGTTTTGCGCATGCGTTATTGTTATTTTTCGTTTTTTCCTGTTCTTTCGTCTACTATTCTAATTTGCTTCAACTTGTACTAATGTTTTTTTTTTTCGGTCTCGCAGAGGGGCCCGCGTTAGCATATTTTCGAATGTATGTATCGATGAATGTAACGAATTCGCTTGCTCAATTTGACGTCACTAAGCTGTTAATTTGCGTTTTGCGCATGCGTTATTGTTATTTTTCGATTTTTTCCTGTTCTTTCGTCTACTATTCTAATTTGCTTCAACTTGTACTAATGTTTTTTTTTGGGTCTCGCAGAGGGGCCCGCGTTAGCATATTTTCGAGGGGGCCCTTTTGAGGCGGTGGCCGGACCCACTGATGTTTTTTTTTGGGGTCTCGCAGAGGGGCCCGCGTTAGCATATTTTCGAGGGGGCCCCCTTGAGGCGGTGGCCGGACCCACTGATGTTTTTTTTGGGTCTCGCAGAGGGGCCCGCGTTAGCATATTTTCGAGGGGCCCCTTCTGAGGCGGTGGCCGGACCCACTGATGTTTTTTTTGGGTCTCGCAGAGGGGCCCGCGTTAGCATATTTTCGAGGGGGCCCTTTTGAGGCGGTGGCCGGACCCACTGATGTTTTTTTTGGGTCTCGCAGAGGGGCCCGCGTTAGCATATTTTTGAGGGGGCCCTTTTGAGGCGGTGGCCGGACCCACTGATGTTTTTTTTGGGTCTCGCAGAGGGGCCCGCGTTAGCATATTTTCGAGGGGGGGCCCCCTTGAGGCGGTGGCCGGACCCACTGATGTTTTTTTGGGTCTCGCAGAGGGGCCCGCCCGGAGCCACTGATGTTTCTTTTGGATCTCGAAGAGGGGCCCGGCCGGAGCCACTGATGTTTTTTTGGATCTCGCAGAGGGGCCCGCGTTAGCATATTTTCGAGGGGGCCCTTTTGAGGCGTTGGCCGGACCCACTGATGTTTTTTTGGGTCTCGCAGAGGGGCCCGCGTTAGCATATTTTCGAGGGGGCCCCTTGAGGCGTTGGCCGGACCCACTGATGTTTTTTTTGGATCTCACAGAGGGGCCCGCCCGGACCCACTGATGTTTTTTTGGGTCTCGCAGAGGGGCCCGCGTTAGCATATGTTCGAGGGGGCCTCCTTTAAGCGGTGGCCGGACTTACTGATGTTTTTTTGCGATCTCGCAGAGGGGCCCGCCCGAACCCACTGATGTTTTTTTTGGATCTCGCAGAGGGGCCCGCGTTAGCATATTTTCGAGAGGGCCCGTTTGAGGCGTTGGCCGGACCCACTGATGTTTTTTTGGGTCTCGCAGAGGGGCCCGCGTTAGCATATTTTCGAGGGGGCCCTTTTGAGGCGGTGACCGGACCCACTGATGTTTTTTTGGGGGTGTCGCAGAGAGGCGCGCGCCCCCTCCAAGAAAAATGTTTTTACACTACATAAATGGGGCTTTTACCAATATTTAGCAGGCTTTACACTAGATAAAATGAATATTCACAATTTGCGCACTCCTCCGAAAGAGTTTCTGGTTCCGCCCTTGGAGAACATATGTAAAGCTGACGTCATAAACTTGAAAATCGTCTGGATTTTTTATCACATGTTGGTCTGGAAAATCGTTTTTTTTTTTTTTTTAATCAGAATTTGACTGGCAATTCTGAAAATTAAACGCGGTGCATTTGAAGTATAGAATTTTCATTTAGTGTTAATTGCATGAAGATTGAAGTTTGGTGTTCTTTCATTCTGAGTGGAATAAGTTTGTGTTGGATTTTCCTTGTGTTTTTGATTCCGTTTTACGGAGCCTTTATCGTAAGTTAGTGAGCGTCTCGGGAATTTCGTCTTGGGGAATTTCATCGTTGTAATGGATGTTCCCGGTCCTTCCATTAAAAAATGAGGTGGGAAAGGTGAGGTAAGTGCTTGTTTAATCTACTTTTTCTAATGTTTTGTTGTGGATTTGACTGTTTTATATAGTGTCATTTACTTAGAATTTGTGTTTCTTTGTAAAAATTTTAGTGGTAAATACTTGTGTTTATTCGTCACAAGAAGGCGATAGCCGTTGAAGCTTGGCGGTCGCCAGGGTGGCTTGGCGCCATGGCTGGAGCTTGGCGCCAAGATCCGTAGCGCTCGCACTTGGCGATCGCCAAGCTCCAGCGGCTATCGCCGTGTTTACATGAGGGGCACCGTCTTGTATGATTTTACCATCCAAAAATGTCCAAGGGGTCGAAAATACTGTAGCTGCTCCGAGTTCAAAAATGCTTCTGTTCAGAAATATTCCCATATTCGAATTTATGGAATGAGGTTATCAGTGTGAAACTTAATTTTCAGGGATTAATTGCAGAACAAATACAAACTTTAACGACATTTACTCCCATCACTCAATTTTTAATGCCCGTAGGAAATGTGTAGGTTCTAAATGTGGCTCAACTTCTGCCTTTGGCGCGTTTTGTTAGCGTTAATTACTCCGAGATAATTTTTAATAAAGGATTTTCTTTGAAAACTTACCAACAACCGGGATGGAGAATAATTACTATACTGATGCATCGATCATCGAAGAACAGTCGCCAAGAGATAGCAAACATCGAAGCTGTTCCCTAGGTATTTTAAATTTATAGCAATAATATATCATTTAAGTTAAAATCTCCCTTATAAATTTTTGGCTTTGCATAGGAACTAGTCATTGTTTTTTGAGCAGAAATGCGACTTAAATTGACAATCTTTACAATTGGCAAATTATAATTAAAAATAAGCAGTGATTGAATGAATATAGGTACCTGTATATGTTTACTTTTTATATTATGAATGTTCAGCAAAAATTATAATATTATAAATACAAAATCATATATCTTACCTAAAGGAGCATTAATTTTCTATACCAATGTGCTTTTACTTTTTTGAAAACTAGAGGATGCTATATCGTGGTTATTCTGTTCAGTCGAAAGCTATCAGTTAAACCAAACACACGTGAACATATTCAGAAACCTGCGTGTTTGGTCATAAAATAGCGTTGTACGTAGGAGATGTATCAGCCTTTTTCATAAAATTAAAGTCACATAACTTACAAATCAAGTAAGCTCGATATTTACAAGATGCGGGCAGTTGTAGTATATTTATTAAGTCGCAATCTCCTTGAACGTAGCAAATCATTACACAGATTCTCTATTGAACATCTGATTAAATTTTAACACTTTCCAACAAGGTTGAAAACTGTGATTTCGGTTTATCAGTCTGTCCGTCCGTCCGTGCTCTAACTCTCGTAAATATTGCTGCAGAAAACTGAACGTCGTTCTACAGTCTGGTAGGTGTAGAAAGTTCTTGTAAAGAGTCCACTAGAAATAAGTCGAACAATCAGCTGTACAAAATTCACAGATACTAACGGCCAGTAGCTCGTTTATAACAGTCCGCTCAGTACCGAAGCTTTCACAAATGCTGTAATTCTCACACAAAATAAATCACATCCACAGGTAAAAATTCAGTAGAAATATAAGACGGATAACACTAACAGTCCCTCAAGACTCAGCAATGAAGAACTTACACACAACACATAAAAACAAAGCTTCATAAACAAGCGAAAACACCGCTTCTATAGATTCAATACAAATCTTTAAGCTTTCAAGGACATCTGCTCTTGACGGAAGCAGAAGCAAGACTGAGTGAGAACTGGACAATCAGCTGCTCTTTTATAGGTTACGATGAACACCGTGGTGAGATTCTAGAGACCCAGACAGCAAATAAGCTTAAATCAAGCTTGACATTTCTTTGAAATTGACGTATTAATACAAGCTTGACAGTTCAATTCATTTTAAGCTTGCAGCAAGCTTGGAGATTACAAAAAATGAGTCCGCAAATATTTTCCCTCCGAATTTAAGTCATTTGAACTGTCAAGCCTGAATGCAACTTGATGACTGCTTGATTTGGAAAGCCACATCCACATAACAAATAATTTATCATCAGTCATAAATGTACTTGACCGTAGAATTTTAAAAAAAGAAAAAAAAAGATTCTATCTTTCTTATATTGAAATTTTTCAAAATAAAATACAAATATACTACAAAATTGATTTCAAAATCAGTCTTTTGTCTCGATTTTGGCCAATAATGCACAACATGAGTATTGCGATATTGAAAGTTTTAAAACGTGTGCTGCCTTTAACTTTATATTATGCTTATCTCCCTATAATTAGAGACTATAAATCACACATAACATTATTTTAATTTTGATTCATCCCACAGAAAAATAAAAGAAGCAGATCGGCATTGGCCACTACTGATCAATCTCGCCAAAAAAAAAAAAAAAAAAAAAAAAACGGCGTGACAACCATAACAGTCACATCGAACTTTAGTCATGCCACCTCGAGTCAGATTGGCATGGTGGTTAGTACGCTGGCTTCCCACACCTTAGGTCCCGAAATCTATTCCGCGGACGCTAGACGGAAACAGATTAAAATAACCTGAGGTTTCAGTGTAGAGGGGAAAATGCGTGGAAAAATAAAATACATGGGACGAGTTCGCCGACTGGCGCCACCCTTATTTAGGAAATATTTTATAATTAAATATTAGGAAAGCTTGCTATGTCAAGCTTAATTCAAACTGAACACTTGATTTAAGTTTGCATTCAGCTTACACGCTTGAAATTTTCAAGCTTAATCCAAGTTTATTGACTTGATAAATCAAGCTTACTGCAAGTTTCATGCAAATTTGCTGTGCTGTCTGGGGAGAACCATCCGTGGAATGTACTATAACAGACTCGATTATGTTGCATAATAGAAGAGTAATACTATTAGGCTATTGTGCATGTTAATGCAGAAAAACTATCTTTACAAGCCCCTTTCGGAGAAACGCGCCAAATGATGAAAATGTAGCCAAGCCTGGCGACTTTTGGAGAAATATCGCCAATTTTGGTGCCAAAAATAAGTCCCCAAAAGTGAAGTTACCGAAGGGCTAGGATCAATATTTCTAGAGATTTCTAGAAACGCCATTCTAATCAATGGGGAAACCCAAATCTCGCATCTCCGGTTCTAGTTGACCGATTTCATGCAACAAAAAGCAAAATTTAACTATTTGACGCCTAGAATACGAATTTTGAACTATTTTAAACCCCAGAAGGTCACCGACGAGCCCCGTTCTGGACGCCCAACAACAGCCCGAACCGATGAAAATGTCCAGCGTGTGTGCTGATTCGATAGACTGCCATGTTGCTGGTAGTTAAATCGAGCGATAGCAACGGCTGCACATTTTCGGCACTAGGAAATGGTTGCGTTTCAAAGGGTTAACGGAAAACTACGCAAGAGCTACCTGCTTAGGTTAGATGTGTGTATGAACAACCGCTTAGTGTGTTGGAAAGTGTTTTATAATAGATGCGTTTGGCATTATTTATATTTCTTGCTTAATTTAAAAAGAAAGGTGAAATTCCTTCAGCTGAACTACGCACTTGCGTATTCCAAAATTTAATTATTTATTCATTATATTGGTGTATCATAATCTATGCCTGAACATGATTTCTTGGATTTCCTCCAGATTTGCTTAAAGTTGTATCGTAAACCTTGTGTTGGCCGTATTTGCCTTTCTCGTCTCATTATGTTATCAAGCGTATCATAGCATAATGAGATGATACACTTGATAACATAATGATACACTTGATAAGAGATACACTTGATGAGATGATACATTTGATAAATGTTTGCTACAATCTTGAATGTGATGATTGTCGTAAAGAACATTGGCGTATCTGGGGGTCCCATAAAATTTTTCGAAAAGGTCCCTATTCCTGACAATGAGAATTGGGCAGTGCCATATTACCGGCAGGGCAAGCGGGGCAACTGCCCAGGGCCACAGATTTCAGGGCCCAAAAATCTTACACTTTTATAATTTTAGAATAAAATTACAAAGGATAAAAAAATTTCAAAAGTTAAACTAATTTTTAATTATAAAGTATAAACAATCAAAATAATTCAAATTTACATTTTTATAAATTAATTCAAACTTATTTTTAATTCTTCGGAAAGCTCAATAATCGGTATAGCATACCAATATGTGGGAAAATAACTAACCACATTTTGTGAAGAGTATTTTTTGCATTAAAAAATAGCAAAATTTTTTAATTATTCGTTATTTTAAGAAATACTTACGAAAATGACTTTACAAAAAGTGGTTGTATTCCGTACATGTTAAAAACTGTGAATTAGCATTTCGATGTAACGTTTAACTATGTTTCTTTGACATCATGTAACTATATTCGTTTATTTCAGATTTCTTAAAGCAAAATTTATGTTTGGAAGGGGTAAGATATTTAAAACTTTCAATATAAACCAATCATAATGTGTTTTTTTTTAAGGGGGGGGGTTATTGTAAGGGGGCCCAATATTTTTCTTCTGCCCAGGGCCCACAGTTGTCTTGATCGGGCTCTGGAATTGGGGCCACAAATATTCATTTGAAATGCGATTCAGTGAAAAATCTGGACGTTGAAACTATTGCACGTAAGTGCTAATAATGTAGTATGACCGATTAAAAGAAAAAGAGTATCCTTAACGCTGACGAATGTGGCAACTATTCTAACATTGAAAGATGCTTGTTGGAACTTTGCTTGAGTACGATAGACGATTTTCAGCACAAAGACTGCTATAACCTTGTTTGCAAAGTGAAAGAGAAATACAAATGTACAATGTTATTTAAGCGCTTGTGATGTTATTTTGAAAACATTGATTTAATCTGCAGGTAAATTAGTTTTCAATTCCCAACAGCATGTTTTATACATGTTTGCTACAATTTTGAATGTGCAGATTGGCGTATCTGGGGGATCCCATAAAATTTTTCAAAAAGGCCCCTATAACTGACAGTGAGAATTGGCCCACAAATATTCAGGGATAAAGGGCTTATAGAAACATTACGGTCCAATTACTTTTAATTTCTAATTTTTGTTAGATATTTTAGAGATATTTTATTCATGAAACAATTCATCTAAAATAGAACAGAAAGGCTTTACATGTACAGTTAGTTTTGTCCATCAAGGCTGACATTGACATAGTCAAGCTGCAGAGAGCAATAGTTTAGTTTAGTGTAAAATAGTTTAGTCACAGAGAAGAAGTTCCTAAAAGAACTTAATCAATACCTCTAACACCGAGGTGAGAGGCTAGAAAAATACGACGATAAATACAGTATCATAACTAAATAATTGGACGGCACATGTTTACTATTTCTTTCAAGCTTAAACACTTTTAATCTATTTATGGTCCACTTTACTCCTCCCCTTAACTCAGGGCCTCGGTGTATTGCCCGTAATTTATGCTGTGCTTTTTCAAAAGAATATTTCCCATAAACTAGTTTCCGTTTAGATGAATTAAATATTTTTTTAAACTTTAGCTAAAAGTTTCACCTGCTAAAAGGAAAAAAAAAAGGCATGGGTATAGAATAGACTTTTTACTTTCCGAACATGTACATGTAAGGAAAGTATTCTAATCATGAAATGGTGTATTTACACGTTTGAGGTCTTCTGAATTCATTTATGCTATTTTTACGAGATGTATGTATGCGTATGTGTATGTGAGTGAACACGATAGCTCCTAAACGGGGCATCGGTTGAGCTCAAATTGGGCATATATGTTATAGAACCACCGTCACAAGACCGGTATTGATTTTGGTGTGTATAGGACTTATAGCTTTTCTACAGGGCTACGGCAAAGATTTCTTTTACATTATGGCCTATGGGGGGAAATTCTTGAAAGTGCGCTAGCGTTTAAACGGTACATACGATTGAGCTCAAATTGATTATATATGTTATAAACCACCATCGTAAGACCGGTATTGATTTTGATGTGTATAGGACTTATAGTTTTTCTACAGGGCTGCGACAAAGATTTCTTTTACATTATGGCATATGGGATGAAATTCTTGAAAGTGCGCTAGCGTTTAAATGGTACATTCGATAGAGCTTCAATTTGGTATAGATGTTTGAATTATTCATCGATTAAAATTTATTGAAATGTTTGGTAATGATCTTAATCCTAAGTGCTCGGAAAATCGAGTGGAGTCGCTCCAGATTTTTTTAAGTTAATGTTATTTATGGAACCTACATGATATTAAAATTACGTGGAAGAATAAATTTATTTTTAGTTGCTGTTTTTTCACTAGAAATTAAAAACATCTGTTATAAATCGTTAAAAACGCCTTTTCAAGCATACATAAAAACTGAAAATTCGTGACTTTCATTCAGGCAGAAATAAATGGAACGCAATAGTGACAAATAATTTTTGTTTGACAACTTTTGGAATTGTGTTTGCTCATTTACTATTACAAAATTGATATTTCATCGACTTTTGCAGTCATTATATGAAAAGTGGCCGTTTTTCTGGAGTAGCAGAAATTGTTTCTGTTACAAAATCTTTTAGTAAAATATGTAGTCTAATGTTTATCTTACTCTAAATTAACTAAAATTGTTTCATATAAAATTTAATTTCAAGTCCCTAACAAACATGAAAAAAAAATAATAATAGGCACTGCACAAAATTAAGTTTGCGTTTTTGTAAAATTCAATGCTTTTTTTAAGTCAAGAAACGGAAATATTTTTTTAGAATGCACAGGTGAATTGAAATAAATAAAATCATTTTTTAGCGAAAAGATTTTCTCAATTATTCTGAAAAAAAAAATCCAATTACACTTTTTTAATGAAACCTCAAAGGAAAATATGCATTAGCATTCTAATCGCAAAAAAGTAAAAATTTCTTTCGTAATTTTTTAATCATCAAATAAATGGAAAAGGCCATTTATTTTCTTAGAAGACTGAAATAAAGTCTAATGAATATATCAGGTTGTAACGAAAGTTTTCCGGCATATCTGCCTGAAAAACTAACTTCTAACTCCTTAGATAACTGATTTTGAACTTTCGGTACCAAACCTGCACAGTGTCACATGATACAACAATAGTACTTAAAGCTGTACTCATAATTTGTTGATATTATGTAGCTGACTTTTTGCAACACAAATGGAAGTAAATGATGGTTCTAATCCTCTAGAGTGATAGTTCCATTTGGGACACCTTATACTTAATGATAACTATATTTTTTACAGATTTCACAACACAGTGTTATAAAGTAAGCCTCTTTCTTTCAAATGCCAAAAATCGTTTGACAAAATATGAGCAAATACGCCAACGCGAACTGTGTGCTGACGATGTGTGCGGTGGCGGGAAACTTTCGTTACAACCTAATATAATATATTTATTGATTTTTCTTTATTATTTTTATTTTTCATATGAATGGTAAAAAGTTAATCTCATGGTGAAAATTTATGTATTCCAAGACTGTTACTCGAAAAAAAAAATGTCACACGATTCTCCAACTAATTCAACAATAAAGGAATTACGTCGAAGAGTTGAAAATTGTCAGAAAGTTTTTACAAGTTACAACAGGCAGTTGTGCAGATAATAAGAGTACAAAAATTATAAAAGTTAAAAAAAAAAGACTTTTTGAACACTGAATCTTACTGCAGTGTCGGCTGACGTGTTGTAATCGTGTCAGAATAATGGCACACATCCAGGAAAAATACGTTATATTTGATAAATTGTTTTATAGGTGTTGTGCATATAAAGCCTTTGTAAAACTGCATTGTACAGTTTGGGAAAACATGCAGATTTTTTCACTCTTTTATTCAGTTTGCTTATTACTTTCCTAACATGTACAATGTAAAGAAGGTATTGTAATCATGCAAAAATTCGACTCCAAGATTTTGGTGTATTTACACGCTTCAATGTTTTTTGAATTCATTTATGCTATTTTTACGAGATGTATATATGTACTAGCTGCGTACCCGTTCTCCGCACGGTAGGGAACAAAGCTTTTACTTACATGTATAGTTCGAATTGATTCCAGTGATTTGGGATCTAAAAATAAGCAAAATGATTTGACTCTTGGCGTAAAGTTACTCATTAATTATTCGTAAAGTTAGTATAAGTACTGACCTGAGACCATTGTTAATATTATGAGGCAAAAAACTATGTCGGTGTCATTCGCGATCAGAAAAGAAAAGCGTGACGGTTTGCAGTGAAAATTCCTAATTTTCAAAATGTCTCATTTCTGCATCATACTCTTTTTTAGACTTAAGTTATGCTATTAATAACTTAGATACTACTTGCTGTGGAGAACCTTTTTATTTTATAATTAAATAGTTGTGTATCCGCTCTTCGCAAGGCAAGAAGAGAACATTTTCCTGAAATGCTACTTGTGACAAAACAGAATCTCCAAGAAAAAAGTTGTGTTACAGTCTTTTCTGTTGAAACTACCGCGGGATATATTAACGCGACGTAGAATTACTTAATGTTTTGTTAGCTGTGATGTAATACGGCTGTTGAAAAATGAATAGAAGACAGTTTCACGAAATATTTATTAATGCGGTATATTGTGCTTTGATCAATATTGCCTTATCATATCTAATTACTATTACTTATAGTATCTTTTTCTAATACCCATACAATATATTTTCGTTTTGCAACCGTTAATGCTTAATTTAAAGAAACGGTCTAGATATTTGCCACGAATGTAGTCTATTACACTTTGGTGATTCTTTGCAATTTATGCATTAGCATAAACGATAATCATTTCCCTTTATGGTTGCCACTACATATGCTCTCCATGAATTTTTACGCATAATTCTTGTCAGATTGGCGTATTTAGCACCAGGGCCCTATTATCGCACGGGCAAATAGGGACTTTGCACCGGGGGTCTCCGGCTCGAAATGGCCCCCAAATTCAAATGTTGTTCTTTTTTTATAAAAAAAATTATGAATGAGAAAAATAAAACAAATTTTATAGACGGGGGCCCCAAATTCAACAATGCCTGGGGCCCCGTGTTGGTCATAATCAGGCCCTGTTTAACACCGCAATATATTTCCTGCTATTCGAAAACGTGAACCGTTTAAAATCTCTTGAAAATAATGCTGGATAATTCACTTGTGAAAAAACAGCATTCAATTATTTTTCTGGCAACGTAAAGTAAAATATAGAATTATTTCACATGTTCGGCGTATGTTTTGCTTGTGAGTCCGTTATTCTGCGATTGAGTTTCGAAATTGGTTTTAAACTCGTGACGTCAGAGTGGCGCACATTTCACATGTGAAAAATCGGTTATTTTTAAATAACTTTATTTTATTTTTTTTCAACTGGCAATTTTAATCATTGTTACTGTCTCCAAGACAACCAAACCGCAAGATATCATACTGAAAATTTTAAGCTGCTGCGATTGAAATGAAAATCCTTCTTTACTTAAAAATTCGTCCTTCTTTACTTAAAAATTCTTAAAATTTCCTCTAGTTTTTCTTTTAAAAGAGGGTGAAATGTATGCTCCGTCATTTGACAAAATATAAAAAAGTTATGACGGATAGAATTCAAGATGCAGCAATTTTAAAAATATTTTACGAAAGTCAGCGTCAAATTTAATTTTATTTGAAAAATTCCCAAAAATCTGAAAATTATGTTACACAGTTCGAACAAACAATTTTTAAAAGAAAATTTCCTACTGTATCCGATGATGTAAATTTCGTTTAATTGCGAGTGTAATTACCGGCGTTATTACGTATTAAGCGAGAAAAATCGCTAAAAATCGGACAAAACATAAAATAAAACATTTTCTAATTCGAATTTCGAAAAAATCCCTCCGAGGCGTGTTAGGATCTGTCCTAGTGAAGCCGTATGCAAAATTCGGTGGGTCTGCGACCAACCGTCTTGGCGCAATGCGATCGAGAGAAGCGCGCAAGAAGATTGGTGATCACAAACTTGCCTACAAACCTACATAGCTACATACAATGTTTACTCTCGGATTTTATTATATAAGATGTATGTATGTATGTATGTATGTGTGTGTGTGTTTGAGAGTGAGCACGATAGCTAGTAAACGGGGCATTCGTTTGAGCTCTAAATGGGTATATATGTTATAAACCACCCTCGTAAGACCGGTATTGATTATGATGTGCATAGGGCTTGTAGTTTTTCTACAGGGCTACGACAAAGATTTCTTTTACATTACGGCCTATGGGGGAAATTCTTGAAAGTGCGCTAGCGTTTAAACGATACATTCGATTGAGCTCAAATTGGGTATACATGTTATAAACCACCATCATAAGACCGATATTGATTTTGATGTGTACAGGGCTTATAGTTTTTCTACAGAGCTACGACAAAGATTTCTTTTACATTATGACATATGGGAAGAAATTCTTGAAAGTGCGCTAGCGTTTATTTAAATGCCTCGTAAAGATCTTAATCTTAAGTGTTCGAAAAGTCGAGGGGCGTCACTCCAGATTTTTTTTAATATATTAAAACAAAACACAATTTTATAAAACTTCAACAAGGTGCTGCATTTAGTGCAAAATTGGCGCATTGCGAATGTAGTAGGATTTAGATAAGAATGCATTCAGTGCTGTAACATTGGTTTACGAGGCCCAGGGGAGAGAGTGAATCTGGGGGGTCCTTTTTATCTTATATTTGGTAAAAACGAAAATAGGTTAGCTCGTACATACATTTGTATGTACGCAAAGACAGTATCAAATACTTTTGGGTAATAATAGATATGAAACAATGTAAGTACTTTACAAAAAAAAATCGGACATCTATTTTAAATACAGTCATCCAGGGTAACTTTGATCCACATTTTCTGTATTTTCACTTGCTCCCCTTATGTTTTGATAGTATTTTATTATGAAATGATTTAAAATGGTAGAAGAACCCTTAAATTTTAACTTAATTCACATAAATAAGTAAATTTTGGTGATAAAACTAAAAAATAATACATAATTTACCTGGTGCAAAGTTACCCTGCCATTCGGGGTAACTTTGAACCAGTATCAGGAATTACATCTAAAATACCTTGTTTTGTTCAATCTAGGAGTATGAACAACTTTAAACCAGTAAAATTAAGTTTCTAAATACTTGAAAAATCATTAGCTTGCAGTCTCAGCATCACAAAATTTGAATTTTTTAAATAACATCACAAAGAATATATAAGGTAGAAACAATGAAATAAGAATAACATGAATATATTTCGAAAAAACCTTTTTATTATTCAGTTTAGGCGTGCAAATACAGTAGAAAAACAATGTTGAGTTCATTCACTGCAAAATGAACTCAGTTAATCAATTGAAAATAGAACTAGAAAATAATAAAACTGATAGACCATACATATGCTATCATCAAGGTAAATTGCAAGTCACAGTCTGACATACATACACATATTAGACTCTCAAAAAAAAGTTGGACAAAATAAAAAGAACTTACAAATTTCATAAAACTTATACTTTGGCATTCCCTAGCTTAACAGTTTTGCTCCAGACAAGGATACTTTGATCTGGAAAACTCCTCAACTACTAGCTGGAGTTATGTTTTCAGGAGATACACGTCAAATTTTTCATACCACAGATCATCATTGATCTGTGGCCATTTCCAATATGCACCAGACTTTTGCATACAACTCACCAAGAACATACTGTCCTTTAAGTCAATAATTTGCCCTGGGTACATTTCTCCGTCATACTGAACAATGACATAGTCGTCAACTTTGTATAAGTCAGAACACAAAGGTGCAACACATACATATTCTGTGTGTGCACTTCCTGCCTCACTAATATGTTCAAGAGCTACCACTTGAACAGTCTATGGTTCTTCAGTATTCTCCACATCAATTTCAGGAGTAGAAACTCCTGTCAAATCTCAATAGTCCAACATTTTTTCGGCTTTCATCTCTTCTAAAAATGATGTCGAGGTGCATATAGTGTCATCTAGTTCAGGGCTTTTATTTAGCTGTCTCCCACGAGTTTGTATGGCAGATGACTTTGGACGACCCCCTCCTGTTCTTGCTCCACCTCTTCCTTTACTATTTTGTTGTTGTGACTCTGATTGATATTGCTTTACCTTCATAAAATTTTTCCACTTCCTCAACTGAAATGCTTTTTCCAGGAATTACAGGAAGGCAGAATTTTTTTGCACGATGAATGACTGCTAAATCCTTGTTTCTAAGGTTTTCTAAATACTTCTTAAATTCACTCCCAATATTTTCCGTTATTTCATCTGATTTTGCATATGAGGGAAAATTCTGTAATACGGCATGTTTATTAAATGGATGAATACCCATGCATTGTATACAGTACACACTGCTCATAAGCCTAACTTTGAACCGGCTCAAAGTTGCACTGAACCATGTGGTAAAATGATAATACCTTTGTTTTTTGCCTTTTACTAAAGGTTAGCCAATAAATAATCATTAAACATTAACAAATTCATCATTCTAAGAAAATAACCTATCTGATAAAAAGGTAAATCGATACTTACTTTCAAAAATTAATTGACTACCAGCAACTTTAAACCAGCATTAGAATGAAGCTTGCAAAAAGCATTTCAGAAGAATAGCTGAATGACAACATTAACTATGTACTACGTTGCAATTTTTTTTCTAAAATACACAGCAGAAAACCAGTTTCCTAATCCTGTTAACAGAGTGCAGCAGTTGTCCATGAGTAGCTCTGTAAAACCAAATATACTGAAAACTTGGAGGTGGTACAAAGTTACCCCCTATGGTTCAAAGTTATCCTGAATGACAGTAAATAAATTTTCTATTTCTGAAAAATTCACTTTAAGAACACAATTTACAACAGGCAGCATACAACACTAAATAGAAGTCAGTGGCATACCTCTAAGATATAGCAGGAAAGGCGTGTGTCATGTGTGACACTTGAAAAGGGGTGCAGATTTCAATTGCTAGACTGAAGCTATAAAAGAATCGTTCAACAAGTACGATTTCATCGTCGCAAGGGCGTGACGACAGCTATTGTCCCTTCTGTACCCATCGTTGCTTCCCGTGCGGGTACTTGAATTTCAATGATGTAACCCAAAGCAAACGCTTTCTCGAAACAAGAGCATTGAAACAACCAGGTCTGAATGCAACGATGAGAACAGAAGAGAGACTCGCTACCATCGCTTCCTTGCAAGGATGGGAGTGAACAGGTTAAAGTCAATAAGACACTACTTATTGTGAACTAACTTAAGTTTAATAGCTTTTTCATTTGCTTAACCAACGACCGCAATACAAACCATGGAACAAAGAATGGCCATTTACAAACGAAGAGATCGGTGTCGTTCTTACAAAGAAAAGAAAGTGCAATTTTGTTGCCTGCCACGGGCGCTACTTTACCTGGGTATGCCAATGGGAGAAATAAGAATTATAATGGTTAAGTACATTTAATAAAATGTACTGAAGAAAAAACAGAAAACACATTAATATTCTATTAGTCTGAAAATTATTCTTTTAATGTCATTTAAACTACTAAAAATTACAGCATCAACATCAAAAGCTTATCTATTCGTCCTAAATTTCCATAAAAATACATTTAAGAATATTGATTATAGTTACAAATTTACAATAGAAGTAATGTATCATACTACATTTGAGTGTAGATGCATACACACTCACAAAGGAAAGTTTAAAAAAAGAATCCTCATGCATATTGGAGTTGCATTTCGTAATTATTTTCAAAACTATTTCTATATAATACGTCGGACTCTTGTCAAGTGGAAAAAATTACTAAAAAATAAATGGCTTAGGAATCTTGCTCTAGGTTTTAAAGTATAAATATTATTTATAAATTTTTCAACTTATGTGCATACTATATGAAAAGAGCAATTTATTATTTCATTTAAAAAGAAAAAAATACAGAAGAAATAAATAGGTAAAAAATATCATTTGTGATATTTTAAGCAGTAATACAGTATTGTAAATAAATAAGATAAAAGGTAACTGTATGTATAATCTTAGTTTTACTTTAATTAAATTGCATTAATAAACCACCAATATTGCTCTTATGTGTTCCTGATATAAGTAGTATTATTCCTAATAAAAGTGCTTCAGAGATTAATCAGGCATTTGATTTGTAATAAAAAGGTATTTTTAATTTCATATACTGAAGTAATTAATGGATTTAACATGAATTCCAGCTGAAATGTAGCATTTATTTATTTATTTGCTTTTTGTGATTAATAATGACTAATTAATAATTTGAGTGTTTAATAATTGAGTGTGTGACAAATAATTATTGAATCATTTGTATAATGTATGTAAAAGACTGTACAAAAGGCTGATTATTAATAGAGTAATAGTAAAGGACGACCAAAATATATTAAAATATTTTGCAAGAGGGGCTCAGACCATTGGTTTTTAGAGGGGGGAGAATTAAAGGACATAGCGTCAATTTAAGTAGGTTAATTTTGAGTTTTATGATATGCGTGAGAAAGCAGCTCATGCCAATTGGCATTTGGATGCCATGCAATTCCTAATTCAGATCTTCATTAAAAGGAAAAAGAAATTTCCGAGCATTGACTTACTCTAGAAAATTGCGGAAGGAAACTTCAGCTCCATATATTTACTATGCGCAGTGACGTACACAAACGGTGAGTGTGTGGGGTGGGGTGAGGGAGAATTCAAGAATCCCCCCCCCCTTTGTCCGTGTATTTTTAACATAAAAAGTCTGTACATTTTTAATTTTAAGCATATAGATTACGACTTTATTTAACGTAAAGATTACTTCCGTACCCCCTTGTCTTACAGGAAGGTCAGTGTACACCACTGATTATGCATCTGCACATTCTTTGTAAGTAATAAAAAGAAAAAACAGGCCTTTTGCTTGAAATTACCTAAGTGATATGATAATTTTAAGAAATAAAAGTGGGCCCCCAAAAGGGATGTTTGCTTCAGAGTGGCTTTTTGAGGCCCAGATCATGTTTTTCTCAAATACATGATCTGGGTCATTAGTGAAGGTCATTAGTTAAACAACTTTGACTCTAAAAGTACTGCTATATAAATTTAACATTTCAAAATCAGCTGTACATATCATAATACAGCGGATCTATTCGTGAGCTGTTTTGTTAGCCGTTTAGAGACTTTTTTTTTTCTGCTTAAACAGTGCACAGGTGATCCGTTTAGAATATTAGATGCGCAAATCTAAAATGTTACAAAAGACAAAAAATAAATAAATAAATAAAAAATAATCCAAGAGGTTGTGGAAATAGCTATATGGATTTTGAGGCCTCTACGTTTGGGGGCCCCGGGCATTCGCCCCGCCATGCCTCCCTATTTTTACGGCACTGAATGCATTTGAAATGGAATGTAAATTATAAGCAGTCTCGATTGTTCGAATTTCCCATAAATTCGAGGAAGTGAAAAAATCAGTTTAGCTCCCTAATAATGAAGAACACATACAAAACACATGAAAGATACATTTCGCACCACAAAATTCGAATATCTGGCACACCCAGAAGTCACACCAGAAGTCCCCCTACCAAAGGAAACGAGTGTATTCTTTCACCCTTATTGCCACCCACACAGACATTTCGTTGCAATATTGACATCGGCGATGGCGCGATATTGCTGCGCGGAAATTGGTATACCCGTTAACACAAAAAACGATTGACTATTATGTTACGATCTAATTAACCTGTTCTAATCAAATCATATATATATATATATATATATATCAGTAATGCACCAATATGCAAGTACATTTTTCATTTAAATATGGACTCAAATTGCAAAAAATACTTTATTTGCATTTTTTTTTTTGCTTATTAAAATAAATATTTTATGATTTCGATAATCTGAGTTTTTGATAGTACGAGGCAAGCCCGGCCTCGTCCACCTCGAATTATCAAGACTCTAGTGTAAAAGCGTTTTTTTTTTTTTTTTTCAGTTCCAGAATCCATCGGCGTTTCTACACGTAATGTTGAAAAATTATGGAATTTCTTTCTAATAGTATAAATTTCAATAAAATACATTTTAATTTTTTAATTATATTTAGGCCATTAGCCCTTTAACACTCCGTGTCCCGCTCTGGGAACTCAAAACTCTGACGTTTTGACTGTTGCCAGTCTTGAAGAATAGATTTGATTTCTATAAAAATAGTTGCGGGTGACATAGCTCCACGAGAATCCTTTACTTTTTAGCATGTCATTTCCCGTAAAAAAGTGCTCACGAGTAATATTAACAGCACTGACATCTGCTGAAAGATAGAAGAATGCGAGAACAGCTGGATAGATTGCCCAGTGCTGAAAAAAGGGCAGCCGTTGCTATCGCTGTGCCGCACAGCCAGCTGCGTCAAAAAAGGGTCTCTAGATCTGGCACGCGATGAACGTTTCGATCGTCCGCCATATTGTTGGTAGTTAAGTGGAGCGATGGCAACGGCTGCCCTTTTTTCAGCATTGGGAAAGGGTTGCGCCTCAAAGGGTTAAAGCATAGTATTTAAAGCTACCCTAAAAGCTTACCCTTAAACGTCTCATTAAGAGAATGATACAGGGTGTCTAAAAATGGTAATACGCTTCAATTCTTTATTCATTAGAGATAAGTGTGCCATTTTAATTGAAAAAACGGAAATAATGCAAAATAAAGATGGAAAAAATATTACGTTAAGAAACACAATTTTCTCTTTAATTTTCTAAAAGTGACACTTTTTAAATTTGTACACGGCCTCTGTGCAAGAAATTCCCTGTAAGTAGAATGTACCCTATATGTTAATGAGGCGATGCACAAAATTTGAGAATTATTTCCTAAAAATGTGTGAGAGATATGAAGATAAATATATGGTTATTGAAACCACTCAATGGCTCTGGAAGGTTAAAAAAATATCAAGTAGGATGATCGCATTGCAGGGCCCGTACAAAAATTACAAAAGAAAACAATTTTCCGCAGTCTAGTGATAAACATTTACATTCAAATTGACGTATTGTCCCATCTTTGTTTAAAGATATATCTGAGCTGTTCAGATTGAAAGACTGACAGTTTGTAAATCAACTTATTAGTAAATGATTCACAGTTTACTAACTGGGAATTATTTTGTAAGAGGGTCGTGTATAAATTTAAAAAAGCGTCCATTTTGGAAAATTAACTAAGGAAACTTGTCTTTGAGTAATCTTTTTTTTCTGCCTTATTTTGAATATATACCAGTTTAAGTTGCACACTTATTTGTACGGATAAAGAATTAAAAGGTCTCATCATATTTTTGGGACATCCTGTATATTTGCTTCAGATGGATGTAGCTCCATTAAGGCTAGTAGTACCGGTAATATTTATCGTAACTCCGGGCTCATTTTGTACATAATAAAAATACATGCAATGATTTTGTTGTGTTAAAGACCAATACATAAACTTTATTAAACTTTCATACTTTGTTGTATCCTACTGATACATTTCAAAACGCCTTAATTTCTTTGACAGCACGTCATCCAACGCTTTTTTTGCAATCATTTGGAGAGCTGAAGTAATTTTGTTTCTTGAATTTTCTAAAAAGTTTTCAGCTATGAATCGTAATATCCAGTTGAATAAAAAGCTGAGTCCATTAATTTTTTCAACATGAAAGTCGCCTAGCTTCTCAATGTTAAGTAGATCCAAGCGGCCTTCACCGTTTAGGAACACGATCTGTAATTTTGCAAGAATCCGATCGATTTTGACCAAGGCTTCTCCTAAAAAAAAGAAAAGGAGGATAAATAATCAAAAAATTACTTACATTTTATTCAGCTTTTCATAATCAATACCGAATTTGTACGTACAAAAGATTTCACCGCAATTTTATTCTCACTATTTTAACCTAATTAGGTTATTTAACCAACAAAAATGTCATAGATTTATGAAAATGGTTTGTTGATCCACAAAATTTTGACTAATTCGTCTAAAAATTTTATTGCTCCGACTAAACTATTCAATTAAATATATCGCCAACCAATTTTAATTAAATCATCAACATTTTATTACATTTAACCAATATTTCTTTTGTTTGCGTTTGTTTGTTTTGTTTTACATACGAACGGTCAGAAATTAATAACTCAAACCAACAAAAATATATAATAATTTCGGTTTTATATATGAAGAACAACGATACTAAATGATTTCATTCAATCACTGATCAGTTTAGTTCATAAGAGGGTCATTCCACGTCAAATCAAACACAAAACTGCAGAAAGTTCACCACACCAACTTAGATTTTCCTCAAATTTTATATAGATGATTTATAGGCTAAGACATCAACAAATCTCAATTTTGAAGGTTCTACGATAATTACTTACCGAGAAATTAATTATGCAAATTTTTAAGTTTTCTGCAAGATGCGCCAACTTTTTTCTCAATTCCTTAAATAACTCCTTACCTGTAAAAGTCACTGAAGTGAAAATTTGTTTCTAGGAATAACTTTTTACGCTGATTCCAAAAATGTTACCGAAATTTGCGTATCTTCTATAGTTTACGCATGAGCAGTACATTTGCTAAAAAACATCATGAATTTTTTTCGGCATGTCTGATCACAGACACATGCTTTAAATTTTTATATGTTGTTAAGATGGAATAATCCTACATCCCAAAATAGTTTCATCTTGGCTTTCTGCTCAGGAGTAGAGAAAAAAAATTGTACGTATGTACCTATATATGAGGATTTTCATATGCAACATTTATACTGAACATGAACAAATTCAGAAGCGTTAGTCAATTTTATTATGGCTTTTAAATTGATATCAGAAATTTAACTACTACTCCAGGCATTTGCAAAAACTAGAAAATACATAAAAGTGCTTGTATCGGAAAACGTAAAACAAACAAACAACAAAAAATGCATGTCACACACAGTGTTAAATTAAAAAAAAATCTAAAGTTAAAATTCTGAATTACTTTTAATTTAACCCTGTTGTTTGTGGCAATCATCCATCAGCCAATAAATCTTTGTAATTCTGTATGAAATTCAAGTCAATAGAAGGAACAAAGTTTATTGAAAGAATTTAATTCCTGTAAGTTACAGTACTTATTTACCTTTAACAGAATGCGGACAAAATTGTGCTTTGGCTAGTTTTGTGGATACAGCAATTTGAAATAGCTTTTACTGTATACTGTATTAAATTTTTATTGTTACAACAACTGGCATAGCAATGTCAGGCACATTCTCAAATTGCACATTTGGTGATATATTGCAGAATAAATGTCATGTAACCAGTTATTCACGGCAAACTTTTACGTCTACCCTCCTAGGACGATTATATTCGAAATGTTCTAAAATCGATTTTTAGGCATTCTTGAGTGTTGTGTATTTTACAGCAAGAATTTTATCGATATCTCTTTTCTTCTTTGAGATCCCGCAGAATGTGTGAAAAGAACATTTTGGGCCTTTATCCTCCATAAATTACGAATTTTGGAAAATACTCTCTAATCTAGCACCTACGCTATAAAATCCCACTCGTGCTAAATTTCGTGTTATTAGCTTCAGTAGTTTTGGCTAGGCAAAATATTGACATACGGAAAACGGATAGAACTTTCCGGTAGACCTAATATATATATATATATATATATATGTTTTATTAAACATTGTTCTTTCTTTTGAGTTCAATATCATACAGAATTCCAAAGATTTGTTGGCTGATGGATGAATGCCAAAAACAACAGGGTTAAATTAAAAATAATTCTAAATTTTAACTTTAGAATTCTTTTTAATTTAACATTGTTTTACATGCATTTTTTGTTGTTTGTTTGTTTTACGTTTTCCGATGAAAGCACTTTGATATATTTTCTAGTTTTTGCAAATGCCTGGAGTAGTAGTTAAACTTCAGATATCAATTTAAAAGACATAGGAAAATTGACTAACGCTTCTGAATTTTCTCCTCTTCAGTATAAATATTGCATATGAAAATCCTCATACATAGGTACATACATACAATTTTTTTTCTCTGCTCCTGAGCAGAAAGCCAAGATGAAATTATTTTGGGATGTAGGATTATTCCATCTTAACAACATATAAAAATTTAAAACATGTGTCTGTGATCAGACATGCCGAAAAAAATTCATGATGTTTTTTAGCAAATGTACTGCTCATGCATAAACTATAGAAGATACGCAAATTTCGATAACATTTTTGGAATCAGCGTAAAAAGTTACTCCTAGAAACAAATTTTCACTTCAGTAACTTTTACAGGTAAGGAGTTATTTAAGGAATTGAGAAAAAAGTTGGAGCATCTTGCAGAAAACTTAAAAATTTGCATAATTAATTTCTCGATAATTAATTATCGTAGAACCTTCAAAATTGAGATTTGTTGATGTCTTAGCCTATAAATCATCTACATAAAATTTGAGAAAAATCCGAGTTGGTGTGGTGAACTGCACTGTTTGATCTGACGTGGAATGACCCATTAATGGAACACTTACGTTATGAATTGAATATCTAAGAGAAAATCAACCGTTATTAACCGATAATTTGGAAATTCTTACTTCAAATGTAAATGCATGCATTCTGAGGTGGCTGTAGGTTAACAAAGAAAGAATAAAAAACTTTTAACTGCGCTAAATATATGCGATAATATCAATTTTATTCACAACCTTTTTATTTATCTACCAAAAAGAACTACTTATTAAACAGAACACAAAATTTTTATATGAGTTGCCACAGAATTACTTATTAAACAGAACACACAATTTTATATGCGTTGCCACAATTCCAATAAATGATAATATTATAATGAAATTCTGAAGTATCACATTTGCTAAAAAATCAATACAGCCTTAATTAGAAAGAGGCAAAAAATTTTTCGTGATGTATGTACTTATATGTTTGTTTCACGATAAATGCTGAAGAAAGTAAAAATATTTACTTAAAATCGAATAATTTTAATGAGAAGAAACACGAGATTAACAAATTTTTTTTTCAGTACGATTATACGAAAAATATATAGGAAAATTTATGTTTCCATAAAACATTGCACTTATGAGGAAAAATCATAATTTCTAAAATTCCAATTACCCAAGAAATGAAAAGTCTATTTAGATTTCTTTTTATCTTCTTTCACTAAAAATTTATTCTCTTACTATTGACTTAGGGCTAAAATAAGTAAAATTTTACATAATGAAATATATTATGATTTATATTAATTTCAGTAGTATGAAAGCCTCAGAGCGGAAAATGATACTCAACACATCGTTGCTTCAGACAAGCAAGAAAGATAAATCATGTCAAGCGCATCGATTAAAAACACTTTCCAACACAATCTTTTTAATGCCAACTTTGGTAATGTATTGCCGTCAAACATGGTGAGATTTTTGGAGATAACCTCAAAAATGCATTAGATCATTATAAATATAATTTTTCAAGGCCCTGTAAAATTCCATCTCTAAAATGAAGAGTAGCATTTTATAAGCCCTTGCATATTTACTATATTGTGCTTGAAATGGGTTAATGCCAATAATTGCAATTGAACGTAATGGATTGGAATTTCTTTAAGTGCTCTTGAAGAACTAATAAGTGATGCACATATACTACATACTTTCGATGGAAAGCATTATTTTGCAGTCCTTAATAACATATACCAATTTCATTTTGTTTGAAATAACCGATATTTGTCGGATATTAGGTTATAGTATAGATATTTGTCGAATATCTCCAAAATGTACTTTAAAGAATGACTGCTCACAGAGCGTTGAGTTTTGGTATTCCTTTGGGTGCTCCTGTAAAAGAATTATAAATGCTACATACAACCTGTTGAATAGGGTACAACATTAATTTCGTAGTAATCCATGCATATTTATCTCAATGAGTTCACGGGCGGACAGACAAATAAACCGAAATCTTAAACACTTTTGGGCCCTCACCATGGCCCTGTGGATAAGACACTGAACATGGTGGAGATGGCTGAAAAGCGAAGGTGTCCCAAAAACACTGACCTAGGCTTTTATTCCTTGAATATTGATCATGACAAATACAATGAATTAGAGAGATATTCAAAAAGGGTACAGAATTTTATATTATCGATTAATATTTTCAGGAGATTCAATCTAAGTAAATACAAAATTAAAATTTTTATACGGCTCCTGTATATAAAAATCCATATTAGGCAAGTGTTCCGCATACATTGATGAGGTGATGAACAAAGCTTGAACCTTTTATCTTAAAAAGTGGCGGAGCTGTGAAAAAAGATACAGGGTGTGCCGGAAATTCGTGTAGAAATTTGAAGAGAAATTGGCCAACATTGCTCGGAACTATAATTACATGAGAAAAGCATGGGTGGAAATTAGTCGGTGGTGCTGTACGCGAGCTCTCAAGGTCATCGCGTGTGGTTTCCTTATAGTCATATCTGCCCCATCATGGCCCAGTGGATAAGACACTGGACATGGTAGATAGTCGGAGTTTGAAGGTCCTGGGCCTGGGCCTGTCGCGCGGCTGTCGATCTAACAATCTGGAGTTTTGGGCGGTTTTCTCCCGATGTGACGTGAATACGCGTTAGAGCTCTTAAAATGTCCTTCGGCCAAAGCACTCCCTAGGCTGATGCCCCTCGTTTATGCTTAAACAAAGCAAAAAAAAAAAAAAAAAAAAAAAAAAAAAACATTATCTGACAACGGGTTTTTTAGAAGATTATCGACCACAAATTTCAAACAGTTTTATTTTACATTAAACATCTGGATTTATTAAAACATCAAATCACAAAAAAAAAAAAGAATTAATGGTAGATAATCTTCCGAAAAAAAAAACCCGTAAAAGTTGGTAGACATGACAAAGAAGAAGCTGCATGTTCAGATCTTGAGAGCTCGCGTGTAGCGCCACCTATCGATTTCCACCCATGCTTTCCCATGTAATTATGATTCCTAATGACGCTGTCTATCTCTTCTCCAAGTTCAAACACGAAGTTCCGGGACACCCTGTATATGCTGACTTAAACCACATTTTAATGGATATCGAAGAAAATACATCCCGTTAAATGATAGCGTCTCAGGGGCTATGCACAAATTACGAAAAAAAAATGATTGCCTAAACACATAATGCGTATACTATTACTGGTACTGTATAGCCCCACACCAATACTGCTTAAACATATCGCGGATCCTTTTCATGATGAAAGGTTGAAGCTTTGTACATCACTTAATTAATATATACGGCACATTTGACTAACTGGGAATGTTTTTGTACCGAGGCCGTATAAAAATTTAAAATTTGTATTTACTTAAGTGTAATCTCCTGGAAATTTTAATCGATACCATAAAATTCCGTACATTTTTTTCTTTACGTAACTTTGTAATTTATTGTATATGTCTAAATGTCTATGATCGCTATTTAAGGAGAAAAATCCCAGGTCAGTTTTTGGGATACCCTGTAGATGTGGTCTAATGCCTATGAAATTTTCTGAATCCCATCTTATTTATTTCAAACTGTAAAATTACGGGGATAGGTTGCACATTCTTACTTTACAGTCCGTCGAAAAATAAACTTAAATGTATTTGAATAAACTGTGTAAAACAAGATTTATCCAGCGAAAGAATGTTAGCAGAGGAGAAAACGGGCGGATATTAACTTCAACTCGACTTTTTCATTTCCGGCTTTTGTCAGGAAAACTTAGTTTCATTTAAGAAGAGTGTTTATCTGAAATTCTCCTCACCGCTAAAAGAGGACCACAGAATCGGAGCTTCATAATTGAAAGTAACGAGTAAGTTTCTTGCTGATATATGACAGGATATTAATGTCGTGCCATTCGAAAGGTGGGCTGGCTTGCAGTCTTCGTTCCTGATTAGTTTTGAGAGTCCTTTTACAGTGACGTCAGTCATTTTCAAGCTCGACTCTTTCATATCACCAATACTGAGCGGATCGAGTGAATAAACCGTTGATGTGTCTGTCTTCATATCTTGCAGCAAGTTATC
The DNA here is from genome assembly GCA_038373885.1 of Cheiracanthium punctorium. NCBI lineage: Eukaryota > Metazoa > Arthropoda > Arachnida > Araneae > Cheiracanthiidae > Cheiracanthium > Cheiracanthium punctorium. The sequence goes on along the minus strand of JAWZYV010020133.1, from coordinate 498,703 downwards.
CATAAATTCATTCGCTTTTTCGACGGTTCCGTCACCTAGTTAGAAAGGATAAGAATCAGAAAGCGACATTTTTTGGGGCTTTATTTAAGATTTTATTTTTTGAAAAATTAATCTAATTGTATTTCTCTGAAAATATCTGTAATATTTAATATAGATGCTCATGTAGATTTTGAAATCATGAAATTCCAATACTTTAAATAGAAACTATATTACAATTGCAGCCGCCCGGGTGTAGTAGTTAAAGAACCATTGTATTACACCTTGGATCCGTGTTCGATTCCCGGCTTGGGTGTTAAGTTGTTCGTCCCTTCATAGGGTTAACGCTGACCGACCACTGGGTGCTCCCATTATATTAAATTCTCCTTTGAAAAAAAAATTACAATTGGCCAGAACGTTGACTGTGAATCCATAAGTTACACGTAGGGGCAGGCAAATTTGGGCTACTTACGTTTCAGGGGCACCCAGTAGATGCGCCGTTCTTAAAAAGCAGGATCTTCTAATGTCAAACCAAATCCTGGTGAGACACCTGCACCTAGATTGGCATCCCCAGAGGGCACATTTCTTTTTCGTTGTACGGGCGCCGAATGAAAATTTAAAGTGAGTATTTGTTTAGATTTAATATCCTGAAAATTTTAATAGATACCATAAAATTATGTACTTTTTTTACTTAAATTTGTAACTTAATGTACACTTCTGTGATCAATTTTTAAGATTTAAAAGACTAAGTCAGCATTATTGGTATATAGATATATATGAAATATAGTAACTAAAAAATTGTTTTCATCCATTACAGGTTGATACAAAAATAATGTGACCGATTTTAGAGCATCACTATTTTATATTGAATAATTTACATGAAACTTTCAATGGGGTTTCCTTTATCATAGTACGCTTTACGTGAACGTTTAGGCCAGGTCAAAAGAGCTTTTTCGACCATTTTGGAGGTATTTTTCCAACTTCCTCTTTGATTGCTTTTTGAAACCCTTGAACCGTTCTTACTTTACGTCGATTTACTTATTTTTTTAAGTATCCCCATAAAAAATAATTGTAAAGAGCACAGTCCGGGATGATGATAGCCATTTCTCAGGAGGAAGAAAAATTTTTTTTTAATCTTTCGGGCATTTTATATTTGATTTTGCAGTATAACTTGGTGCAAAATATTGGTGAAAAAAAAAGCTTTCTTTTAGGGTAAAGATGTTTACTTTCTTTAATCATATACCTCAAAACTTTATTCTGATACTATTTAGCATCAATTTTAGCCTTTGATTCCACAAAAAATGGTATTGTTAAACCTTGAGAAACCATTCCCATTCATACCATAAAACCTGGCGGCTAACTTGCCTTTGCAAAACAGCTGCGTCTTTGCGACTCTATTGACGATTACTCAAAATTGACGATTATTATAAATTGACGATTACTCAAAAAGTTACTCATAGAATTTAATGAAACTCACCCACAGTATAATAAGCAATAAAATAACATGAAAAGAAACTACCCGACACTTGTGGTATTACAGAAATTAGCATATGTATAAAATCGACAAATTGGATGTGGGAGTTTGGTATAGCAAAAAATACCTTCAATATGGAATATGACTCCCCCTAGAAGCAATACAGCACCAATAGCGATGTGTGATGCTGTCAATTATGCGGTCTATGAGTTCTGTCGAAAGGGAGATATATTGCTCTTGCAAGGCAGTTGCAAGCGTGTCAAGGCTCGCAGGAAGAGGAACGAGAACAGCTATCCGTCTTCCTAAATCATCCTAGACATGATCGATAGGATTCAGGTCCGGTGATCAAGCTGGCCACTCCATACGCTGAATTGTTTCCTACTGAAGATAATCATCCACGATGCGAGCTCTGTGCGGTCGAGCATTGTCGTCTTTAAGCAGGAAATCATCGCCTATTTGCCGCGACATAAGGGCGCACATAAGCATCAAGGATGTCATCTCTATAGGTCTGAGCATTGACGGTTCCACGCGGAAAGACATGGAGGACTGTGCGGCCACCCAAAGACATCCCACTCCAAACACAGACATTACCTCCAGCGTATGAATTTCTTTCAAGGATGTTTGACGGATGATAACGAGTTTCAGGTTATCTCCAAATCAAACAACGTCTACTATCACTTTGGAGGCTAAACGTGGACTCATCCATAAACAGAATAGCCCTCCATTCATCAGCCGTCCAGTGGACATGTTGATGACCCACCTCAAACGTCCAGTTCTGTGGAGTGGAGAGAGGGGCACGCAAATGGCTGGTCGCCTCGGGTATAAACCACCTTCGTGAAGCCTTCTACGCACGATTGAAGTTGACAGCAATCTCCCGGTGGCTACAAAAAGGTAGGATTTGAATTGAGCCGGAGTTGTGGTTCTATTCCTTCGTGCAGATAACGACAAATATCTGTCAGCGGCGCTGGTTGTAATAGTCGGCCTTGCTTGGCTGAACCACCTGGATGCCGAATCTGTCGTTATAAATTGTTGTCAAAGTCCACAGACGGACTGACATTTTGACATCTGGCCACTTGTGTCAGATTTTGTCCTGCCTCTATTCTCCCAATAGCTCTCCACCTCAGTTCTTCTGGAAAATCATACCTGGAGGCAAATCATACCTGGTCATTGCTGCGAATTGGCTATTCCCGATTTCTTACCTTACAATCACAGCAAAAGTTGCAGGCTTGATCTCAAAGATGCAGTTTTATGCTTCTAGTAATTAATTTATTTTGATTGCAACGCGAATAATTTGCATAATGCAGCTTTACTCAGTAACACTTATTTGACAAAATATTTAAGTTTCATACGGATTGGCTTATTTTTGAGCGAGTTGTCACTGTTTTCGTGATTTTTTCTTGATTTTTGGAAACCGGTGTATATTGTATCTTAGATTTGCCAGTTGTGGATGACAGACGAAGCATCCGAGCTTATCCATATTTTGTAGCTACCTTTACGAAACATTAAATACGGAGGCCAAGAACATTTTCTTCGTTTTTCTATGGTCTTTGGAAACATTTGATGATAGACCGGTTTCTTCACTTTTTAAAGCCAATTTTCTTTATGTGACGACAAACTGTCGATTGCGATACCTGTAGTTTCTTTCCTAATGTTCTTTAAGACAGAGGATTTTCTACAGCGGTAAGTCTTTTCAGCTTCCTTTTTTCTTTTTCACCAAGGACTGCCTTACGTCTACATTTTTCCCCTGGAGCTATTGGTTTCCAGTCACATTTTATTTCTTTTCGAAGTTTAGATAGTAATACATTAGAAAAATGTCTTTTCTGATTTTTAAATGCTTTCTTTATAACATAATTTGAGCAACTATCCTACAAAAGCTTTAAAATTTCGTTTGCGGTTTTAGAATCTAATTTCGAAACCATAAGTTACTCCCACTAATAAAAATAGTTTAATTGGTAATTTAAACGTTTGATTTTTAAAATAAAACTGGTGGTAAAGCGATTAAAATTCACCATAAATATTTATATGCTTTTAATTTTTTTTTTCTAACGGGCGGGTACTTTGCCGATTAGGCATTGTCCCTTACAACGGCCGGAAGGTGTTGGCCTGGGGGCACCTAGTAGGTGCCCTATGAAGGGACGGACATGACAGCCACGCCCAGTTGGGGATCGAACCCCGGCCGCCGGGAGTTGAACCCGAAACAGGAGTACGGTACTTTAGCCGCCATACAACTCGGTCGGCTATGCTTTTAAAATTGGTCACACCAATTTTCAATCAACCTGTATTACTGCTAAATCGACAGTTTAAGGTAAAAAATATACTGAAATGGTCAATTGCTAATATGTAAATAGCTTTGTCACAGTAGGTAAAACTCCAACATTTCGATGAACAAACTATCAGAAAGTTTAGAAAGTGATGCCTATTTTTTTAAAATATCGTGATGCAAATGTTAGGTACGGCTTGATAGTTCTGCTCCTATCTATTAAACATTAAAAACGTGTGTTAAAAAAAGTCTGCTTTCTCACGTAAGAGGAACTTTTGCTCACTAGAGAATTTATAAAAAAAGAACGAAAGTTTTGTTTTGAGTTATAGCATTAAAATTATTTGATATGTGTTAAAAATTTTGGAATCTCTGCTTTTCATTTAGTATTTATTTATTCGATTTCTTGAGCGTAAGTTTACCTGATTTGAAAATTAAAATTTCAAACTGCAATCGAGGTCATTCTATAATTATATTTAGATAAAAAGTTTATTTTAAAAAATACAATACGCTGCATTGTAGATACTAATACAGGACCATTTAGTGCTTGATTTTATGCACTAGTTGATATTATTATAATTAATGATCAGAATGTGGCTTGATTCCTTTTCGCGTTGTTATGTAAATCAAAATAATTCGTTTGGTATTAGATACTCGTATTGTTTTGTTCTACTTGACTCTTGAGAATAAATAGTTGCAGATATTAGCATAATACATTTTGAAGACATGTGCGTCGCCCAATTAGGTGACGTATAGTATTTTTCTTTTAACGACTAATGAATCATTATAATCATAACTTCTAACCATAAAAATGAAACAAATTGCTTAAAGACAGTATGCAACTAAATGAGTTAATAAATATTTTCAAAATAAATATCTAAATAGACTTTATAATCTTCAAACTGCTTTATTATTATTAATTTACAAAAGATTATTTTCACTCACGAAATACAAATCCCGATAAAATTTTATACGTATTTGAACTTACATTTGACGTTTTGAATTAGTAAACCAATCAGGAGAACAGTCAACATTTTCCTAAAAATATATGTTGATAAATTTCCTGGAAAAAATCAATAGCAATGTTATAAAGCTATAATCTCGAATATATTTTTAGCATATACACTTTTCCTTTTCTCAGAAACAATTGAAAATGGATAGTATTTATATAATGTTTAACATTGGTGCAATTTTCTGAGTAGGTATTATTTTATTAGATATAAGAACGTTTTTAAAAAATGTTAATCAATTATAACATATTTATATAATTCAATACAACATGCGAAGGAAAAAACAGTGCTAAACACACATGAAAAGCAGAAGATAATTTATAAACAGGCGTTCATTAAACTAGATCATTAGATGGGAATGGTTTAATCTTCTTAGATATTTATGAAAGATATCTGAAAATATCTATTTCTGAATTTGAAAAAGTAATCCTAGTTGAATAAACTACTAGTAATTTATTTGGGAATGAATTTATTGTATATTCTGAAAAATGCACAGATATTTTCTAATTAAATTAAATTAAATTTCTAATTAAATTTAATTAAGGTATTTTTGAAACATATGATGTAATATCATGAAAATAAGGGTGTACCGACAGACTCGCCTCCACGTGGCACATCCCGGGCAACACTTTTGCGACAAAGTAGTCTGTCAGTCCCCGGCATGCGTCTCAAGCCAATCAAGCATTCTCACCGTTTCTAGCAGTGGAATGCAAAGGGACTGTCTCAAACCAAGAGAATGGAACTATAATTCGGACCCTAGATGTCTTGAAGACAATATGTTGACCCCAGGGGTTTTGCGATAATAGAGGCAAATATTTTCCAAACTTAAATTTTTCCATTTTATAACATTTTCCTTCTACCATGTTTTAGATGGGTAGCTAGTGGAATATTAATTGGTGCAAAGAAAGACATTACCCCTGGCTTTGAAATGGTGAAGATGATGGGTAATGAGAACGATAAGAGCGAAGCCGCATTACTTGAAGTATGGAAGGAGGGGAGACGTATAAGGACTGTCGCCAAATATAATACATCAAATAATAAACCATATTTCTCCTATATTGATTAACCGACGGATACAGTATTTCTGGGTGACTTTAACGCTCATTCCCTTTTTTGGGGATACCTAGATTCAAATAGCCGGCAGAGCAGTGGAAGATCTCCTCAACTCGAGTACTCTTGAGGTGGTGTATATAGAGGAAAAGATACCCGTACTTATTACATTATAATGATACAAAAACTAATTCTGACAAACTTATTCTTTACTTATTCTTACTTATTCCTACTCTAAACTTATTCTTACAAAAACTAATCCTGACCTGCTGCTGGAGACTTCCGACCTGATGCCCTAAACTAAAAGGATGGTTATAGATGATCCTGGTTCTGGTTACCTACAGGTAATAGCATATATACGTCTTACTTCTGTGAAGAGCACCCCCAAATCAACTTCCAAGACGTCCTGGAATTTTAGAAAAGCAGACAAGAATTCTTATGTCACGGCCCTCAAGCACAAACCGTACTTCAATCTGCATGTCTTCAGTAGGCACCCTGACCATATTTTACGGACTGTAACACAAAGTATTATTGATTATGCAGGGGAGTATATCCCCAGGGGTAAAGTACGGGGTTATAAGTTCTGGTCATCGGGTTTGGATTTAATGAAACAGAAATGTGCGACACTTAGGAGGAAGGCCGATGTAACGGGTAGGGAAAATGATGTACATGCTTGGAGAATACAAGCGGCAATTTTTAAGAAAGAAATCTTGCAGGCCAAGAGAAAAGCACTCGAAAAGTTTATTTGTAACATCAACAAGATAACAGATACAGATAGTAAAAAGATGTGTGGATTTTTGACTGGGATAAAGAATGAAATAAATGCATTAATAAAGCAACATATTCGTGCCTATTCTTATAGGCAATAATTTGTTAACATCGCATCTAGATATTGCCAACTCCTTCATGCAGTTTTATGCAGGAGAACTACGTAAGGGAACTCTTGCAAGAAAATTGTCGACAGTAGTTGAGCGTTCGATGTAGTACATACGTACATACGATTGCAGAACGAACTAGAGACACCTCATCTCTCACATCAGCTCTTCAAATCCCTATTTTCTGAAGAATAGTTGAATGTAGCTATTGACTCTCTTGAGAACGGATACTCTTGAGAAAGATTATCCGTTAAGTATATCCGAAACTTTCCAATATACTGTGGGAGAGAGATATAGTCCGCTCACAATGGCGTAAGTCAACTATTGTGCCAATACAGAAGAGGGATAAGGGCCCTGAATTTTTACATTACTACCATCCACTTTCCCTTGACAGCATAATGAGTAAAACCATGGAATAAATTATATCTAGGAGGCTGAATTGGTACTTGGAAACGTCGGGACTCGTTGAAGAAGAACTCGCTGGCTTCAGAGTGTTTAGTTTAAGCAACCAACAACCTTCTAAGCCAAAATATTAAAGATGTTCTGGATAATAAACGTATTCTTACTCCAGTGTTTGTCGACCTTAAATTGGCGTCAGGCACAGTTTGGAGAAAAAATCTCCTCCTAAATTTTTCAATCTTGGTAATCTCATTGAATATGTTCAAATGATACAAAAGCTTTTTCTGTCAGCGATTGTGCAGAGATACTGGAATTGCTCTTCCAAATAGAAATTGCTTCAAACTATCTTGCTTCAGAGAGCTGTTTCCAGTTGTAAACTGTTTAACGTGTATATTAACGATTTAATCGTTAAGATCTATCCTGGGAATCAAATATCTACTCTATGCGGACGATCTGGTAATTTGGACAGAAACACCCAAAAGGAAAGCAAATGAAATTCCTGAAAAGTTTTGGGTGACGCCGAAATAACGCTGGAGAAATGGTGTGAATCCAATAATATAAGATTAAACAGGGAGGAAACAATATTCCAGAGTTTTTCTTTAACTCATCAGCCCTTTCAACCCCAACTGCTTTATGGACTCTCTACCAACAGTAGAACTGAGGAGTTCTCCTACTTCGGGGTAGTTCTCAATCGAAAGCTAACTCGGAAATTTCATCTTGAAAGGACTGTTTAACGGAATACGGACAGTATCCTTATCTTGAAACGTCTGGCAGGCATAAGGTGGGGATGGTCTAAATCGAGGCTCATTTAAAAATCTTTTATTTTGCCAATTATTACCTATTGTTGTGAACATTTGGTGACCGCATCACGTCAAAATATTGACATCCTGGAGCGACTACAAAACCAAGCGCTCAGCTTAAATACTGGTGCGGTTAAGACAACACCTGTTGATGCTATTTTGGCCTGTGAGGGAGCCCCTTTCATTATTTTTATTATTGAGGGAAAAAAACTCCTCTTGTAGATAAGATTATAAGAATAACGGGCCACTTTTCTTTGTGAAACAGTATATACATAATCAACGAACGCATTCTTAAGACTCAAGAGGGATTTTCACAGGTGCTTGAACTGAAAGATCTGTTAGAAGTTCATCACGAACCCGAAGAATTTATCCTTCCAAGTAATCCAACACAAAAAAGTGTTTCAAAATTTATCTTGAACTCGCCCAGGCAGCCCCTAAAGATTTCACTTGTGATTCTGTGTTTGGAACATGGCTTATGAAACAATTAATACTTTGTGCCCCAAGCCAGATTGGCTACGAGTGTACACTGACGGCACCATCACGGATAATCATGACTTTAAAACTATTCTAAACATAAAAAATAAACTTTTTAAGAAATCATGTTGCATCCAGTGAAAAAGCGCATATTTTCTTACATGAAAATGGTATTTATTAATTTTTATTCATATTAAATATTATTAAAATAATAGAGAAACGTATCATAGGAAAAGTGTTTTCTTTGTTGATTTCATCCATGTTGCTTCTAAAATATTTTTCATCCATTAATGCTGGCATGTGTGGTAACTGTTGTAAACTACTACAATTATTAATTAAAGATTTAATCAATAGTTTTATGACTTCAAAACTACATTTTGAAACATTTTCCCTGTAAACAAATAGCGTTTAAAGTGTTCTAGTATATGAACTACCATGGGCATTAAGGGTTAAACTTCCGCAGATTGAGTATAATACAGGATGTATCACAATTCCTTCCCTGGTTTGGAAGGCTTATAAAAACATGTATTACCAATACAGAAACAAAGTTGACTCTATTGGAGAAAGAAATGTTCGAATTTTTATTTCACAAAAGTCCAATATGTGAACCTTTCGTGACAGTGACGGATTAATGGAATTTTGTCGGGGTTGGGTTTGGGGGGGAGGGCAGTTAGTTTGTCGGTGGGGCAGTTAGTTACAAGATTGATATACAAATCCATTTTATGCCACGTGGGGGGTGGGGGTGGTCGCTTCTCCACCCCCCACTATGATCCTTCCTTGTTTTGTGATGCTGATGATTCGACAAACTAACTGCCCTCCCCTCGCCACAGCCCCGACAAAATTTAATTAATCCGTCGTTGTCACGAAAGGTTCACATATTGGACTTTTGTGAAATAAAACTTGTAACTTTTCTTTTCAATAAAGTCAGCATTGTGGCTGTATTGGTAATATATATATATTTATCACCCTTCCGAATCCTTGAGGGAATTGTGATACACCAAAAGTATTCGAATTCTTTCGGAAGCTTTGTAAAAGAACTATAAATGCTACATGCATTATTTACCGTAAGGTATGCGGTAGAGTACATAGCAATAAAACATATAAATTGCGAGCTAATCTTATACTTTTACGATAGTTAGAGCATTGGAGGACAGGCAGATGAATACGCAGACAAACCGAAATTATAACTTTTCGGCTTTATTAGAAGTGTTAAAAAGTGAGAAATTCGTGCTATTTTTGTATTTTTTTTTTAAGTGAATTAAAATTGTGCATAATTTGCTTCTTTTTCTACTGACACCAAGCAAACGCACTTACCTAGAAAAGTATTTTTTTATTATTATAAATCCACTTAAAATATTTTATATCGAGATAAAAACTATTAAAAATTACACATAGTATCAATTTGATGTTATTTATTGTAAATATTTGTTCCTTAGATAAGGAAGTTACAAGAAGAGCATTTATAGTTCATATTAAAAATGATAATTTTATCATTTATATATTAAAAGAACAATTAATTTACTGACGGAATGCCAAAGTGTTCCAAAGATTACAGAGGCAACGGTCTATTTCACCAGAAGTGAAAATAGACTGATTTCAAAATAATGCAAAAGCACAACTATTAATAATTAATATTCTTACGAGTTAGAACAAATTTTTATTGTTTACAAAACTGCGAGTAAATAGTCATGCGAGTAAATATGTAAGTAAATATTCTGTCAATGGGAATGTACCATTGTTTTTAAATTTAAACCTGTGTCTTAACAAAGATGACATCAAGCTCATAGAAACCAGCAGAAGTATTTAAAAGTAAAATATTTTATCTGTAGCAGAATTTAGTTACCTATGTTTCCAGTTTTTGAGATTACCTCCTCTTCTTAGATTAATATTCTCTAAAATTCTAATTCTGCTTGTCAAATAATTGAATTTTGCATTCTGTTGCATGTAAATAGTATAGAACATCGGTTAGAAAGCGGTGTACAGATTTTTCAGTTTGCAATTGGATAACATTAGTGTGGGTGTTTTTCCAGGAAATATTGGAAGTATCACTCAGCAGTGCTCAATTTTGAGGACTTATCTTTGTTGCCAAATATAGCAATGTATCACCGAATCACCCAATCAGCTGGTCAGAAACCAGGATTTAAGTTTGTATGCCCAGGAATATTAGGAGAGAGAGAGAGAGAGAGAGAGAAGGAATAACTAAATTTATCTCCTCTCCAATTCTGCAGATGAAATAAACAAATATATAGGCATAAGAAAACAAAATCCTCGCTAAGCATATATACTTAAGCTATATATACCCCTATATATATAATAAAGGGTGGAGATGCAAAACTCAAACTCTCCACTTTCCAAGTTCTTAGAAAAATGGAAAAAAAACTGATTATTATTAAGAAACATGATATATTGGCAGAATTTTTTGTGTAATATATTTACTGCCATAACAACTACTTGCACTTAGTCCTTAACTTGTTATAATGCTGGTCAAGCTGGAATTTAAATATGGAAAATGCGACTTTTGCAGCAAACATTTATGGGTATTGAGAGTTATAAACGAGCTATTATTTCATACCCGATCATCACACGAATCAAATAGTTATGAATTTAAAACAGAAAGAACCAAAATAAACATCTGGACATTAGTTATCATTATGTTACTTTGAATAAACATAAAAAATCAACACGAAAAAAAAAATAAAAGTATTCTTAGATATTCTTTGAAAACATCGACAAATGTAAAGAAAACAATCTCGATGATCCTCTGCCAGCATCCCTGATTGGTTGAATTTGGAAAGTATAAGTTTTGCTGCAAAAAAGTCGTTGGATAATGTGAGTTATGCGTCAAAACGTGATTTTTAGCATTTGTTTCAATCTTTAATATGTTCATTAAGGTACAATCTTTAATATGTTCATTAAGGTACGAATCGGGCTGTTCGCCTTAGGAAGACGAACAAGGTGATATGAATAACTCGATATCTTAAAAAGTGGATAATGTGAAATTTTCATCTACACCTTTCAAATATAAAGTTTTCAACGGCGTAGGAGCCAGAACCACGAAACATTATGTAATAACGTAACCACTATTTGACGACTTTGACCAATTATAACCTTTAATTTATCACCACTATTTAACCAATCGTGGTTAAGTAGAGCTTTATTAAAACAGGGCAAACTTTATTACGAAATATTGAAATGTTTTGCAAGAGCCAGAAATACTACTTGAGAAATTAAGTATGACGTTCATGCATGCTTATAAATTTCAAATTTGTGCATTCTGAGTGAGTAAATTGAATCTGATCATAATTTTACGTTACACTAATCCTTCGTTATACTTAAACTAACAATTAAAGCATATGGCACGATTTTTATTATATTTTACAGCTTTAAAACAACGTATTAAGAGACTTTTAAGCAGTAATATAAGTATATCCAAATAATGCACAATACAGAAATGACAGAGAGCTGTTTTGAATCTTCTAAGCACACATAAGTTAAGACAACTTGTGGATGACAATTCAGATGTAACAAAATTATAATGAGTCGAAATGAGAAAAACAAAAAGTTTTATACTTCTTTTTCTACAGGGTGATTCCAAAACTTCTAGAAATGCTAGGATACACCAAGATGACTCAGAACCACATAGCAAGTTTTGGGCCGGAAACGTCAACTTCATATAAATACTAATAATCACCTTGGAAGAAGCGTTGTAGCAATAGTGAACTTTCCGTCGATAGTTTATCATAAACTGTTGCATCTTTCTCAAAAAGCACTTAACTAAAATTGACAATATGCAAATTGTATTTCATTACACAGATGAAATTCTTAGCGTAAAGCCCGCTGTTTATGAAACTTGGTTAAGAAATTACACGAACACTTCCGCACTTCTTCCAAAGTGATCATTAACAGGCACATGAAGAAGGCATTCCCGGCCTTACATTGGTATATGATTTTGAACCGGCTTGCTGTATTCTATAACTCCTAGAAGTTTGACTTTCTGATTTGGAATCACCCTGTATATTAAATTTTCATTTTAAACTTCTGTCATTAAAGACATTAAAATTCACAATATTATGGGATTTTCGATGCATTCGTAAACGACAAACTCGTTGCATGATTTTTCGTAAGAAAACTAGAATGTGTGTGTTTAGTGCTATCAGTGGCTATCGGTTTTTTTTTTTTTTGCCTTTACGAACAACTTCAGTTTATTTACTTTCGCCGCCTAGGTGACGTGTTTGTTTACAATTCGTGTCTGCCGTTATTTTTGCTGAGGAGAGTTTTAGTACATACTCAATATAAAACCAACAGGATTTAAAAAAAAAAGAGTGGCCATAATTGAAGTGCACAGATCAAAATTTAGAAATTTCAACTTCATTTTTTCAAAAGTATTTAGAAAGAGAAGTTCAAATTTCGCTAATAATGGTTTAAATCAACTTCAATCCCAACACTAAAATATACATTTTTGAATTTAGTAAAATGAAAAATAAAAGAAAATGATTACATTTGAAAATTTTGAGCCTTCGTCGCAGTTTCTAACGTTTGTATAAATTTTCTCCTCGAAAAAATAATATTTGCAGCTTCATCAAACGTAAAATATTTTTCATAACAACATACTTTTTCATAACAACGGACACCATTTCAAAACAAAAACAACGTGCTGGAAGTGTATCTTCTCAATAACTGGATGAATCTGCTCCATGTTCAGTTTACTTAGTTTGAAACTAACCGCACTCAGTTTTGTATACGAACGCTTTAGTTTATAAACTGAATGCACTCAGTTTCCTTTACGAACACCTTAAATAGGAACTGATTGCAGGAGTGTAACTTGTTTGGCGTTTACGAATGCCGCCATTAATTTCTCTTACTGATAATTAAGTTCATTGAAAAAAGAAATACGCAGTCATACGTTCAAAGAGAAAGAAGAATGGTATATTATAATAAATTAATGAACAAAAAATAGTATTATTGTGAAAAAAGCGTGGGTTGCTTTGTGCTATATTTTTTGTATCATTTTGTACTAATCGTACCGATCGAATATTCTCAAGAACTCATATATGGAGCACCCCACGCTTTCTTCAAAATAATACTATTTTCCGTTCATTAATTTATTTCTATATTAAGAATTATTTTTCGCTTTTTAGTTAGTTCAATTTATCACTAAAGGGGGTTTTTTGTTTTTTAAACTACATATTTATTTTTCCCTTTTTAGTTCGATTTGCTATAAAAACGTGTTTTTTAGTTTTTTTTAAAACTGTATGTATTCAAAATTTATTTTTAATTTTCGATATCTCTCAAAAGACACTAAGTAGCACCAAGTTGGAAAGTACTACAAAGAGATAATTTATTTTCACTGTGCACCAGTGGCGTAGCCAGGATTTTATTTCGGGTGGGCTGGGTATCAAATTTAAAGCTAAAGTTCAATTGTAAGCTAAATATCAAATTGTAAGCAAAGTAAAGGGTCCCATTTAGCCCCCTGATCCCCCCCTGTGGCTGCGCCCCTGCTGTGCACCAAAGTATTAATCAACCTGCAGTTAAATGATACCTTCCTCACTAAAAAGGAAAAATAGGTCTCTAATCAACAAATAAAAGCGTGTTAAAAAGAATGGCCTTAACATGTTCTTGTACTCAACTCTTCCATAATGTGATGGATGACGATATTTTGTAAAAATAAAAATACTGCCGTGACCAGGATTCGAACTTGGGTTATTACGGCCACAACGCGATGTACTAAACACTATACAATCACTGCCACAATAAGAAAGGGTTTTCTTAAGATTGTAATATTTGGTTCTACTTTCAATCAGGATAAGAAATGAGGTAATTATTTAATACTGGTGATTCTAATCAGGATAATGAGATAAAATTATTGTATTGTCACCGGTTCTTGATAAATGTACAAAGTTTGAATTAAATCTGTCCGTTTAAAGTGGGTCAAAATTGAGTTTAAAGGAGTCGGTTACAAACATACAAGCATACATACATGTGAAGCTAATAAAAGCGTGTTAAAATCAGGATAATGGGATAAACTTATCAAATTATTGTATTGTCATCGATCCTTGATATATCTACAAATTTTAAATTAAATCTGACCGTTTAAAGTGGGTCGGAGTCGGTTACAAACATGCAAGCATACAAACATACATACAGGTGAAGCTAATAAAAGCGTGTTAAAAAGAGTATCTTACCAATACTATATGACAGTGGAAAATTTCCCGTTTACGAATCTAAAGCTCTAACTTGTTTGAAAAATTTAACTTTTTATCTCGAATATATACCATTTTTAAAAAAATTGTTTTTCTTTCGTTTTATATTTTAAAACATTTTTCTGGTAAATGGATTTTCTATTGTTCAAGTTATCTTAAAAAACAAAAAGGTTTTTATTCAAAGAGAATTGCGCATTTTCGCAATAACAAAAAGTTTGACATTATTTCACCCAATTTTGACTAGAATATAAATAGGTTATGTAATAAAAGGTTTTATTGCATAACCTATTCTATCCAAGCTTCTATTTATTTTAATTTTAATTTGCATTATTGCATTTCTACATGAAATGCGGAAATTATGAAATAAAATGTCCTCATCTCCCTCCATTTCCCTTTTTATGTTTTTCAGAAAACATAATGGTTTTTCGAAAGAAATCTGTAAAAGTTTTCAGTTTGTGGAAAATTGCCTATTTGAAATTTTTTTCTTTAGAAATATGTTTGTTCTCCATTTATTTTGAAAACTTCATTCTTTGAAATACAACTTATTTGCAACAAATAAGTAAATAGATAAGTAATATAAACTAAACAATAATAATAACAAACATAATAGTAATAAAATAGTGTTTACCACACATTATTTCTTTAATACTGGTTCTTTTGAGCAGTGTATAGCACATTTATTTAATTTCGATAGATAAGTGACGTTTCTGCTGATATGCTTTCATGAAAAAGCTTTAATTTTAAGGAATATTTATGGTATATAATTATATATACAAGCTGTATGCATGTGAGTATTTACTTAAATATTTCTGTTATTTTGCTAGTTAAACTGGATTCCTGAAAATACCAGAATGTATATGGAAAAGTGGGTACAAAAGCCTGGAACTTCGTTCCGTGTAGAATGGTATTAAAGAGTATTTAAACAGTCTAAAAATGTGCAATAGCCAAAAATTCATATTAGTAGATAGTAAGGTTTCATAAAGTAAATTATAACATTTGAATTTTTCAATATTTTAAAATGTGTTTAATTTTTAACTTTTAACAAAATTTAATTTATAGAAGAAAATTAGTTAATTTTCTCATACTTTTAAAAATAACTGCTGCGAATGGCAGTGAACTAAATGTAAATGTAAAATGTAAACTCAATAGAAGTACTAATTAATATAAGAATAAAAGAATGGAAATCTATTTTGAAAAGGTAAAGTGTAAACATGAATTAGAATGCTAAGCAAATAATCTGAACTGTTTGAATAGAATTAAATGAATCATAAATGAATTTATTTTGAAATGTATTTACTCTACGCTAATGAACTTAAATTAAGAGATCCCATTAGAATTTCCTTAAAATTTGAGTTTCACCCGATTAAAAACCGTAAATTTAGTAGAAGTATAATAAAATTTGAATATTTAAAGGTTGATTTTGTGTTATGGCAAGCCTACCCAAGGGACATCTTGCATCCGGGGGGGGGGGTGTACCGTGGGCAGAGGACAGATTATTTGAAGGCGGGATAAAGCACAATTTATTTAAATAAATGGAAATTATTGCATGAAAATAGAGAGACCAAATTGGTGTGTATCTCACTGAGGAAATTTAAAAAAGAAAATGTTCGTATGGATCCCATTACTATGAAATTTTAGAATGAAAGTCATACAGTGTAAAAATATAAGTGTTTATTAAAATGTGGAAAGAAATTAATTTAAATCGTGAAATAAATATATGAATTCAATTATTTCTTCCAAGTGCATTCTAATTAAAAAAGAAATGTTTATTATCTTTCGTCGTTGTTCCACGCTGAACGGTTTATTAATGAAATAATAACCATTAAGGGATATTCAAAAACCCTTAGAAAAAAAAATAAAAATTATTTTTAAGTTTTACTTATTAATGCTACGAATTTAAAAATCAATAACAGAATAAAAATAATAATTGAAATAAAATAAATAGAAAATTTTAGTGAGTTAATTGGGTTAAAAAAGCCTACAATAACTTTTTTCTTTCTGTTTGATTAAAAGTATGCAAACCTATAGTTCATCCTCTTTTTAAAAGATTTTTCATCCATGAACCTCCCTATTTATGCTGGATATAACATTTAATGTACTTCAATAGTTAATTTCCCGAGATGGTTTTCTAGTAAACTACCTGTGGGTATTAAATCTAAGTAGGATTTTTTTTTTTTGTATGAATAAAATTTAATCTTTTTTTTTTAAATTAGGATCACATAAGCTTTTCCTTAGCAATTTTTGTTAAGTAAAACACTGAAATATTTTTTAGACGTTATTAAATAACCCTCACGTAAATATGGGCAAGGATCCCTTAGAAAGTCCCACATGGAGGGCATTCCCCCTATAGGCCTAAGACCCTAGTAATAATTAAAAATACTGTACCCAACTGCCAATGTAATTTTGCAGGGCCCTATTAAAAGACTTTACAAGTTATTTCTATCTTTTAACTGAAGAGTGACTGACATAGAGAGCGAGGAATTTGCGGTCTAGCAGTCTAAAATTAATTTTCCACACGCTGAAGAATCAAAGTAATGTAAATCGGTTGATTAGAACACGAGATTCAAACTTTCCATTAAATTACCCATACCTTATTGCTCTCTCATCACCAAATTTTAGATTTTCTGCCCAAAAATGCACACGACCTTCACATGAAGGCACATGACCTTCGTCAGACCATTCGCTAATTATATGGATGAATGTCTGTAAAACTTCCATTGATAGGAATGCACAGAAATTATCTTGAGTGCTCCTATAGAACTATATATGATAAAGATTGTGAATAATTTTCGATGGGGAATTTCATTTTGTAATGTTTAATAGTATATGTCTATTTTTTTTGTTTCAATTAGCGTTTCTCTAAATATCTCTAAAATACGCTTCAAAGATTGCCTGCCACAGAGCGTAACGTATAAATATTCTTTTGGGTGCCCCTGTAAGTAAACTATCCAATAGATTGGAATCAAAAAGAGAGATGAACAAAACCCTAACCATGAAGTTTAAGCTTTCTAAATAGTTTTTGAGATATGCGAGTTACGTACATATGTATTTTCGTATATACATTCAGACGGCTGAAAAAAACTGAAGAAAATGGACTTGCTGTTCGTCAAAATGGATTGCACATGTATACATGCGTACGTTGAGACGTCTCTCAAAAGCTCTTCAAAGTAAGTTTAGAGATATTCAGAATCGAATTTTTCATCAAAGTTTGCACACTGAAATTTTTCGCAGTCACTGTAGTTCCTTTTACATTGTACAAAAAAGTAAAAATGATCATGCATGCATAATCACTTTGAAACTAGGTTTTGCAATCAGATTATTCAATCATGAAATTTTTTGCTTTAGGATGCTCACAGTTTGTTAAAGACGGAAAGTGCCTTCATTGTAATAAAAAAAGGTGAACTAAATAATATCTTATGATAGTCATATTATTGCGAACTTTAATTAAGAGAAATTACTATTTTTAAGTACGATTGGCGATTGGCGCGGAGTAGGACAGGTCCTTAATCCAAGCCACCGGTCCTCAAGTAAGTTGTGCGAAAATTAAGTTCTATGTTATTTTGCTCTTTATACGGAAATGAATTTAAGACACAATCAGAGACGAACTGTTATTTAAAACTGTAAATTAACGGGGGAAAGCGTATTTAACGAAAAGGAATTAATGAGATGGGAAAGTGTTTTCGTTTAAACGAGTTTTCATAGCATTTTAATTTATGCCATTATTTTGATGGTTTTGGAACATATTGACGATCAATCAAAACTTAAAATAACTTTTTAAATGAAAATGTGTGCTAGGACAAAGCACAATTTCTTTTCTAGCAATGAAATCGTTACTTTAATATCATGATTCTACAAATGCATATAAATATGATAGACTATAAAGACAAATTGATAAACTATCAATTAGTCTGTGAATATGAAATCGTGCTTGATTTTTATTAAACATAATATTAAATTCCATTTTTAACGTTCTTCCCAAAATTTATAAAATGGGTTCAAAGTGTCATTTTTTCAGAACTAAAGAACTTAATATTAAAGTGTGCACCCCTCTTTATCCTTTACCCGTTTGAACTAAAAATTACCCTTTACATTTCTGACATATAGTTTTGAATTAACCTGTATTCGGGTTTTGTGTTTTGGAAAAATTTATAAAGAAATATGTGCTCTCTCGGCATGCATGCGGAAATTTGCGATATTTCTAACAAATTATTTACATATTTTCAAAATAAAACACAATGCTACACAGATATTGGGAAATATTATCTAATACACTTCATCATTCACTAAATAACATTACTATACAAATGTACGAATCAGCATTATCAATCTTCTGGATCGAGCTTATTTAATTTGCCGAATTTATTGGATTGCAGTGCATTATCAGTGTAAGAAGTTATTTTATTTTGTACACTTGCTTTTCCTATAAATAACTGTGTTTATTAAATAGAATTTATGAGTTTTTATGCATCACTGCTTTTCGTTGTTTGATAATATGATTTGTTAAGCGTATTTTTACTAGAGGATAACTCCGATAGACGTGTATTGCCTTTAAATGCGTGTTTAGTGGCCGATTAATTCTTGCAGCGAAAGCCTTAAATGGTAATTTGTTCTTTGCTGAGTAATGCACTATAATCTTTTCCAACACCAATTTGTAGAGATGAGTGGACATTTCTCAGTGTTCCTTGTTAGATATTTTTTATGTTAAATATTTTCAGTAAGTACACACGTATATAAATAACACGCCTTTACATACAAACATGGCTTTAATTTGCTGTTTTTTGTTATCTATGACAAGTTAAATTTACTATTAAATAAGTTTTATCCGATAAATCCAAATTTAGAACTTTAGTGTTATTTATACATATAAAGCAATACCGTGTAATGCAGCATGCCCTAAAAGCTCCCTCAATCCAAATTCATTGTTCAGGATGTTATTTAAAGATTATATTTTATTGTGTGATTGCCATTGCACCAATTATTTAATTTTTATTATTTGATTCTTTTCGCTTGTGTTCGTGCGTATTGGAACATGTATCTTTGAAGAACTTGCTTATAAATACTCGTCAAATTCGTTTCGCAAGTCGTGTTGTATTTGGAACATTTATTTTCGGACTTCTGTGCTTGGTTTCATAAATCCCTTATAAATCCTTGTAGAGCAAAGTGGAAAAACACAATAAATGTTTTTATTAGCCCAGGGAAAGGAAATTAAAACGAACAAGGTATGAGGGGGAATCGAACCCACAACCCTGTGCTCTTAGGCGATTGACGCGGAGAAGGACAGGTCCTTAGCCTCCAAGCCACCGGTCCTCAAGTAAGTTGTGCGAAAATTAAGTTCTATGTTATTTTGCTCTTCATACGGGAATGAATTTAAGACACTGTCTTGGAGAAGTACGGTGGAAGATGGTGATCGTAAATACAAGCGTTGGTTAGTATAACTTCTATACTAAAGAAGGTTGGCCGATGATCGTAATTAGAGAACATTTTGTACTGATGAAGCACTGGTCAATGATCGTGAAGAGACGAAGGTAGGTTCACAAGAGAGATATGCACCCTAATAGTTCATGACCTCCATAATCACGTTGTGGAAAAACACACATCTTACTAGTGCTTGTCGATTTCATATTTTACCGGACGGAGACACAGAACTTAGAAACACAAAAAAAAGCATTATGAAGATCGTATTCTTGAGGAAAAAAAAAGGAAACTCGATGGAGATGCAGCATGTACTTTATTAGATTTTCAGTTGATGTCATCAAGCAGTCACACACTATTACTAAAAATATCACATATAAAAACATAATGACTTGGGGAAGCATCTTCATAAGAAAATTAGAGCGTGCTAAAGCGGCCTGGCATTTTTGCTGGCATCTCGGTGGGCGAACGCCTCCGTCACCATAAAGTGATCGGCATAGATGCGAACCCCGCGGTATAAGAACGTGGTATATATTACGTGTCGGTGGGCAAAAGCCTCCTCACATGAAGTGAGTGGCTTGCCCCCTCCGAAAAATTACTCTCTTAACTGCTCAAGAATGACCGTTAGACTATTGCTATAGAAAAAGGGAGCTCGAACTTTCTGGAACAATTTTAGCAGGTGTTTTTCGAGCAATTTGCTTCTTGCGCAGCAGGGCAAAACCGCAAACACATCTGTTTCAGCGGATCTGAGAAAACATATGCGAGCGAAGAGGTGTTGTTATTATTATTCTTTGAGCAAGAGAGAAAACTGGCGTCAACTGTTATTTTATTTCAAAGCAGCTGATAAGAGTGAAATGTTTTAGAACTACGTTAATGCGCTGTAATTGAGAAGGCTAAGAGGAAAATTGAAAGCTTTAAAAGATAGTTATTGTTAAAAACTTTTAAATTAAATTTAGAATAGATTATTAGTTTAAATTCAGACAATATGAATTAGGATTTGTATTAATAATTTTTCATTAAAAAAATATGCACGTTGTGTCAACGTGACAGACACAATCAGAGAACTGCGATCTATGTGATACATTCTGAACGCAAATCGTAAGAAACATGAAAAAGATAATAAATATCCAAAAAGCCAAATAAATATCTAAAACATATCCATGCAGTCAGTACGGGAACTCCTGTCTGTATAATAGTGTGGAAAGCTCAGAGGGCGTCTCAGTGCTGGATCCTTACAATAGAAAGAGGTATGTTAAATAAACCACTGTAAAGCATAAGATTTGTTCAACTGTAAAGGCAATTTTAAGGGAAAATGTAGAATTCTTTTATCAACATATAGAAGAGTTTCTGAAGTGTTTTCAAGTTACGTCTGAGAAAAATCGTCCAAAATTTTAGATCGTTATATCAGACAGCCAAGTGATAGGACAAAACCCAGAACCTTACGCTTCGACTTAACTGTATTGCACTGTAATATCAACGTTTATGCATTTACTGTATTGTGCTTGAAAAGGATGGAAATCTGCACACTGCCAGAGACCACAATGTGTTGAAATTCTTTTGACTTCTCTTGTAGAAGAAATATAAACGCTACAGACACTATATTCAAAAGATATAAATTAATTTGTGACTTTTAATAACGTATATGAATTTTGTTTTGTTTGAAATACCCGAATAAGTCTGAAATATCCATTAAAGAATGATCAACTATAGAGCGTAATATACTGGAATTCATTTCGGCGCTCTGTAAGAGAGAAGCCTGTAAGAGAGAAATTCTGAAATGAAAATGAAATGTATAAATGCTCCATACACCTTTTTTGAATTGGGTACATGGCACTGCACATAGGAATAACATAAATCAGCGGTTCTCAACCTTTTAACGTCGAGACACCCCTCCCCCCCAACAATGGTAACTTACGATGGCGCGCCCCCTCCCTCACATTTTTCAGCATACATTCAGTTTTTAAATCTTTAATAATGAACATTTAGTCGAATTTTCTACAAAATAATGTCATCAGTAAATTTGAATAAACATTTTAAGCGAAAATGGATATATTTTTGAGTAAAAATGAGAATCAATAAGATGATTTAAAAAAAAAGATGCATCACTACTTGCTCTTTGGTTTTTCTCGCGCCCCTCCTGCAAACGCTCTGCGCCCCCCTTGGGGGGCGCGCCTCACAGGTTGAGAAACGCTGGCATAAATAAATTTCGTAGCAACCCATACAGCTAGAGCATAGGGACATGCGGACGGAAACACAAACAGAAACAACTTAGTCTTGTTAGAGAGAGTTAAAAAAAGTAAATATCCCTGTTATTTTATGTAACCGCATCGCACTGACGCGGAGAGCGAGAATTTTGCTCTTTTCAGATTTAGCAGACTGAAATGTTCCAATCGCAAAAGAATCGAAGATTGCAATTTTGTTGCATGTAAATCGGTTAATGAGAGGGCGAGTTACGGATTTTCAAAATTCTCACGGAGATCAGAATAACTTAGTGTTATCACATTAGGAATTTTTTGATTTTCCGTCAAAGAATGAAAATATCACCCAATTCGGTTCATTTTTCGAAACAATTTTTCATGTCACATTTGAGAGATTTATCTCCAAATATCTCCAAGCTTGCGGCAATTGGCGCAAATTTTTAAAAGCGGCACATGACCGTCGTTGGACTCTTTGCTACTACAGAGTAGGATGGTTATAATGCTTGAAATAGATAAATGTCTGCAACGCTAGCATTGACAGTAAAGTGCTAGAATTTTTTTCAGTGCTCCTGCAGAAAAGCTATAAATTGTAGACGCACTATTTTCTGTGGACAGATTGTAATCCTTAATATGATCAATTTTGTTCTGTTCGAAAAGCCGGAATGTTTCTAAATTACGCTTTAAAGAATGACTGCTCATTGAGCATCATGTATTGGAATTCTTTTCAGTAGTCCTGCAAAAGATCTATAAACGCTACATACACGAATTCTATAGAGTACATGATATTGCACATTGGAATAACGTATGAAAATTTTGTTGTAATTGACGAATATTTACGGTAGTTGGAGCGCGGACAGAGAACGATCCGGCAAACGAACCGAAATCATACAATTTTCAGTCTTGTTGGAAAGTGTTAAAAAACAACTGAAGATAGAACTGATCTCTATATTAACCTAAATCTGGAATTTTTTTTTCTCATTTTATGGCATGAATACACCAGTAAATTGCCTAATTGTTATCGTAGTAGCAAACGATCATTGGTTCCTGAAATGCCGATCATCAGTTTGGGAGGAAACGCAAAGGAAGCCGCGCAAGGTTCTTCATCGAATAGGTGGAACTTATCTCGGCTCTTGCTCTCGCATGTCCGCTTGGGATCAGTGGGAAAAGGTCATTGGCACCGGGGGAAAATTGGGCGTGGAGCCGAGACGATTAAAATGTGTGACCTATAACCTTTGTTGAAACAGTGGAATCGATAAAAATTTGGGAGAAGGGTACCTGGCTTGTTTATTTTTTTTTAATGTTTCAATTTATTCATATTTTCATACATGCATGTGATTATTTCTATATACTTAACATCATAAGCGCAGTGTGTTCGGAAAATTTTGAGAGGCCCAAACGATATTTTTCGTATTCTAATGAGCATTACCTTCAAATTTTGGGGGAAAATAAGTTTAAAGAAATATTAGTGAGATTTAAACATACACTTACTTGTAAAGAATTCTGAATTTCAAAGTCCATTTCTATTCATTGCTCATGGAAACTGAATTTTTGGATGAATTCACTAACAGACAACGGATGAATACACAGATACTTTTAATCGATTATTACAATTGGCATGGATTTACTGTTAGCATTTACAAAGATTATGCTGGTAGGCAATGTTAAATTCGTAAAATGTTCAGTAATCTTAATTAAAAAATCTAATATTAAAAAAAAAAGGAGAGTGAGAGAAATGCAAAATGAAAATATCCATACAAAATCTATGTATCACCATTTTTACAATGGGTACAGTCATTTCCAATGGTATAAAATATAATAAAAGTGGCTGCCAAAATTAAGGTAAAAGAAATTTTGACACCAGAAAGGACTAGTGCAAATGCGTCTATCAGCTTTTAAGAGAGGCAAGAATGAATGACCTCTTGTAAACTCCTGTCGGGTCACCTGTTCTCGCCTAATGGCTTAGCCAATCAGCAGCCTTCGCTCAATTATGATCGAAGAACCGAGAAATATCAGGAACCGTTCAGGAGCTTGGGAAAAAGTGCTGGTATGACCAGTTTCTCGGCTTTACCGACTGCAAACACAATCGCTCCGATCACACGTGCGTGTAAACATCCGATCATCGGGAAGTGATGAACATTCAAAAAATTAAGAATGATCAGTAATGATGAAACGATGACTATCAGAGGCACCAATGTTAGGCCAGTTAAAGCCCTTTTAAAGATTACTACTAGGGTAATTCTTCAATTTTATTAGAATATTTTGTACAGTTTACTATGTCATTAAACTCAAGATATTTTAAAAAAAGTTTTGGATTTTTTTTTTCAAGCGATTATGCTCTTCATAAAAAAACTATTACTTCTTTTTCTTGTTTCTAAAATTCAATTCACAGTATGAATACACAAACTTCCATTTTCCAAGCAAATACGATTTTTTAAAGCCATAACTTTTTTAAGTCATAACAAATGGAATTTTCACAAGCCACTGAAATGAATACACACGCAATTATAATGTAAGAACTTAGTATGATTCATGAATGAAAATTACAAAATAAAATTTGATAAATAACACACACGCACACAAAATAATAATAATAATTTAAAAAAAAAAGGAATTATATTCGGAAAATGCACTTAACATAAATAAAATGTATCTAAGCTTATTTATTTGTTGATTGAGCCCGAAACGTTTAGTGATTTCTCCAAAATTCTTTAAAACCTTTTTGTGATCCTATAACAGAATTTTACAAGATGTACATGTTGTTTAGTTATTAATCAGCCGTAAAAATGTTATTAGCCATTTAAAATTTTAATTAGATATCCACACACATCATTGAAAGTTAATTTACTGATCATCGTTGAATTTTGAACAAAGACACTTAAGCATGAAGAATAAAGCTAAGATACTTTTTGTGCAAACCTGCATGTGCGTATATAATGCGCTGAAACTAAGTATTATGCAATTCGTCAGACAAGACTTACTTCACTTAGAGTGTTCATAACTGTCAAGCAGAGTGAATCGCTTGCAAGAGGTCTCCCTCTATAAATGGATAGGTCATCACAGTGGCCGACCAGCTGCAAATGATCCTATCTATCAAATAAGAAAACGGTTTTTCCTAGGAGAAAAACACCCAGTGGGAAATCAACCTTACCAATCATTGAGTCGGACATGTTTTCGATTTATTACGTTATAGGGAGGAAAATTGAGTGCTTACATAGAATATTTATAGGGAGCAGCGTAATAGGTCAAGATTACGGTGCACTTACACGTAGTGAAGTAAATAGATAAATTGATAAACAGGATTAGCACTTATTTCTTTTTTTGCTTTTCTTTGGTTAGATTATATTAAGTTTTACCGAACCGGAAAGTACTTTGTATTTAATACTAGAAATGCCGAGTACATTCCCTTTTTTAGAATCTCTAAAGCAGTTATTTGACTTTACCAATACTGAATTGCAGAAATTTTCAGTTTTCTATACTATGAACTACATCCTTAGATGTTAAAATACTTCGTTAATCTATTTTCTTCTCTTTCAAAATATGAGACTTTTTTTAACCATTAAAAATTTTACTGTTAGTTGATTAACTATTGTTGTATGTTTGACTCATTCATTGCGATGAAGTATCCATAACAAGGCATCAAATATGTTTTTATACCGTATTATACAAAATGTATAACACGTATTATTGGACATCAACGTTAAAAATTAATATCTGCAAAAAAAAAAAAAAAAATAAATATTTCGCATATGCGCTACTTTGCATTGTAAGAATTTTCTAGAAAATAAATATACTATTCGCGAAATTAAAGTACGAAAAGAGAAAGATGCTGATGGATTTTTGCGATTGACAATGAACAGAGATAAATTTGAGCGTCCTCAAAACAAAGACGTTTTACAGTAATTTGTTGAATTGAGCGAATTTCGACAAGTGTGCACGATACTTTAAGATATTCCAAAATAGACGTTGTATCGATTAAAGATGTCCTTCGTAAATTATATTCTATTATATCGATTAAAGATGTCCTTCGTAAATTATATTATATTTTTTTCTGTCTACCCAGGATCTTACACAGATTATGCTTAACAAAGTTTTCTTTTATTTTTCTTAAAAATGAAATGGCTATCACTGATTTAAACAAAAGACCAGCAGTATTCATTATTTTCAATAAAAAAAGGTAAAGGAACAGGCTTCTAAACCTTCTAAACGGCGGATTCTGCACAAGTAAAAGAGATAAGTACAGATTGTTTTCAACTGCTTTTGTCGAAGAAAATTTACTTTTTAACACTACTTGTCGATTTAACTTATTTCTTTTTCTCAGAATTCCAAGAGGAATGCTCTTGATTTATTTTCAAAAAGTGCAAATGTTTCTTATCAAAAAATATATAAAAGATGTTAGAGCGACTGCTTGTGTACTGTTCGTCAGTCCAGTACAGTGCCTAACTTCATCAGAAATCCAGACAGAAACGGAAAAATAAGGAAGATAGGTATGCCTAAAAAGTTCACGTGCTCCGTTATGAAAGAATAATTGCTTACTGGTAAAAAAAAAAAAAAAAAAAAAAAAAAAAAACAGTGGACGTATTGGAAAGGTTCGAATTCAAGAAGGAGTTACTCATTTGTCAAATAAAACACATAATACTACATAAAAATACCAAAAATTTCATACTCAAGAAGCGGAAGCATCATCCAAAGTGGATTAATAGCAGATTAAGCGGAAACAAAAGCATATTGATGCCGGTGTATGGGCTGAGGAACTCATGAAGTGGACCAAAGAATGGACTTCTGCGATATCTTCACATGAGGACAAATTAAATTTAGATCGCACAGACTATCAACAACACTACTGATGTTGTGTTAAGAATGAAGAATTTTGCTGAATTCAATAAATGGGTGGTGGCAGTTTGATGGTCAGTTTAGCAGTTGAACATAAAGGAACAAGAGTCTAGTCTTTCTGAATGGCAGGCACAAGCATAGAGATTATATTCGAGTGATGAATTCTCAGCTTCTTCCTTATGACTCCGAATTAGGAGAAGAGTGAATATATTTCAACAAGAGGCAGCCTCCATTAACGCCCCTAAAAGAGTTAAAAATTAGTTTGTTGCAAATAATGTGTAGGTTTTACGATGGTCATGTTGTTTTTGTTGTTTCATGTCCTCCTGGTCCAAAAACCTATATCAGGTCCATGATCCCATATCTTCATGTCGTTCTAACAGTAGCACAAGTCCTTTTCCCTCCTGACTCCACAGCTGCCTCACGGAGGCGCCAATACAGTCAATGATATATGCAGGGGAAGCAGCACAGGAGCAAGGACAAGAAGAATAAGTCTTTTCTTTGTTGACGAATTTCAGGATCTTGATGTGTCCACTACGCAGTCTGCCCAATGTAGTCTGAGCAGACTTGTGTATCCGGACTCTAGAGAAAAACCAGGCCAGTTACCAGCACAACAATCGTGTGCGTGAGGGACTTTCCAAATAGAATTTGCTTTAGCCTTGTAGATAGAAAAAATCTCGGACACGAAGAGTTCACAAGAGGCAGTAAAAGGAACAGCACTTTCCTCTCTCGCAAGCAAATTTCCACCTCATTGCCGAAGACTCCAACATGAGAAGGAATCCATTGAATACAAACTCTGCTTTTCCGTGAAAGTGTAGCAATTTTGGAAATAATTTCCTGTCCGGTTTTTTCTAAAATATTCGGCCACTTTTTTTAAGTATTGAATTGAACTCGTGCTGTCCGTCAAAATACAGGTGTCGCTATTTTCAAATCGGAGGGCGAAATTTACGGCTCTGATTGCAAGAAATTCCGATCGAAAAACCGAACAGTTATCTGGGTTGCGAAATCTTCAACGAAAAACCAAACCGTCTTCGGCCTTACCATATACGCCACTGCCAGTCCTACCTGTGTGAGTCTGATTTACTCCCATTAGTATAAAATACCAGCGCCTGGGAAGGGATGTTGTAGATTAATTCCAGCGACAATTGTCTCATCATCTCTGGGTGTCGAGTGTGTTTAGAGGCGCATGTCAATAAATGGTCATGAAAATTAACTTTACCCAAAGAAGTGTTTGGCATCAAGCAGCTAAAAGGAATACATAGTTCAGTATTAAAATCTAAAAAACCCAGCTTCCACATAACACCAGTTGGGCTGTCTTTTTTTAGTCTCTGGTTGCTTGTCCACTCCAGGACAAATTTAGAAGTCCTATTAAATAGTCCAAGACTTTTAGTTTTGTAATATATTTTTCAGAATTAGTTTGTCTTCTCAATAAGAAAAGCTGTAGGCAGCCTCGAACAGTAATCTAAATATCTTTGGGACAGCAGCAACGGAGACCCGTGATTATTCGAGCTGCGCTAAGTTGTACTCTTTCCAATTTGTTAAGATTCGTTTGAGAGGCTTGGAAGATTTGATAGCCATACTCTATAACAGGCCGAATAAGCACAGTGTAAGTCATTCTAAGAGTTCCAGAATCGGATCTCTAGTCCCTTCCAGAAATGAACTTTAATAGTTGAAGACGCTTCCTTTCCTTTCAGCAAGTTTTGCAACATGCTTACCCCAATTAATCTCCGTGTCCAAAGTAAAACCCAAATATGTTGGACTACGATGGTCATGATCTAAATAAAGAAGAAAACCTTTGGAAAGCTCTTGTTCGTCGAGTATATGCTTGTGGGGAATAGTTTTAATGCTTCACTCTAGAACTTCTAAAAGAATTAATAGCTCATGGGATAATTTCTGCCAAAATGAAACCAATCTTTGAATGATTCACTGCCAAACAGAATATTGGAATTCATAAAAACTAATGGCAGTACAAATGCACAAACCAATGAAAAACATATCACTTTTATGTTATTCATTATTTTTTCTCTAGTATTCTTTTTACTGTTTCAAATGATAGAAATTATTTCTGTTGTCCTTAATAGTTTGTTCTTGAATATCATGGTTATGCTACTGATATTTTTTTAGTAAGTAAACTGTAAAATTCTTCTCATAAAAATTTTTTTTGCAAAAATAAGGTGTTTCTTATTTTTATAAAAAGTTCTAGTATCCTTCTTGTTTTAAGCAGTGTATGTGAAGATTGCTGCAAAGCTACTCAAAACCAAAGCCTTATAATCTTATCATGACAATGCCTTATAATCTAATCATAAATTTGTGATAGGCAGATGCTATAGTGGAGTTGAAGTTAAGCGTTGTTTAGCACAAACTCTGATTTATGTAATGTAGATCTTCAGAAAGTTCTTGCCCTTTCGTCGTTTTGACCTCGTCTCCCAAAAGTTTAGAAAAATAATTTCCATTATTCCCTCGACCTTATGTTTAATGAACTGCTCTCTTCTGTTTATTTTCCGTAGAAATTGGACCAAATTACTTAATGCCTAAAGTTTTTAAGAACAATTAAGAACATTAATTAATAGTCCATGTAATGTCCATGTTAATGTCTAAGGTAAAATTTTTCGCTTGAAAAGTAGGTATCCAGTAAAGTAATCATGGTTAGTCGCTGAGATGCAGAGTAGCAAAAACTGAATATGTCTCATGATTTCATCAGTGAGGATACTTCTTTTCTGGAGATTTATCAAAATCTTCGTGAAACTGTGTTATTAAATTTAACATTTCAAAATATCAGAAAATCGTATTCCTTTTTCAGGAGTACGGCACCATATATCTGCTCATTAAAGATGTTTTAAACGAAGTTCAATTGATTCAAGAACAGTTGAGTCAGTTGAGTTCAATTTCAAGACATTACACCAATAGTTCATACAGCGCAATTTTTTAAAGCAAACGTTGAATCAATCCGATCGTGAGGGAATATTTATAGATAGAAATGTGGTTACGTCATGAGGGTATAATTATTTGGACTTCGTAAAACAGAAAATTTTAAGATTTGATTCTGGAAAGTGAATCTGTGTATGAAAAAAATATGGGAAATGATAACTCTTAAATCTAAGCATGCATGAAAAGCTACTCATCTTGAAATTAAAAAAAAAATATTTAAAATTTTTTTACTGCATATTAACAACCAATTATTTAAAAGTTGAAATTTTCATTAACTTTCACTTGTGTAGTGAGGTTGTGGTACCAAAAAAATTAAAAAAAAAAACTTGATATTAATTTTATTGTTAACTACAATAAAAATTGTACTCTTAAAAATTTGTTGCAACATTTCAGCAAAACACGGTACTAGAAAAGTTGACTCCATAATATGGTAGAACCTTGTTCCAGCATTTGGTGCTTCACAAAAGTATTTTCAAACCTAGGCACCAAATGTTGGAATAAGTTTTCTCCATCTTATGGAGCCAAGCTTTTAGACCATATTTTGGTAAAATGCTACACCAAATTTTTAAGAGTGTTATTGCTACGTTTTTTTTTTCTTGATAGAATAACAATTCAAACAGCATTTTTCATACACAAATTTTACATAATGCAATCACAATTTTTATTTCATAACCTTAACACATTATAAACTCATTAAGCAATAAGCGTACATCAACCTACCATTCTGTCGGCAAGATTGAAATGAATTAAGCTCACTTATCATCTCCTTGTACAGAATTTTATTAGTAAAATACAGTTATTCGAAAAATGCTTAAGTATCCGGTGTACTGATGCTTCTCTTTCTAACGTAGAAATTCGTTTTCAAAATATCGGGCATTTATTACTGCTTTACAGCAGAAACAGAGCTAATGAACAGAACGGGTAAATCCATTAGTGTTCCCTAATTGAAATCTAATGTGGTACTTCCTGATATCAAAAGACTTACAGAACTGCTGCAGTGGAAATTAGGCATTTCAATACGATAGATAAAGTACTAAGTGCTGCGAGAAAACTAAATATTAGCGTTAGGGAAGTGAGGTAGGTACACGAAGTGGCGTTAGAGATAAGAACAGTGCAATTTGTAAAGCAGAAATATTTCTTTGGTGTAAAAATTGTGAATAGTGAACATTAAATATAACATAGTAACAGAGAATTGGCACGGACAAATTTTTCTTTGATTCTGAAAGGAGTAAATTGTTATTATGCTCTTAGTTGCACCATACATATTTTTCCAGATAAATCTTGATTTCAATTTGACAAAAAATGATCTGAACGAAATAAATCGGCTCATAATCTGTATTTTTTATTAGTTCTTGTCTAATATATATATGGAGGGTATTATGGAATAGTCGGGAAATATGGAATACCGAGGTTTTGACTCTGTTAGGTGCTGTTGTCACATGGGAATAATACGAACTACTCAAGAAAGATTCTCGTGTCACAATGCAGTAAGAGTTGACCCCTTGTTCTTGCCGTACCACTCTCTACAGAAAAGTGTGTTTTGTGATTTTCAAGTGTTTTTGCAGATAAGTTTTCAAACATTTTAACCTACTAGCATACCCGTGACTTGAACATGGATGTTACGCATAATCTACACTAAAAGAATAGTAGTTTGTTGTACTGTGGTTGTTTCTTAGCTGACAGTGTTTGGCTCATCCGTTTAAAGGTTTATTTTCCTAGATGGCGTGTCGGGTATTATGGAATACTAGGTAATACAATGCATTTCATGCCATCCACTAAAGAATCGGAAAACAAACACACTGAATATATCTGCTGTAACTAAAAATTCTTTAAAGATCAATGAGGTGAAATTTGGATTCGATGCTTCACATTTTCTCTGTGGGCTTACCTTTACTGTACCGGAGCAGAGAAAGAAGATTATGTCTGCGACTTATCTAAATAGAGACACGAAGCAGAAATGACTCGAGCATAGTCTTAAAAATATGATTCATAGTTTAAAATAACTTTTATGAAGTATAGTTAGTTTTCCGATAGTTTAAACCATTTATTCCATATTACCCGACTATTCCATATTATACTCCATTCGTAACTTTTTTTTTAAATAATTTTTTCTACTACAACAAAATCAGTAGTGTTTTCTTTACAGGTGACATTTCATTACAATTAGTTTATAGTATGTACTCGTGATGATTTTGGGTATTTTATTCAATAAGCTGTAAAGTTATAGTTAGAAATGTAAATGGTATTCCATAATACCCTCCTCTCCTCTTTCTCTCTCTCTCTCTCTCTCTCTCTCTCTATCTATCTATATATATATATATATATATTAAATTTTTATAAGCAGGACACAAAGCCATTTTTTAACATAAATAAGGAAAAAAAGTGTTATTCTTTTGTTGTTCTGTTTTCTTTGCATGTTTCTATTTTATGCAATTGTACATTTTGTTTCTTTCATTTTTTCTATATTTTATTTTATTTTTTACTCAATATTTTTATCTATCCCCTTTCCCTCATCTCTTATGCTCCCTGGTTTCTTGTTTTTCTTCTTTCTTTCGATCGGTACCTCGCTTAACTTTTTTGTTTACTGTTTACTTTTCTTTCACTTCTCAGACCCAGTCTGTGTGTGTACCTCTGTTACTGACGAAGATCGGAATGTTTGATCGAAACACGTGTATAGCTCAATAAATACCTTTTATGAGTGTTATTTTACAAAGTTTTAATTATTTTATCGATTATATACACCTGTTTTTTGTTGTTGTTAAAGAAAACACCTGTTTTTAGCAATTTGTTAGTAAATTAAGAAGTTTCAATGAGACGGTAGATGCTTCGTTCTAACAATTCATTCAGTTTTACTGTTTGGTGCAGTTTCGGTCAATGTGCATCCTAAGTCGGCCTGCCCTTTTGTTGTAGTGGTTAAGGAATCATTCTGTCACATCTTGGGTTCGGTTTCGATTCTCAGCTTGGACTTGGGTGTTAACTTGTCCGTTGCTTCATACGGGTAACTTTAGCCGCCTACAGGATGCCCCCATAATAAAATGGCCAGTACTTCGGTCCTTAGTAGTGGAGAATGCTTATGAGCCTGGTCAAGAGCCCACCATTGGGAAATGCCGGAATGTCCCCTTCAAACACATTGATGGGATTTTGGATGAAAATATTTATGAAAGCATTTTAGAAGATTGCATAATGTCTTATGCTCCAAGAAAGATCCCTAGAGGGTTCATGTCCCAGCAGAATAATGATTCAAAGCACATCTCCAAAATTTTTGAAAATTAATTTATAGCTAAAAGAAGTTATTGAACACCTTTGATAACCCACATGAAGAAAAATTGCACCACGGATACATTCTTCGAAGGCAGAACTTCTTCAGGAACTTTGATCAGAATGCGCAAAATTTCCTAGGTGCACCTAAGAAAGCCTCGCTAATTCCATGCACAGACAATGTAGCACAGTCCTTAAAGCAAAAAAATATGCAACTTGATGCTAAATATTTCCGTATTTCACTACTTCTGCTTTTAACTTTTAAAATTCACGCTTGGTATTTTTTTGTAATTAACAATTTTCACACATATTATTAGTTGTGCACCTTCTAGGAGGACAAAAGCTACAAAATACTAATTTCACCGTTCATAAATTTTGTTTACAGCACTAACACTTAAGTTTAGAGAACTTTAGTATGGACTAGCAACGGTGAACATCCACAAAAACGTTCATGTTAACCCCGAAAGAGTGCTTGAATGAACTAGAAAAATAACACCGACGCTTAGATAGACCCCTTCTTGGTCAGCGTCGCATCACATGAATTTGGCGTTTTTGAACTCGTACGGTCGGCTGCACATTACATTCGACTGAAAGTCGAAAATCCTTACGGGGTGTTTTGGGTCAGAAATTTGAAAAGAGAAAAGAAAACAAAAAGAAAAACAAAAACCGACCAGTAAAACGTTAAAATTATAGCATTATCAATTTAGCAATGTATTTAATTTATGCTTTAACTTAAAATAGAGTGAGAGCACCGGAAATTCATTTTTTAAACTATGATTTTTTTTTACACATAAAACATATCCAACTATGTTTGACTTTTCCCCCACCACATACAGAAAAATCTTCGAATGCAAACTGAAAATTTGAATGCATTAGCAATAGCAATACAAGTGCAATATATTGTACAAAATGGTGCTTTTGGTCCAATGGTGGTAATTGAAATATGTCACTTTATTTCAGTTTTAATTGATCTATGATTTCCCATTCAGTTTCAGAAATTCATTTTATTATTGGGTAATAATGGTATATTTTTTTATGAATAAAAGAGTAACTAAACTTTGCATCATCCATTTTGTCTCCGTTGGCTCACCGTTTTTCGGTTGAGACAGTAATTTAGATGTGAGCCGGCAAATGACACCTTTGCCAGTTAATAGTTCTTCATAATGTATGTGCCAAGCATCTTTGAGTAGTTTTAAATAGATAGATATTTGACTTACATCATTTCTAAAAAAAAAAAAAAAACAGAAAATCATATTGACTCAATAAACTAAAGTTCTCTTCAGAGTATCATTTATACTCCCATTTCTTGAACTTCTGCCTCGCTCCCTCGCCCAGATAATCTACTTCTCAATTTACCTATATATTGAAGCCTGTATTTTTTATAGCATCCAAAGTAAATTTATAGTTAACTACCTAAGAGCTGAGTGTGCTTTATTATTGCGTTTGGTTTTAAGAGAAATTTTATCGGCTGATTGTTTTCTCGAGGCTTTTTTTTTTCAAATGAATGTAGTCACCGTTTTTGGGGAAAGAGTATCTCATTTCACAATTGAGCTACTTGTGAAAAAATTCTGTATTCAATCTTGCCGAGATAAGGACCTTGCTTTCCACTGCAACTGGATATCAGAGCAACAAAATTACTTCGAAACGGAAAACCGTTTTCTGTGACAACATACACTTAGTAACTAATCAGTAATAAAATATTTATTAAACAAAGATTTTATTAAATTTATTTTAAATCACACTAAAGAGAGAGATGTTAGAGTAGCTTAAAAATATGCTTTCTAACGATTTTTTAAAATTAATTTTGGTTTTATATGCAATTAAGTTAGAGAGGTCAAGACAAATGTTCAGAGTGTGAAGATAAATATAGATTAAGGGGCATTAAAAAGGACGTTTTTATTACATGTATGTGAAAGAAGTCATACTATACATGTGGAAATTTGTGCACACTTCTGTCAACGAATCAATATTAAGCACAAATATAGACAGAAGACGTATTAAACTTGATTAGAAGAGCGTTAAAATTGCTCTAAATAAAGTGTGTTTACGGTAATACTTGGAAAATATAAAGTCAATGAACTAATAAAAGGAAAAATATGAAGATTTTCATTGATTTACTAGCAGTTCTTTGTAATACTTTTTAAATTAAAAAAAAATAAGTACCCGTTGTTCACTAGTCAGTTTGTCTTGCACAAATTAGAACTTTTAATTAAACTATCCTCCCACGTATTCCTAAAGGAAAAAGCCCGAGAAACACATATGACATAGCATGCCACTAAAGAATGCAGTAACTCTTTCAAGTTATAGAGAAAGTATCTTCGTTAATGCAAGATTTAATTTCATTCTATTTGATCGGGTGAGCACGGATAATGTTAACATGAACGAAACCAAAATCTCAGAGATAATTTTATATGCATCGCCTTATTTAATTATTTTCTTCCCATTTTTCATACATTAAAAAAAATAAGCATTGATAATATTTCAAAAGAGGTCCCAGATTACTTATTTACCTCTCCCTCACACTGGAAAACACAAAAGAAATCTCATTTTCTGTATTATGTTTTCCTTCGTATATTTCCTTTCTTTGTTCAAAGTATTAACTCATTTTGAATAAAGTGTTCTATAAATTTGCTGGTTTATATTTAATTTGATAAAAAGGTTTGGAGTATTATGAAAACGAATTTTTTAACTCTCCACTTGAATTACAACTGATATATATTTGAACGCTTATTATAAAATTGTTAAAATGGCTTGTAATATATTATATTGCTTTAGAATATAGAATTTAGTGTCTATTACCCGTATCTTTGCAATATTCATTTCAAAACGGACGCTCGCAATAAATCGGTGATCGTGGTGACCATTGAATAACACCTCCGTGACCAACCCAAACTGATAGCTCAGCATTGAGTTAAGATGTAACGATGATGTGGTTTTGACAAGGCGCGCCATCGTGTTGAAAAATGTAACCTCCTGACATTTTTTTGGATGATTGGCATAGAGAAAATTTGTAGCATGTCCATATAAATAATTAAAGTGGCAGTTTAAACAGTAACAGAATAAACTTAGGATATAATAGTACTACTCTGACTTAAACGCGCTAATTTCATTTGGTATTTCGAAAGTTTTTAACTTATGAAATTGCTCGACTAATTTGTAGATACCCTGTATTACATATTATTTTTTCATCTTTAAACCATGAAAGTAATAGTCTATGTTTCTTATCACAGTTGCTGCTTTTATTTAAATTTTGTTGTTATGTTAAAGTTGTGTGAACTCAGTTCTGTGTTGTGTGACACCTATGTTGAGAAACAAATTTCAGAGATGTAACTCCTTTATATTAGTGTTCAACTACATCCCAGTAATTTTTTAGTGCCACATATTTATCCATGTTTGAAAAATAGCAAATTAATAATAAATTATGCTTAAAATAAATTTGAATAAATTTGCTTTTCTTCCGATTATTAAACAAATGTTTGACATGGGACAAAAGCAATTTTGATTATAAGAAATATTATAAAAAATCATTGTGAAACAATCCATGCGTAACAATAAAACGATTATGGTTATTTTAAGTGATTTTCATAAAAAGTTTTTTTAATATAAAAAATATAATGTTATTTTTAATCACACTTTAAAGAGTTTTTTTAATCAGATTTTTTAACCTATCAAGATTTTTTCAACACCCATTTATGGGTGAAATAACCGTAAACTTATAAAGGGTTTTAAAAGTTTACCATTAGCACCATTTGCGAACGCTTAAAGCAAATAATAGCGTTATGAGTGTTCAAAGGTATTTAATGAATATTTCCAATTTAATCTAACGGCATAACTTTAACGTACAACTAAGTTTCTACTTGAAGTCTGTTAAATCGACATGTATTGAGCTTAATAAGGTTTCCAATTAACCTTGGTCAAACATTTAAATGTATTTCCTCTTAACAATTGTATTCATACAGCGTTAACCGGAATTTCTAATTATTAATGATCTTGTATTTACACGCAAACGAATTACATAAACTTTCATTCAAAACAAACCACAAATGAACATATTTCCTTGCCTAGAAAACTTTCTTCGTGAAGGCCGATAACTAAACACAATTGTTACAAAGAAAGTTAGACTCTGACTTTTGCGTTGTTTACTTTTGTTGAATCTTGCTTTTGGGGATTGGCATTAATGGCGTAAAAGTTGTACCGTCAATAAACTTAGAAAAATTTTACGAAAAAAAAAACATTTCAATCACCAGGATTAATTTCAATTAGTACAAAGACATAAGTGACTCGTTTGACGTTAAGTCTACAGACGGGCGAATGAAAACGGTAGATAAATATTCTGTCAAGTAGAATTAATTAATCTCACACGATATGTTTCAATGTGTTTCAATATTTCACAGTTGAAACACATTAAATCAGTATGAATAAACAATTCATAAATTTAATAATTTATGAATTGCTTCACAATCCACCTAACTGCTTGAAATAAAGGTTGATGCGTGACGATTTTTTGCGAGACGAGAAAGAGATTTAGAGCTTTTTTGTTTGAGGAGACGATCATTTTTAACATGACGGTATAGGGATTTTGCGTGACGAGACAAAGCTTTTTTGGCTGTTTTACGAGACTCGAGACGCCTTTTTTCCGTCACGTGTCCATACCTAGACTGAAAGGGCATTGTGAAACAATCCATGCTTAACAATAAAACGATTATGGAGGTTTTAAGTGATCAGCGTTAAGTTTTAATACTAAAATGGGAATATCCTATACTTCAGGACTTTTGTATATATTTTTTCTTTGTATATAATTGAAGCTTCATAGATTAGCGTTTGGAGCCATTGAAAAAAATATGCAATCTTTTGCTATATTACCAGATGAAATGCATGTCTTTTACGGGTTAATATGTCTTAAAGACCTACAGAAATTCTGAATTTTTGCAGTTATAAGAGTATAAAGATTGTAATCATCATACTGATGAAGGTACAGTAAGCAAAATAATGACTTAGGTGTATCGCAAAAAGAAAGATTGTAGATTGAAAAAGTAAAACAGTTTCCTGAGTCAAAATGACCATGAAATTTATTTTCAAAATTCCAGTTTATTTTTGGTGTACTTTTAACACCAAGAAGTCATTTAAAGTTACCCAGGAAAATACTAATAAAGAGTAATAAATTGAAAAAGAGAATATTTGGGAAATGATTTTTAAAAGTAAACAATCTGCATAGTGTTTGATGCTCCAATGTTTCATTTGATTACATAGATGATTTCACGTAATGCTTGATGTTTTTTCATCGTTTAACCCCTATTTAAAACGTATTAATACTTTAGAAGT
This sequence comes from Cheiracanthium punctorium, assembly GCA_038373885.1. Taxonomy (NCBI): domain Eukaryota; kingdom Metazoa; phylum Arthropoda; class Arachnida; order Araneae; family Cheiracanthiidae; genus Cheiracanthium; species Cheiracanthium punctorium. The sequence goes on along the minus strand of JAWZYV010020133.1, from coordinate 460,243 downwards.
TTAAAAGGCTTTATTTTAAATTGAGGAACCTTTTACTATGCAACAAAGTTTCACTTTATTTACTTTAGTCGTTGCTACGTAGCGCATAAGGAAAATTTTACACAACTCTGACAATTAAAAACAAATATATTTGAATTAAATTTCAGAAATATTTTTACCTGTAAGTAAATTTTGTATAGATGTAACTGCAGATATTTTTACAAGATGTTGAAGAAAAATTATACCCAATTAAAAAAATTCTAATGAGTTTTTAAAAAAGTCAACAAACACTACTAAAGTCACATAATTGAATGCCATTAAGTCGTTTTAATCGCTCCAGATGACTTAACATGATGACACCCCCAAAATTCTGAAATTTTTGAAAAATATAAAAAATTATTCAGATGTTAAAAAGAAGAAAAATGTGTACTTTATTGCTTGAATTAAACCTTTACCTATAATGTTAGCAAATGTCATTCCTTTCTTTTAAATGACTTTCAAGAGATGTATGAAGAAATACTTAAATTATTCAACCTCCTTGGTTTGAATGAGATCGAGAAAACTCTGTATTTTGTTGGGTTTTGCGTTGCTTTGAGAACTAAATATACAACGTCTTGCTTTTATACATGAGTGCATTGTAACTAGTAGTTCGATCAACAATCCTGGATATAATTCACTATTAGGTCATCTTGTGTGTTGCCTGATACTTAGAACATTATTACTGATGCGTTTTTATGAGACATTTGTCTTCAAAGAAAAAACGTTAAATATGCAATAAAAGAATAAATAAATATATAGGAATTAAGAAAAAAAAAATTCAGTTGAATGATTAGTTAAATCTATTTTATTGTAGAATTCATTAAACAGTTTACAACAATCACACATGTACAAAATTCATATTTATAAATAAAATATTTTCCCTTTCATAAATTTTAAATATACATCAGAAAAATTCTAGTCAAAAATCAATATACCTGCAGAAAAAAAAAATTTATTTAATGGATGTGAAGAATTAAAAATGTAACACTACACTCAACAAATTACCATCGCTCTTCAAAGTGAAGTAGTCTCTTTTACCATGAAAGAAAGTAAATTAAAAACAACATGATCAATGTTATTCCTTGAAACTAATAGAACAATTCACTACTTAGTAGTTTTACTTAGTGGGAAAAAAATACAACGCAGGGAATAAATTGTTGCTTAAAAAAAAGCCTTTGAGACGAAACGATATTCTTCAATTAAATGATCATGGAGATCGTAAACAAATGTAATTATGAACGAAAGCATTAAAACTGCCTTTTAATCAAACAAATAACAAACACCATTTTTTTTATTAATAAGTGTATCATAATCGTCGGATGCTTCATTTACTTTTCTCTGATGTTAAATGGTTTTTCACTAGCATTTTTACAAAAAGTATCTGCGCTAAAATACTTTTAAAAAATGTAACAAAAATATCTCCATCGACTTTTTTCTTGCCTTTTTTAAAAAAAAATTTGTTTGGACAACATTTTTTTACATTATTCATATTATTGTTTTGCTTTTTATGATTAATTGATGTTTCATGCTATATGCCCTTTAAAATATCATTTGTACTGTAAATCAGCATGAGAGTGATATTTTTGTTTTATTCGTTCAACGTAAATTAATAGGAAATGAAACTTGGCAAAAGAATGTAGAAAGTTTTGTAAAAAGGCATGCCATTCTCTGGAATAATTTATTTTATGTCTAGGTTGAGAATGCTGGAATTAATTTCAAATATTCTCTACAGTAAATGCAACTTTAGGAACATATTCATAATCAGGAATGACAATGTGGGCAACTCTAAACGTCTATATATTTTTCAAAAAGTAAAGTGTCGATTTTTAAAAATATCTTAAAATATTTCTCCTTCACCAGACTCGATAAAAGTCTTACAATAATCACTTTAGTTCAAAAATTAAAAGACATACGAAAGCTTCATGAAAATTTTCTTTTTTAAATACTGAGTGTTAAATGAGAATACTTTAGTATCAGACTTTACAATTATAAAACTGAAGACGCGAAGAAAAAAAAAATTCCTAAAAATCTGCAAAACACTTTTTTTGAATATGTAGCATAATTTGCAGATTTTTAGGAATTTTTTATTTAAAAATGGCATTTTACAAAAAATTTCGTAATTTAAAACTGTCGCATCTTGAACTCTGTCGCGTCATAACTTTTAGATATATCGGCAAATGATAAAACAGTCATTTCGTTAGCTTAAAAATAAACACGAAAAAATTATGTAAATTAGGTGATTTTTTCGAATTTTAATGTAGCATAATATTTACAATTTAATAGCATCAACGCGGACTGTTTACGCCATTATATAAATGAATCATGGCACGAGAAGTTGTGTAGGGTTGGAAAGGATTAGAAAAACTGTTTTTTCACTCTCGCTAACCTAAGAACCTTTGGCGAGACCTTTGGCGCTCTAGAAACCTTTGGCGAGCTTTGCAGTTGATTGATTTATATAATGGCGTAAACAGTCATGGGTCTCTAGGAGTTATGCGCAAGTTTCAACGTTCCCAAAAGAACTAGATGAAAACTAAAGAGAACAAATTAGCGATAAACGCACCAGTTAAGGAATTTGAAGACACTTAATTATTAAAACTACATCAATTGGCAACCCAAAATAAATGAAAATGGAATGGAATGCTGTACTTGCATGTTGTCCCAAATCGCCATTTTAATTCTACATTACGATATTATATAAATACAAAAAATCGTCATGGTAAATTATCGCCACCCACCTGGCGAGAGTCGGGCGTTGAAGTAGAAATGAACCCAAGAAAGGCAAAAACGGCACACTCACTGATTATGATGCACATTCGAATCAATATTTAAAACGTTGCAGTATAGTTGGGATATACTTATCGAAGATTGTAAAGTAGTTTTAGTAGGCGCTTTTAAGAGGCCTCTGTAGTCGGCTTGCGGAGATTCAAGTCCCAATACTTTGCTTTGGAGAAAAGTGCCTTAATGCCTAATCATTTTTCTCAGAAAGTATTAGGTATTTTTAAATGAAATTTTCCTGTGTGAATCTTGAGAACTATTCGCAAGGATTGCGCGAATCACATTTGAGTCAATTTAGCCAAAAGAGATTTTATTGCAGTCAGAAAAGTAACATAAATTCTAGACTGCAATAAAATCTCTTTTGGCTAAATTAACTCAAATGTCATTCGCGTAATCCTTGCGAAGAGTTCTCAAGATTCACACAGGAAAATTTCATTTAAAAATACCTAATACTTTCTAAGAAAAATGATTAGGCGTTAAGGCACTTTTCTCCATAGCAAAGCATAGAGACTTGAATCTCCACAAGCCGACTACAGAGGCCTCTTAAGATAGATTTCGATTCCAAAGATGGGTTTTATGAAGCAAGGAAGAAAAATACGGTACACTCATGAATAATAATACACTTTCCAACTTAAAGGAATAAGGAAGAAAAATAAGGACAACGCATAAATTAAGATACGCTTTTGATATATAGCACTTTAGTGCGTATTTAAAATCTGAAAGTGTTTCAGATTTTCTTCTTTTTTTTAATTTTAATTTTCTATTTTTATTGGCATTTAACTATGTAGCAGCCACATATGTTTCTTAACACTTGCATACTGCGGGTATAATTTCATTTAACGTTGAATTATGTTCCTCTATAGCGGTCCTGTGTGAAGCAAAAAAATTTTCTTCCTCAACTACCCGGGTTTCCTTTGCGGCAGTTAAAGAGTGTCGACATAAATTAAAAAGTGCGTGAAATTTGTAAGCTCTGCAACACTAAAATCCTGTCGCAATTACAGCTATTCTAAATAGCTCTTCGAGATTACACTATGTTTATCACGAGACAGAACGAGGATTCGCTATATCGGATATTTAAATTAATACTGCTTGGATATTTTCCACCATGGCGATATGAAATGTTTCGCGGTGCTAAATACGCCAATCTGACAAGAATTATTCATAAATTAAATATACATGGATAGCTTCCTTAATGGCAACTATAATGTGAAGTGATTATTAGCAAAATAATCTAAGCTGTTTCTTTAAATCGAGCATTAAAGAGGGAGAAGCGAAGATAGATAGTATTAATATACGTAATAGGTAGTATTAGTAGATTTGTAAGGATTATATGAATAAATCACAATATACCACGTTTATAAGTATTTCATGGAATCAAAAGTGCTCTATTCATCCTGTTTCGACGGTTGTCTTACAACCAAGTAAACGATAAGTAGTTCTAATCTGCGTTAATATTTCCGGTAGTAATTTCAACAAAGGAGATTATTTGAACTTTTTAGAAAATGAAATTCTGTTTAATCACATGCAATTATGAGCATATTTTAGTGAAGTATTCGCTTCTTCACATAAGCAGAGCGGGTGCGCAGTTATTTTAAAATATCCCCCTTTCATGTAGTGCCTGAGCTATTTGACGCTAAAGCGTGAACCTGAAAAACAGTATGATGTGGAAATAAAACATTTTGAAAGTGAGGAGTACACTAAAAGATCAAACTTTTCACTTTTATGATAGCGAATGACGCCGACATAGTTTTTTTGGGTTATTATGTTGCAATGATCTCAGGTTAGTACACATGACGCAAACTTTCCGTCAAGAGTGAAGTAATTTTGATTTTGTTTTAGATTCACCATCACTGAAATTAATTTGAATTTCACATGTGACGAAAATTTTCATTAATACCGTACGAAGAACGGGCTCGCAGCTAGTATATATTAATGACTATGTCATTTTATCTCTGACCCCCCTTTATTGAAATTTGTCCGAAAACTGTGTCCCAAAAAAGCTACATAAAAGTATGCGGCATAATTTTACATATATTTAAATACTATTAGTTCACAGCAGCTTTAATCTATTGTTACAAAATTTGTAGAATATGCATCACATATATCTAATATATAAAATTCTCATGTCCCAGTGTTAGTCACCTAACTCCTCCGAAACCACTCGACCAATTTTAATGAAATTTTCTATGTATATTCGTTAGGTCATAGAATAGGTTTTTAACTATGTCTCATACCCCTAAGTCATAAGGGCGGTCCACCCCAAAATGTTTAGCCCCCGAGTGCTATTCATTTCAATCAGGATTTCTGTGTAGACATTAGCGTGTCGAATCACTTTTCAAATGTGTTTGCCAGATAACGTGGAGAGGGGGGGGGAGAAGTTAATAAAATGTTGAAAGTCGCACAAGGTTTGCAATTTTGATAATGGATCGCTAAATGTGGTGCCAAAACGCGACAATTTATTATAAATATATTTCGCGTATAGTTAGAAAACGCCTAGCGTATATTGTAAAAGAGTTTTATTAGGCGATTTTAATATAGATTTCTATTCCGAAGAAGTTCTCTGTGGAACAAGAAAGGAAAACACGGTACACTCATGGATTAGGATGCCCATTCCAAACAGCATTTAAAATGTCTTTGCGGTATAGTTGGAATATGCCTACAGGAAGAATATGCCTGGCGAAGATTGTAAAACATTTTCAGTAGGCGATTTTAAGATAGATTTCGATTCCAAAGATGCGTTTTATGGTACAAGAAAGAGTTGATTCCTATTTTAACATGCCCACTCTCGCCAACCTAAAAAATCCCCGTACTTTGGCGAGCTTTGCAGTCATGAGTCTCTGGGAGTTATGCACAAGTTTTAACGGTACTTACGTATTATCCCGGCGGTCCGGCAAGACAAACAATTTTTCACCAAGATAAATGCCGGGCACAAGAAATTGTTGATGGTTTGGAATACGATTGTACGATACGGTAAGTACCGTTTCAACGCTCCCAAAAGAACCAGATGAAAACTAAAGTAAACAAACTAGCGATAAACGCACCAGTTAAGGAATCTGATGACACTTAATTATTAAAACTACATTAATTGGCAATTCAAAATAAATAAAAATGTAACGGCATGCTTTACTTACATGTTGTTCCAAATCGCCATTTTATTTCTAAATTACGATTGCCACATTAATGCAAAAAATCGTCATGGTAACTGCATATGTTTAATGATCGCCACCTTGGCGAGAGTCGAGGCGTTAAAGTAGGAATCAACCCAAGAAAGACAAACCGGTACATTCATGGATTATGATGCACATTCGAAACAATATATAAAACGATGAAGTATATTTGTAATATACTTGGCGAAGATTGTAAAATAGTTTTAGTAGGCGATTTTAAGATAGATTTCGATTCCAAAAATGGGTTTTACGAAACAAGTAAGAAAAATACAGCACAGTCATGAATAATGATACACTTTTGAAACTTAATGGAATAAGTAAGAAAAATAGGGACAACGTATAACTAATGATACGATTTTAATATATATATAATATATATAGCACTATAGTGTGTATTTAAAACCTGAAAGTGTTTCAGATTTTCATCCTTTTTTCTTTCCGAGCATGTACCCTGTAAGGAAAGTATTGTAATCATGAAAAAATTCGACTTCGAGATTTTGATGTATTAACACGTTTTGAGGTCTTTTGAATTCATCTATGCTATTTTTACGAGATGTATGTTTGTGTGTGTGTGTGTGTGTGAGTGAACACGATAGCTCCTAAACGGGGCATTCGATTGAGCTCAAATTGGGTATATATGTTATAAACCACCATCGTAAGACCGACATTGATTTTGATGTGTATAGAACTTATAGTTTTTCTACTGGGCTACTACAAAGATTTCTTTTACATTATGGCTTATGGGGGGGGAATTCTTGAAAATGCTCTAGCGTTTAAACGGTACATTCGATTGAACTCATATTGGGTATATCTAATAAATAAAATTCTCATGTCACAGTGTTAATTACCATACTCCTCCAAAACGGCTCAACCGATTTTAAAGAAATTTTATATGTATATTCGTTAGGTCTGCGAATATGATTTTGTCTCATACCCCTAAGTCACAAGGGCGGTCCACCTCAAAATTTTTAGCACCAGAGTGCTAATAAGTTCAATCAGGATTTTTGTCTAGGCATTCGCGCATCGAGTCCCTTTTCAAATGTGTTTGCCAGATAACGTGGAGAGGGGGGGGGGAGTTAATAAAAAGTTGAAAGTCGCACAAGGATTTGCAATTTTTGATAATGGATCGCTAAATGGGGAGCCAAAACGTGACAATTTATTATAAATATATTTCGAGTATAGTTAGAAAACGCCTGGCGTATATTGTAACACAGTTTTATTAGGCGATTTTAATATTTATTTCTATTCTGAAGAAATGCTTTGTGGAACAAGAAAGGAAAACACTGTACACTCATGGATTATAATTCCCATTTCATGTCTTTGCGGCATACTTGGAATATGCCTATAGGAGGAATATGCCTGGCGAAGATTGTAAAACAGTTTCAATAGGCGATTTTAAGGTAGATTTCGATTCCAAAGATGTGTTTTATGGTACAAGAAAGAGTTGATTCCTATTTTAACGCCCCCCCCCCACTCTCACCAACCTAAAAAATCCCTGTACTTTGGCGAGCTTTGCAGTCATGGGTCTCTGGGAGTAATTCACAAGTTTCAACGGTACTTAAGTATTATCCCGGCGGTCCTCTAAGACAAGCAATTTTCACCAAGATAAATGCCGGGCACATGAAATTGTTGATGGTTTGGAATACGATTGGCAATAGTTTGCCAGCAAATTTGACGAAAAAGTAGTTTGGCGGAAGTGACCGCCGGCATAATACGTACGTACCGTTTCAGCGCTCCCAAAAGAACTAGATGAAATCTAAAGTAAACAAATTAGCGATAAACGAACCAGTTAAAGAATTTGAAGACACTTTATTATTACAACTACATTAATTGGCAATCCAAAATAAATAAAAATGTAACGGCATGCTGTGCTTACATGTTGTTCCAAATCGCCATTTTAATTCTAAATTATGATTGCCACATAAATGCAAAAAATTGTCATTGTAACTGCATATGTTTAATAATAATCGCCACCTTGGCGAGAGTCGAGGCGTTAAAGTAGGAATCAACCCAAGAAAGACATACATGGTATACGCATGTATTATGATGCGCATTCGAAACATTATATAGAACGATGAAGTGTAGTTGTAATATACTTGGCGAATATTGTAAAATAGTTTTAGTAGACGATTTTAAGATAGATTTCGATTCCAAAGATGGGTTTTACGAAACAAGAAAAAAAAATACAGCACAGTCATGAATAATATACACTTTCCAACTTAATGGAATATGAGAGAAAAATAGGGACGATGCATAAATTATGATACGATTTTAATATATAGCGCTGTAGTGCGTATTTAAAATCTGAAAATGTTTCAGATTTTCATCCTTTTATTATTATTATTTTTTTTTTTGGACAAAATTTTTTATGGAATGACTATGAATAAGTCTCAAGGCCAAACTATGTTTGTTTGTGGCTTAGATTTGAGCACGCCATGCTTTTCACACGGACAATTATACGTGGCATGATCTCGAGTGGGCAAACCATGCAGTTTGTTTGTGTTAGCTAAAAATATTGTTCACTCTATTCCGTTAAGGGATTGATATTATTTTTTAGTAAAATTATTGTAATTAGCAATATATATAAATGTAAAGAATAAATTAAAATGAATTAAAAATATAAATGTTTGGTATTGTGTTATTTTTATATTCCAGCATTGTTCACAGCACTCCATGCCTCTTCCACTCATATACCACATCCTCACACACTTACAATAAGTTAGTCATTTCTTTCTACTAAAATAATCCTAGGAATAATTTATATGGCAAAACAACGTTTGCCGGGTCAGCTAGTTTTTCTATAAATAGGTTTTCAATCACAAAAATTTCAACATAGTATTACCAGGCGAAATACGCAAAAGATGAGAGATAAAATGACATAGTCAATTAATATCATTTTAATATGGCAATAATGAAACTAAAAAATTAGGGAGGTTCAGGGGGGTTCTCCCCCTGACGAAGATCGAACAGCAACCCTAATTTTTAAGTTTCATTATTGTCATATTAAAACGATATTAATTGACTATGTCATTTTATCTTGCATCTTTCGTGTTTTTTGCCTGGTAACTATGTTGAAATTTTTATAATTGTAACCTATTCATAGAAAAATACATGTGATGCATATTCTACAGCTTACGAAATATTGTAACAATAGAGTAAAGCTGTTGTGAACTAATAGTATTTAATTATATATGTAAAATTATGTTGCACACTTTTATGTCCCTTTTTTATGTCGCATTTTTGGGACATATTTTTCATACGATTTTCAATAAAGGGGATTAATGCGAGTCATTAATGCGAGGTGTGTCTAAAAAGTCCGGTGAATGGTCCGATATCTCAACGGCAACATATGCTACGCGCACGCGGTTGCACATGACAATCCAGAGACATGTGAAAGAGTGCCACCTAGCAGGAAGCCTCGTGGCTGTCAGTGGAAAACCCGCTACGGGCAGTCGAACGTAGTCAGTGTGAGAGGTAGTGTCCGTGCAATGGAGCGACGAGTGAACATCAAGTTCTGTTACAAATTGGGAAAAACGACTGCGGAGACACATGGAATGTTGGCCACAGATGAGCATGATTGGGCAAGGGGTCCAGCTGCACGATAACGCGCCTGCTCACTCTGCAATTCGCGTGCGCCAATTCTTGGCTCAACGTGGCGTAACTGTTCTCGATCATCCACCGTCCTCCCCTGATCTGGCGCCTGCTGACTTCTTTCTGTTTCCCCGCATGAAGGAGGTCCTAAAAGGGCCACTTTTGCGGACGTGTCAGCCGTTAAAGGACGTGTGACATTCGTTCTGCGATCGATTCCGAAAGAGGCTTTTTCTGACAGTTTTCATAAGCTTTATGAACGTTGTTAAAAGTGTTTTGTGTACAATGGCGATTACTTTGAAGGTCAATAAGGTAATTTATTTGTAACTTCTGTTTTGTTTCCTTTCTAATACCATGCGCCGAACTTTTTAGACACACTTCGTAAATTTTTAACACTTTCTTTTTTTGGGGGGGCGAACAATTTTGAAAGTATTAAAAAATAAATACATAAATATCTGAACTACAATACTTAGGGTTAAAAATGAGAAATGAAACAAAAAATAATAATTTAATGGAGATAATACACATAGTGAGGAGAGGGTGAACCTTTTAATATAGCGCTGATTTTTTGGTAGGTGATTAGGTGGAGCATAATTGTATGAAAATTAAAATTGGCTGCTCGCAGATTAAGACACAACTGAAGAAAACATTATATTTATTATTTAGATTTTATGTGTCTCGCTGCAAGAAAAATGTTGTTTTATCGGAAAACAGAAAAAATATGGAGGAAATGGGTAGTGATTTAATCTACTGGCGAAACAGTATCGAAAATTCATTTGGTGGAGTTTTGCCACTTTTCTTTTAGCAACCCAAATATCATTTCTTATGCATTTTCCCCAAACATATTTTAAAGATCATTAGTTTTGTAACTGTTGATGTTCCATGTTCGGAAATTCTTTAGAGAAAGCTGCTTGTACATTGAAAACCACCAAAACTTTCATTAAATATATTTTTATACACAATGTTTTAATAGGTATTTTCTAACGCCAAATGTTTGTTTGACAAACAAATGCATATATAATTATATAATATAAAATAGCTTAATTTACGTAATATGGAATCCTAAGTAAAATATTAATTGATAGCACATAATAACAAATATAATACGTAACCATGAAATTATAATTGTAAATCCAGAAGCTATAAATATTTTAAAACAGGGCCATTAAAGCCAAAAAGAAGTGGAAAAACAAGCCAGGTGAGATCACGTGGGTTTAAGCCTAACTTGATAACCCATGCAATAAAGTGGAGATGGAGTGGAAAATTGAAATGGAGTACTCCATTATAGAGTACCATCGTACTTACATTTCAATTAAAGAAAAATAGCCATGTTTCTGCAGGTTACCTATCAAAAGAAGTCGCTTTACTTAACCTGGGGGTACGACCATAGCTATAAGAGAAAAAACAGCATGGATGCTAACCAAACATGAAGGTGGAAGCACAGACAAGACTAGAAATCGATGCCAACCTAGAAAATTAATCGACAAAAATAGAAACAGCTAGAGCCAAGGAGGAAAAAGTAGGAGAAAGAAGAACAGACAAAGTGCTGCCTAAACCATGTTAAATTATCAAGAAATTCAGAAAATGGAAATATATATATACACAGGGTTATTATAATTAAAGTTCCGATTTGTAATTGTATAAAGGCGGTCAGGGGATTTATTATCGGCGAAAAAAAGGTTCTAAAATTCAATACCAGGGTCATGGACCGAGGGGGAGGGGCGGTTCAGGGGTCCAACCCATCCCCCCCTATGAAGAACATTTTGGAGGGGGTTCAAAAAATTCGGAGGGGGTACAGACGGTAAAAAGGCAGTATTTTTCTCAAAAGGACACTATATCATTATAATTTTAGTAACAAAATCAAAATTTCGTAGGGGAAGAGGTTCGGATCCTGGATCCCCCCCCCTCTTAAATACGTTCTTGCCCCTGGTGTTGAATTTTTGAAGTTTGTTTTCGCCGATAATAAATCCCCTGACCACCTTTACCCAATTACCAAGTTTCATAACATTTTGCCCAGTAGTTTTTCTTTTCTGATCGTTTTATAATGTAACTTTAATTATAATCACCCTGTATATATATAGTTCAGAATCACATAGCAATGTGGGGTCCGAAACGCTCACGTCGGAAATATTCATTTTGGAATAATAGTGAACTTTCCGATTACGGTTCGTCAAAAACTAATGGATCTTTCACAAAAAGTACTTGATTAAAATTTATTAGTAAGAGGAGTGATTACTAAAGTAGGGATTATACAATGATTACAAAATTGATAAGACAATTACAAGATTGATTATTAAAGTGTTTGTTAACAGGTAAAGGAAAACAACGTTTCCGACCCCACACCTATGTGATTCTAAATCATCTTGGTTTCCTCTTCCACCGCATAAAATTTTGACCACGACTTTCAAAACACCCTCTATATATCTTTAAAATATGTTTGTGGATTTTAAACTCAAGATTTTCCTTCAAAAATATTCATTTGGTGTATTTTTATTATAAATTTTCTATCGAGAGAGACTCTTAATAGAAATATTTTTTATCGCATATATTTTTCTGGTTAAAAAAGTATGGACATGACGAAACATATTAATTAAAATAAACTCATTATCACTCTTCAAACTTGAGCTTTTATTAAAATGGAATGCGTTTCTAAATCTACTTGTATACATAAAAGCAGAATTATTTAGAAATTTTTTTCTCATAAAAAATTCTTTTTTAATTACACTTGTTTTATGTTAGATTATAAAATAAAAGGAGGAAAAAAAATCACCGTGTAGTGAAAGAAAGCTTCAATTTGAAACACCGAACATATGTTTTATTAGAACGTGACTATCCCATTACGTTTTAGTACAGAAGGTAAAATAGAATTATGAGCACAGAAATATTTGAACATCAAGTAGGGCTCAGAAGATTAATGCAGGGTAAAAATAAATTACATTTTTTTAGAGAAACATTTTAATCCTAGCCACAATTTTGTATTTCTGCTCTAAAATAAATATTTATCTTTGTAATTAAATATATACCTTTTAAAAATTTATGCAAAGTTCATTTGTATTATTTACAACTAAACAAAATGTAATTATTTTTTTCCAAAAGTTATAACTTTATGCTATTTTTTTATTTAAAGTATTCTTCACTTTGAATTCGAATTAAAAAAGTATTTACAGCTTGCGAATTAAAAGTGAAAAGTGTAGCATTTTGTTCAGATTGATATTGTGAGGTTTATACATTCAAATTTCTCAAACCATAAATTTTTGTTAGTAACATATTATTGCTAAACTTAATGATTAATGTAATCGAATGCGTATAATAAGGAAAACGTGTAATTATATTTTAAGCATAGGGGTATTGTAAATTAAGATTTTTAAAATTTGGAATTACTCTCAGATTTTTAAAAAAAAGCTGACATACATTCAATTGTATTTCATAGTTAAACATGTCAACTGTTTCATTATTTTTATTCGAAATTCCTTGCATTTTCATTGAAAATTGCAAAGAAAACAAAAGGAAAATTGATGATTTGAGCGAGATCCGATTGTCTATTGGACTAATTGTGATATTTTCTAGAAGATCATCTGTTTTCTAGAATATTTTCCATAATTTTTTCTAGAAAATAAATATTTCTGATAATTATTTCCGATTATAAAAATTTTATAAGGTCGCAATATTATTGCTCTATTGCTTTAAAAGTTTATACGTTTAAACAATATTTAGGGTCAAGAATTGGTAATAACAAGTAGGGGAGACAAGGGAACATTTTCCTAAGTGGCACTTTTTACAACCCACTTTAGTTTTCAAATGATCACTAAATGAATTCTGGGGACAAACTGGCTGAAGTAGCAACAGAGATCACAGTATCTACGAATCTCTTAGTTTATTAGTTGCTATCACATTATCGAAAGAATTGTTTTCTTCAAATTTTAACCTTGAGTAAGCTTTCGAATTTTACTGAGACTTAAAATAAACATACTAGTTATTACATAAAATGTGTCCCATCTAAATAAAGCCACCTTGATTTTGTGCTGCAACTAGATGCAAAACAGACGAGTAGAAAGGAAACAAATGTCTTAAGAAAGTATGCACAGAAATACATATTTACAGGAAGAAAACTTACTCCTTCCCCCACCTGAGCAAGATTAAAAAATAAATGCTTAAAGGGAGAAACGTGTCCCGCAGAAATAAAGCCAGTAATTTTAATAGCCAATATATTCGCTATGTTTACATATGACTCTGAATAGTCGATGTATCACATCATTTACTAATACTTGGAGGACGGTAATATCAAATTACCCCAGTGTTCAAAGATGGCGACCTTCAGTTCTGCCACAGACTGAAACTATGATATTTGCAAACCCATCCCTACTGAGGATACCCCACGCATTTTCTTAGGGATTGAGATCAAGCTAAAAGGACAGTATAATTCATGATATACAACCCATCACCGGAAAACCATTTTCAAGAGGATTTTAAAACGCGACTAGGTCGTTGTCCTGATGTAAAATCAAACTTCGGCCACCAATTTCCCCTGCAAATGGCAGCAAGTGGGTTTCTAGCGTTTATTGGTAATTAGTAGCTTTTATATGACCTGAATGGAATGCGAAGAAGTTTACGACCAGGTAAAGCTTCTCCACATTGTGTGAGCTTTTTTGTCTTTTGGAGTCGAAAGGACAGCTCCTGAAATTTATCCACAAGCAAAGAGTAGATTTAGCCAAATATCATCAAACCAGAAACTACCAGTGATGACGAGTTATGGTCTCAGGTGAAAAAAAATAATTTGGTTGGGCCAGACGGTGTTGCGTTCTACTGACATGACACGAGAAAATGTTCTCTGAAAGACAAGAAGATGGTTCCTTATACGGTATGGAGAGGCTTCACCTGGTGGTAAATTTAACTTGACTTTTTCCTTCAAACCACACAAAAGCCAATAAATGCTATAAACTCATTTATTGCCATTTACAGGAAGAATTGGAGGCCGAAGTCTGCATTTCCATCTGGTCAATGTACCCGAGTACGTTAACCAGATGTTGAGCCATTCATGTTGCAAAATCCTCCGGAGAATGGTTTTTCGGTGGTGGGTTGTATATCATGAAATATCCTGCCCTTTTAGATTGTTCTCAATCCCCCAAGAAAATGCTTGGGGTATCTCAGTAGGGATGAATATTCAAATGTCAGACAGTTTCAGTCTATGGCAGAATTGAAGGCCACCATCTTTGAAGACTGGGGTAATATTGCTACTACCATTCTTCCTAGAACTGGTAAGTGATATGTTACATCGACTATTTCGAGTCATATGTAAATATGGCGAATATATTTTCTGTTAACAATACTGGCTTTATTTCGGCGGGACACTTTTCTTTCTCCTTTTTTTAGACATGAGTTAGTATTTTTTCCTGCCCAGGTGGGGCAGGGTCTGAGTTCTTGCCTTGTAAATACGTATTTCCTTGCATACTTTCTTAATATATTTGTTTAGATCCTATTCGTCTGTTTCGCATCCAGTTACGGAGCAAAATCATATTAGCTTTATTTAGATAGGACTCACTATATTACTATGTAACATATTAAGCAAACTTTTCTAACACTGCATTTGTTAAAAAGGAGTTTTTTTCTTCACTTAACAATTAATTTTCTTTGCATGTAATTTACACTGCTACTCATCGAGGTAGTTAGTGTCTAAGTTCCACTACGGCGACGGGGCAGGTTTTCCAGCTGCATACGGGGCACATACATCAAGACGTGTCTCATTGGTAAACGTACTCCCAGCCTAAATCAGATAGTCTTTTTGTATCAAAAATGTATTTATTATGTAATAAAATCGTCTAAATAACCATTTTTGAATCGATTAATTCTAAACATTTATGTTGCAGATTTAAGATGGTCCGCAATCATAGCGAGACAAGTATCCCACCAGCATCCTTAATGTGAGTACAGTACAGCCATTTTTGTGCTACATATCTTGCTTTTTCTAAAATTTCCGTACTTAGTTAATAATTTAAATAAAGAAATGTATTTAATAACATGCTTATTAAATGAATATTAAATGTTACTAGAGTAAAATATATCAAAACTTCTCGATAGCAAGTTAATGACTAATACTCAAACAGTATGAAACAATACTAAGAAAATAAAGTCATTTTTTCACTCACAAACGAAAGTAAAATGTTGTATTTGAAATAGGCACGCAAGTTTTATGTTTGTATATACGTAGTAAATATTTAGTCATTGTACATGTACATTATGCTTTGAAATCTGCTATATGCAAATTAATACCTTTCATAAGTGTTTTGTGTTAAGATAATTGAATTTTGATGTAGTTTCTCAAGCAAATTACTGATTCGTACACAATACACTGCTCAAAACAATTATAGAGTATTATGAGTTTTATACAAAACAACGGTATAAGGGAATTTTTTTACAGAAAATGGAAGAAGACAGTCAAAAATGCAAATTTTTCACATTTTCTAACTTCGGAGTATGCAAATTTTTAGTTTGACGCCAAAAATGACGCTTTACAGAAAGCGAATGAAAAGTGGAATTCAACTTAATAAAAGATAAAGTGGAAAAGAATGATCGATATTCCGTAAGTGCTTTGTTTTGATGAGTACGGTGTCTCAACAAAGGATTTTAATTGAATCAGAAGCTTGGAGAATTGTTGGTCGGTTATAAGGGGGCCAAACACATGTCAGAGTAGCAGAAGCCATTGGAGTTGCCCAAAGTGTGATAGTAAAAAATATGGAGCCGTTTCATAGAGACTGTAAATGGAAGAAGAAGACCAAAGTAGATTTGCAACAACACCCAATGAAGATCGATATTTAACACTGATGGCTCGGAGACACCAAAATATGAATGTGACTCTTCTTCAACAACAACTTCATTCGGCTACTGGCAGAAGAGTTTAAACTCAAACTGTCCGGTAAGGAGTCCATGCTGCAGGCCTGTATGCTTGCCGACCAATGTTATGTGTTAGATTAACAGAAAGTTATCGTTAAGAGCGCAGGGAGTGGGCAACAGAGTATGTCAACTGGACGAGAAACGAATGGCGCAATAATCTTTTCTCTGTCGAGTTCCGCTTTTCTGTTCATCCTGATAATGGCGTATTTTCATCTGCAGGGATCGTGGCACTTGAAACACCCCTGCGTTCGTGCTGGAAAATGTCAGATTTGGCAGTTTCGGAGTGATGGTCTATGCTGGTGTCACCGTTGATGGGCGCATCGATCTCCACATTATTCGGAACGGAGCTCTGATTGGTCGTCGATATAGGGATGAAATTCTCAGAATTTTGTTGTCACTTACACTGCAGCAATTGGAGATAACTTCACAATAATGGACGACAACTGCAGGCCACATTTAAGTAAGTCTCTCCCCCCCCCTCCCCACCATAACCAACTGTATAGATGCATTATCAGATATGAGTCTATTATTGAATGCAACATGATCTTATTGAAGTATGTGCATTCTTACTGTAGTTTCGTAGTCGTCCTACAAAACTGCATCGAATCTTTTGGTATAAGGTCGTCAACTGGACTGCATTAGTTGGGATACTAGTACGTGGTGAAGTTGAACTTGCAGTAAGAAGACTAGGCATAATTCCATCAAGAAAAGAAACTGTGAAATTTATACATCGATTTTACACATCAGAGATAAGATTCATCTATAAAACAACCGTAATTGGACTTGGGAAGTGCTTTTCACGTTTTCTCTTACTGGATGCTGACACTGTCATGTTTCCTTTCTATGGCACTCATGTTCTATGGAATACACACCATGAGTAGAATTTCTTTCAAGAGAATTGCATTCAATGTCATTCGATCTTTCTCTCATCAGTCGACAGTCATCATAAGCAAGACGTGTAGTCAGTCATTCTGTCGTTCTTTTGAACAACTGCGTGTTGTTCCGGAGCAACTGCTACATTGTACGTTTGTTGTCTTTCGCAGAGTTTCCAACTTTGGAAGACGTGAGAAACATCCATGAAATATCGTCTGCTCTCGCTACAGTCAGTCAGTATCAATGTCTGACATATCTGACATCAATGTCTGACATAAATATCTACTTTTAATTAGTACTATAGAGCCTGCTCCACTGCTCGCTAATACTCGTATACCCCCCCAAAATCGCTTTTGTTATTCTTTTGGGATCACTACGCGATCCCAGCTCACTTCGCTCGCTCGTTATGTAATTTTTATTCTTCCCAGCTGATTTGTGGAATTTAGCAATTTAGTGGAAGGCAATTAATCTATAAAGCAGAAACCCCATTTTATATGTGTAGAGATAGTTTAAAAATTAGTTTCACTTTATTAATCATATACACTTTCATAGCAAAAAGCATGAGAATCGTATCTCAGATTAATGGCAAGTTAGCATTCTTTTTTATTGGATCGTCTTAAAAAGGAACTATCGAAACTTTCTGAAACTCTGATGACTCTTTTTACAATTTCAGCTTATTAAAGATACTGTTCGACTTAAATCGATTTCTTAAAATTTTGTTAAGTTAAAAAAATTCCGCATAACTAAATATAAAGAACGTGGTTGCAATGTTTTAATACAGCAATGTGTGTAGTGAACTTGTTTTAAAATTTTTATTGAATCTTTGAAATATGTATTCTATTTTTTGAAAAATAAAAATTGCTTCAAATTAATTACACTCATGTATGTTTTCGATTTATTTTTCCTCATGTTGGTAGGTGTTTCATAATCCATTCATAGGCCGTATTTATTTTTCTCGTTTCATTGTATTGGAAAAGGAATCATTATCCATTTGTTTCCTTTATGTATTCGATGTTTCATCATGTCGAAATTGCATCATATTCTGTGAATCGTCCTTGTTTGTCTTTCTTATTTCATTATGCTGGAAAATGTATCGTAATTCATGACTCGGTTCTATTTGCTTTTCTTGCTTCATATATTGGAAAGTTTATCATAATACACACATCGTCAATATTTTTTGTTTGTTTGATTATGTTTGAAAGTGCATCCTGAATCATATTTGGCTCTCTTTGTTTTTCGCGCTTTATGATTTTGGAAAATGTAACATGATCCATACATCTGTTTCTTACTTCCTTTTATTCGAAAGTATGTTATAATACATTTTTCAGCGCTATTTGTCTTAAATGTTTCACTAGGTTGAAAAGTGTATCCTAATCAATTCGTTGGCCCTATTTGCATTCTCACTTCATTTTGCTGAAAAGTTCATCATAATTGGTATTTCAGCCCTATTTGTCTTCCATGCTTTTTTATGCTGAAAAGATTATCATAATCTATGATGTGTTGGCCTTATTTTTTTTTTTCCTTCATACTTTTGAAAAGTGTATCATCGCCACTATTGCCTTTATTATGTTTGCAAATGCATCTTAGTTCATGCGTTGGCCTTACGTATTTCTCTTTCTTGGGAAAAATTTTGTCGACAGTAGCCATCGAAATCGCATATCATCAGTTACTGCTTTACCCAAGGTGGCGCGTGCGTAACTGCAAAGGGCTACAACAGGTGGTGTCTGAAGCTGGTACAGAATAGATATTTTCTTGATATTGTGATGTTAGCTATTTTTTTTTCCAATGGCGGGTGCTTGTCGTTTATAGGTATTGGCCACTACGAAGGCCGGAATTACTGGTCTCTTTATTATGGAGGCTACTAAAAGGTGGACCACCGCTGACTCTTATGAAGGGACGGACAAAATTATATGCATGCCCGTGCTGGGAATGGAACCCAGACGGCGATATTAGCTAAAATACATTGGTATGTAACATTTTAGATTCCCTTAGGGGTTGGGAAGTAGCTAAAATTTGATTTTATATTGTTCTTTATACCAATTTCCTAGTGATACTAATATATTTAAAATACTTATCATCTGATTAAATGCTGAATTGGTAGTAACAGGTAAGAGCATGAACCAATGCTTAAGGAAAGGAATCTTCTAGTGAGCTAAAGTTCTCAAAACGGTAAAAAATAAATAAATAAATCCGACACCAGAGGAAGCTGAACAACCTTTTACAGACCACATTGAGATCCAGGCTTATTTTAAATTAGTTTTTTCATATTTTGTCCTCAAGGATATTAGTCATTTAAATGAGGAAAAAAAAATATTTCAATTTTCGCTGTGTTTCCAATTGGGAGCATAGGTCATTTTTGTATAATGACTAACCGCCAAGGGCAGCTTCGCAGCCCAAAACCTTACTGTTCTTTACACTCAGTGCAGTGTTTACTAAATTTCTAGACTCATTTCAATGAAAATCATGTTTCTTTGTTTTAATAGCATTTGTCTATTCAGTTTATTTAGGTTAGGTTTGCTACACATTTTGGTTGTCATCCTAAAAGCCGATGTTGAAACAGCAAATAGCTAAAATGTGCTTTAGCCATGCATAGTGACATTTTTTAGATGGACGATTGATGCGCCAAGTATTGTGAATTCAATATGTTAACGCTGTGAAAAAGTCCGAAAGATCTTGCATTTTTGTGTATCTATTATTGTTATTTTATTATCTATCTACTGCGTGACGTAGACTTGCCTCATTTGACGTCATTGAACTTTTAATTTGGATTTTTGCACATGAGTTATTGTTATTGCACTAATATGTTTACATCTAGCTCTTGCCGTCCGCAGTTTGGAAATATCGTCGATTCTTGTACCGACGTTAGCGCATTATATAAGTAGATTTCAAGAACTGAATATACTGATGGGTAGTCCAAATAATAAGTGAAATATTAAGAATTAATAAAATATTTATTTTTAAATTTAAGTAAAGATATGAATTAAGTTTTGTGAAGAGGGAGTGTGTATCAAGATTGTAAAAATTTATGAAACGGGCTTTTTTCACGATTTTTTCTCCAGTTTCCCAATAATGTGATAGAAATGCAACTTCTATTTCAAAAAATCAAGTTATTTTTCAACTTTATCAAGTCAATAGTGATAAAATTTCATTTTTGAATCAATTTTTAATTCGATGTTCCCAATTGGGAACATTGGCCTGTCAAAGGTTAATATCTGCAAGCCTATTTTTTTAAAGGCGGGCACTTGCTCCTCAAGCATTCGCCACTACTAAGGCTCGAATTACTGGCCATTTTATTATGGGGGCATCCAGCAGGCTACCACTGTTACTGCCTATGAAAGGACGAAACAGTCAACATCCAAGCCCAAACCGGAAATACAACCCGGACCCAAGGTGCGATACAATGGTTCTTTACGTTCTGAAAATATAAAAAATAATATTTTCGCAGGAAAGTAATTAATATTTGTACATATCAATGAAAATTATACTGAATACCTTTTATTTCTGTTCACTTAAAATAATTTCATATTATATTTTCATTATTCAGTTTCTATAGTCATATAACCCACTATTGCTACTTAAATTGTTAATTCAAAAACGGTGTACTGCATGTAATAAGCTTCTTGGGAATCATGCAACTCATACGAAGAAAATAAAATGCAAAATGTTTAGAATTCTTTTAAAAATTTGAGTATTTAGAAAGTAGCAGTGATTTAATATTCTATTTTATTTATACTTATTTATTTTCATTTTCTGAGTATAAAAATTCACTAAATGAATGACATCAGTTTCAATGGATTGCTGGTGTCAAATTAGATTATGTTACTATGAAAACCTTAATGTAGAAAATAGAATATGAAAATAATCATTTATTTTAAGTGGACGAAAATTAAATGTATTGACTGTAATTATCGTTGATACAAATAAGAATTGTTTCTGTGCCAGAAGCTTGCTTTTTGCATCCGAATATCGCGAAATACAGCCGCACATGAGCACACACGCCTGTCCCCCTGCGTGGAGAGCCCTCTGTTGTCGGACTTTTTGAGACCGTTTTGAGAGCTTTATCCTCGTAAATCATTCTCATCCTTAAGTATTGATCTGTGATAGTGAATTTACCTTTTTTAACCTGTCTATTGCCAAATTTCACTTCTGTAACGAAGCCTGATTTTATGACCTCCTATCCGTTTCAAATAATCAGAAATTCACCGATGTAGGCTCGTACACTTCTGAAACTATAAATTCAGCTCCAGTAGCGCATAGAGAGGGATTCAGGGTCAAAAAATCATACATGGACTTCATTATTCATCGTGAACAATTACTGATCGAAATGCCGTTCCTTAAACAATCCTTTGCTGCCTAGGTGCCGCCTTCTCCTAGATGACAGGCACGGCATCGAAAGAAAAATGAAAGCTATTCTGACTAACTAGAAGCCAAAGCCGTCGTGGAGGCAATTACAACGGGCGTTAGAAAAAAACATTGGACGAAAATATGTATAAACTCAATATAGTTCATCTTCGTCCACTTAAATAAGTTAACATCTAATTTTTATTATATATCCACTTCGAATTTTGCTCTTTTGGAAACGCGCGGAAACTTTTGTCATTCGAAAGATTTCGTTTTGTGTATACAGCCACTCTTGTATCCATGTATTTGTGATAAAAAATGATAAGTGATAAGTGATAAAAAATTAAACTGTACGGAATCGGAATCACACTTTCCTTTCAAAACCTTATGACCATGACGAATATGATATAATATCGATTGCAACAGCTCATATTGTCACGCAAATGATTCAGTTTTTTGACTCTCGAAAATAAATGAGATCTGAAAATAGCAAACAATATCTTAAAAATGAAGGAAACGGTGAATTTTCAGATTTTTAAAGTGGCACAGATTGTATTTAATATTTTTATACATAATTATGAAAAATTTTAAGCGGATCGTATAAACGGTTTCTATGTTATTACGCTTTTTCTGCTTTTTGATTTTTTTAGCTTTTTAATCTTCTTGGAGTAATTGCGGTAAAATATTTATATTGAAGTGGTTGCCCGGAATGGTTACAGAGTGAGTCAGGGATCAGAGTAACTATAATGGGATACTCTCGTTAATAAAAGGCGTGAAAAATAAAACGATTTATCTAAAAAAAGAAATTGTAAAAGGAATGGCGTTAAAGGAGGGAGAAAAAACAAAAGCCAATCCCCTTCAGGAAGCTCTCTGGACTTTTGCTACTAAGAAAGGCCCAAAAATCTTACATTCAAGTGATGTAGGAAATGAAGATGGTTATGATGATGGTATGTAAGGGGATGTTACATTTTTCGTTTTACATTCACTGTGATTAAGACGATGATGTATTTTTTAAAGAAAATCTGTTTTTCTGAAACAGTTAAGTGACAGTGTTTGTTAAATTAAGTCGCATTTGTTTTCTGAATTTAATTACTTTCTTTATTATTCTGTCTTACGTACTACAGAGGTTCGTCACATATTTTTGTCACGATTTGACTTTCTCCATGAATTAAATTTAACTCAATAAAAAGGAAATTTTTTGTTGCATCAATTCGAAGTAGAATTTAACTATCGACTGCTTCGTAAATATTATTCTTTGCTTTAACATGTCGCCTGAAAATAAACAAGAAATCGAAGGCTATATTCTTCCCCTTTATGGAGAGAAATACTCTCATACTTTCTTAAAAAAAGATGTGGGAATCACAGTTTTAATATTTCTATATGTAAAAAGAGTGACGAATATAATAAAAAAGGGAAGGCGCGTCAAAGTTTGTAGTGCCCGCCGTTTAACTGGATCACGTTCATGCCATCGATTTTTGATGCATTAAAGCGGCTGATTCCAAAAAGTGGCGACTTTGATTAAGGCTTTGAAAATAGTGATTTCGTTCCGTTTTACGTGATTTGATTCGATAAAGCGGCTGATAAATTTAACAATTGAACCAGTTAAGCGGCAGCTGCTGTGTTTGAGTTGGTGAAAACTACATATCGCACAAAGGCACATACACCTAGTATTACATCTAGTATTACATCTGAAGTAGTATGCCATGTTTTCACAAAAAACATCTAACTATCCAAGATCTATCGAAAAACCTTTAAACATATCAATTGGAACTGTAAACAGAATTAAAAAATCTAATTTAAACCTGATCAAAAACAAAAACATGATTTTCAATGCTTAGTGCCAAAACTTGCTTATCAACTACGCGTAGATTGTCGAGTGAAAATTATTTGGAAGGAGAAAAAAAGAATTATGTAGTTACAATTGAATATATTTATCTGACTGCAATACAAAAAGATCGATATATACTACAGAGAAAAAAAGAAATAAACAGTTGGTTCAGGAAAAACAAGAAGCCTATTGCTAAAAGTTTTATCTGCTATTACTGGATTCTCTTATAAAAGATATCTAAAAATAAGGAAGCTAGAAAAAAGTGTCAAAATTAACTCCGTTTGCTATAAGAAAGAGATTTTAATATCTATTTTCAAGAAAGACATTTCATCACTTTAACTAACCGATCTTCTTTATGTTATGTATTATTAGGATGAGGCTAAACGGCATACCTCTAAATCAGCCGCTGTATGTTTTGAAAAAAACAGAAATGAAACCGGAATTGAGACTATACCATTTAAAGGCATTACACCCAGGTCCTTTGGTGTGTTCTCGATGGATTACTGTGTTTATGAACTCAAAAACAAACTCTTTATAAAGGCAACCTAAAACATTGGTTTGACGCTGGAAGATGGTGGTGGAGGAGTGGAACAAAATCAACATTGATTTTTAAGAAAAACTCTTTTATCTTGGAAATGAAGATGTTATATTTTACCTATGTATAAGAACTGTCAGATCGAATATATTAGAAAATAAAGTTTTTACCTTGGTTTAAATAAATATTCTTTCAAAATCGTTACAAAAATGTGTGAATACCTTCTGTTTTACTGTGCCTTTTTAGTTTACAGTAAAAAATACATATTAAATAACAAGGAAGATTTATTCCTGGGTTTTACCATTGAAAATTTCTTTACAAAGTTTAAATTTTCCAGTTGGAAATTTTTTACTTGTACATTTTTAGTAAGCGGGAAAACTTGCATATACGGGGCACTTTTAACAATTCCCATATAATTACGTTATAATAACTTTATTGCATTATATTTACATTAGTTTTGTGCATTTTGGTTTTCTAATATAGTTTGTTTCTTGAAAAATCATTTTAAGGTATTGACTCACACGTGTTACTTCTCAGAAAACAGTTTGTTGAGAAAAACGCTACACAATCTTCGTAATATTCAGAGTATGGAACCAGTTTAGAGTTCTTGAAAGGAGACATAAAAGTTGATGTTTTTTCGCCTCAAGTGTTGCAGATCACTATCAAAATAGCTCTTACTTCTTTTTGTTACTTTGGAAATTATTTCGATAGCTGATATATTGGGGTTTAATATATTTATAATCAGGAATATATAGGTTCAGGAATATTTATCAGGAATTAATATCAGGAATATTTATAATCAGGAATAATCAGGTTATAATCAGAAAATAAAAAGGAAACTATTTTAAGCTTTTAATAATCTCTGTAAAAAATGTGAAAAAAGAAATGAAAGTAATCTAAAAAGAGTTTTAATCAGATGAAAATAGAAATTAGCTAAAGCATCGATTGCCATCCGGGGGTTCGCTAACCTACAGTGGCTCGCTAGGTGTATAAGCGAGTTTGCGAAAACAATATACATGAAATATGTGAAATCGACCACATGTCTAAGTTATCCTTATTAGCCAAGAACGAAATGGTTTAGTTACTTTAACATTGAGTGAACCCTTTATAAGTTGACCATCTGTCTAACTTGTATGCTGACCAGGTAATTAGGTAGGATTTGTCCCAAAGCATAGGTCAAAACCTTTGTAAACTGACCATTTCCAGAATTTTTTCTGTCTTTCGTCTAACAGCTTTTATATATTTTTCTATTCATTGCTTCCCATCTACTCTTAATAAATAGTTCAGTATGTACTACCATACTGTTATGTCAATAACAATCAATGGACAGTGTCCATGACAAAGAAAGAAGCCCCTATCCATATGATGTCAGTCCAGTTGCAGCCTTCTATTTGAAGACTGTCCGGTTGAAGACATTTCTGGGGGCCTCCAGAATCACAAATGCAGAAAATTCATAAATTAATAAACGCACACCTGCAAAGAGATCATTGAAAAAATGAACTAAAATCCCACTAATATCATTTTACTGCTCGTGGTAACGGCAGGTGGGAGGTATAAATCTCATCAACCAGAAAGTGAGTGGTGATTGTCGGAATGTGCTTCTGTCCGGCAGACTCACGAAAATAAGAGATAGAGACCGACGAGTGCTGTCCAAAGAAATTCGGTAAAACCGATGGCCCACATACTCCAGGAGTTTCAACAAGCATCCGGGGCAGTTGTTTTGATAAATACCACCCGCAAGGAAGCACATTTTCTTAGTTTCCATGGTCGTGCTGCCGCCCATAAGAGTTGGATCCAAATCAAACAGCGCTGCTAGATTGAGGAATGTAATACACTTCAAAATTGGACCGTATGTGAGTGGAAACAGATTCTCTAAAGTGATTAATCAAGGTATAATGTCTACCAATCGGATGGCAGAGCCTGGGTTTTGGCGTATGCCTGACGAGCGCCTTTTGCCAGAATGCATTGTGCCTACAGTTAAGTTTGACGGAGGTGGAATTATGGTCTGATGATGTTTCTCATGGTATGAACTGAATCCCTTGATCCCAATTCACCAATTCATGGTAAGCTCAATGCCGACTACCACTCCATTATTCTAGACAATAATCTACTTCCTATGCTGTGGCAATTTTGCGGGTTAGATCATTGTTGCATTCAGGATGACAATGCAGCTCATCATGTTGCGAGATACTCCATGAATTGGTATGATGACACTGTGGTTAACCAACTGGACTGGCCTGTCCAAAGTCCAGACTTGAATCCTATAGAAAACCTCTGGGACGAGTTAGATGGCCGAATTAAGAGGGGCAGCAACCGTCCAAAATCGGTGAAAGAACTTATATGTCTTCTCCATGTAGAGTGGAAGAAAATACCACTGACCATCATCCAAACACTTGTGGAAAGCATACCTCGGAGGATTAAGGCTGTAATTGCCTCAGGTGGAGGCTCTACCAACTATTGAGTACGAATAAATTGTGTTTATCTCTTTTATCACAGGTGTCGAATTACTTATTGGTAGATAGAGTACTATATATATATATATATATAATATATATGTACTATGCACATATATGTACGTATATGTATAAGTACTTATATGCATGTATAATATATATGAAGGCACGTGCATGAAGATGTGCAAGCTAGTGCTAGAGCTTTAAAATATGCAGGTTATAAGGTCTTTATTAAAGCTTAAGTTTGACGATCAGATACTGAGTGAATACTATTGTCAAAGCCTGCCGTCTGAGAATTTTTGCAAAACAAAAACAAAATGCTTTTCCTTCAGGAATGCATTCTGAAAAATATTTAATCACCCGATGGATTTAAGATTTTGTTGTCTACAATACTACTTCTTAATATCATAGCTTAGCTACTGTAGAAGCACTTAATTTTGCAATTTTCGTGAGTCCGCCATAATCGCGAAAATGAAATCCTAGCAAAATACTGTTTTTCTCTTCAAACAATAATAAAAAAGCAGAAAATTTTTATTTATTAAAATTTAATGATTTATTGCACAGTCACAAACTCTTTCTTGACAACTTTCTTTCTTTCGACTATTTCTTGAATATGAAAGAATAACGAAACTAATAGAATGCAGCTCATTCACTTACAATATTTATACTAGCTTCTTTGAAGTCATTCAAAATGTAAAAAAAAAGGGGGGACGAGCTTTCTGGCAAAAGGAAGTTTCTTAAAATGCCTTATGCAAAAGGGGTATATTTAGGCAGTTGCGAGAATGTTCAACTTTCTGTTCTATTTATATAAAATTCGCGAAATTTTTGGCTCACGAAATCCCCTATATCTTCTTTTCCGTGAAAATAAGTGCTTTTACGGTATTAAACAACAAGATAAATAGTAAGAGACAAATTATTATTGAATTGAAGAGTTATTTAGCAAAGTATCATTTTTTTCTGAATTTAATAATTATAATTTCTAACATCTAATTAACTCGCCCCTCTAACGAAATTTAATGTTTAAAAGACATTTTAATCTTAAATTAACTTTAAAAGAAAAGAATCAGGCTAAACAATATACGTGAGAAAACTATAGAATAAAGAAGGCAAGTTTGTCAGCAATTGAAATTTCAACTAACTTCAATTAATTTGTTAATTGTGATAATACGACTGTTTTTATTAATCTCATAGTATAGTCAAAGAAAATAAACCACAATAAAGTTCAAAGCCATAAGGAGTTTGTCTGCAAACATTGTCACAGATGGATCCAATAGCCATCATTAGAGGATCGATTTAGACAATTTTCTCTGCTCTGTTCCTTTCCATTAGTATCGATAAAACATCATGTTCTGTCCAATCAAGATGCGCTTTGCTCTCGAGTAATAGGGAGGTATACATATTGATTTTTTCCATTCGATTGGTGCTTTTAGTGAGAAAAACCATGAATGTCACTCATGTATTTGTCGTATTTGATGTTTTCCTTTGTATATGATTATTACTATTTAGTTTACATCTTTTACCATAATACTGGTTGTCCTAAATTAAACGACCCTGTTTTGAAGTTGTCTACAGACGAAACTGTTTTTGAGAAAGTTATGAAATTTTGTGTAGGGCGTAATGAAGGCACGTTTTTTTTTTTTTTTTTTTTCTTTTTTTTTTTTTTTTTTTTTTTTTTTTTTTTTTTTTTTTTTTTAGCGAATAAAATAAATTAGTTCAATTGCTCGCCACCAGGGGCGCTTTTTAAATTTATTACACAGTTAACATACATTTTTAACAGCTTACAAGTATTATTACAACGAAACATGTTCAACGTGACGGCCATCATTGTCAGCTACCACCTGGAATCGTAAGCGATCATGTTCCACAGCTAACCGCGGTGTGTTCCGGAAAATGTTACGAACATGTTGTGAAATGCTGTATTTAAGATCAGAAAAAGCTCTTGGATTTTCAAGGCTTACCAAATGTTTCAAACACCCCCCAAAGCCCAAAAGCCGCATGGATTTAGGTCTAGGGACCGGGGTGGCCATGAATCTCGAAAGCGGACCATAGTGGCGAATGTTTGAACTATTTTTTTTTTATTCACTCAAACGAATTCCCATACCTTCATTATGTCTTACGCACAATTTCATAACTATCTCAACAATAGTTTCGTCTGAAGACAACTTTAAAATAGGGTCGTTTAATTTCGGACACCCGGTATTACGCTTTTATAAACGTTTTCAAACAATAAAAATAATTTGGATATTTCATCGAAGGTCTTTTCAATAAATTTGTAGATTTCCTGAGAAATAAATTTAAAACTCCTAACAGTGATAGTTAAATCATCAAATAGTATGCTGCACATTTCAAATTAATCCTTTCAGGCCAGACAAAAAAAAAAAAACTCTTTGGATTAAGTATTTTTTAAGAACAGAAATTAAATTTTAATTAAAAAATAAAATAAGTAACCCTGAATTTTAAATCTTCAAAAACAAATGTTTTTTTTTTTCTTTGTGTGCACAAAGAATTAGGATATCCATGCTGTACCACAGAATAGGCAACTTTTGTGTCCTCAATTTTGGACGCAGGGTCTGAAAGGGTTAAGAATATTACTTAGTTTGTGTATTTGTTTCATGGAAAATGATTTTAAAGTATTACAAACCTAAATAATGCATTTTCATAAAAATTGTATCTGATGCACATCACCTTTAACCCATTTATGCGGAACGGCATCTTCGCTATCAGTTGAAAACGTTATTTATTTTTCCTGCCTTTATTCACAAGTATGGAACCTCAACTCCACAAAATATTTTTACGTGACCCAGTAGGATGCTGACATTTCAATTTTTAAACATAATGATTATAAAACAAATCATCCCTTATTCAAGAATTTGATATAAGAAATTTATTTATTATTGCTGGTATAAACAAAAATCGAAGAAAGTCGCAAAAATATCTGGGCACATGTGGGTTAAAATATAATGATGTCTAACACTAGAGTTTTAAAATAAAATGCTTGGACATTTTGAAACTGCATTATCTGTTCCGTAAGTTTCGCCTAGATTTGTTTATCGAAATATCCAAGTACTTCAAAACAAAAACAAAATAAAAAGCATAATGATATTCTATAGAATAAAAATCAATACAAGACATTAAGTTACTATCTAGTAAATATGTTTAGAAGAAGATTTTTTTAAGCAGAAAAGTGCCTTAAGCAGCGGCAAAAAACCTTTGATAAAATTCTTTCGTTTGTTGAAAATACAATGTCTTTTTATATTCCTATAAAGTTTTACGGTATTTACGGTATTTTAAAAAGACTAAAAGAAAGAGATTAGGATTTTATGTGGAATGTGGACATAGTTATTTCTACATAAAAGTTTGAACTTACAGACACACAAATGCTTTACTCAATTAATGTTTTTCAAATTTCAGCTAGAGATATGCTATGACTCCATTTTATTAAAGAAGTACTAACGATTGTAAGAAACATCAAAATTACAAATTACATCTTAAAATAAGGTAAAACAAAGGTTTAAAAACAATTGCCACTGAATTACAGGTGTTATTAAACCGCTTGTGATTGTTGTGCACTAATTGGTTGTTCGGAAAGTAATTTCGTTCTTTCGCAACAGAAGACTTAATTGCATTTTTCCACAGTCAACTTCACAGTTAATCCGCATAATCATTACGTATTTTGACAGCTTATATAGCAAGCTTGCTTGTGAAAAAAAGTTGGATTGGTTTTGAGCAGCAGTTTTTGGTTTGTACTTTTTATGAAAACTGGAAAGCGGCATATTTTGCTTTATCGAAAAGTTAAAGTTAATTGTTTAAGAAAGTAAAAGTTAATTGTTTAACAAAGAAAAAAAATATCCAGTGTGTATGGACAAAAGATATATTCAAAGAACGCTAGTGCCAAAGTTGGTTTTCAAAATTTTGATCCGAGAATTTTGATGTTGAAAGCGCATCACGTTCTGGAAGGCCAATTGAACCTGTTGAAGATACAACAAAAGTATTAATTGATGAAAACCGGCGAAAAACAACTCTTGAGATTGCTGAAAGATTAAATTTATCGAATTCTACCATTCATGACCATTTGAAACGCCTCATAGCTGTATATATGAGTTCCTCATTTTCTTAAAAAACGGAATGACTTTCCGAATAACACAATACATACGATACACCTGTAATTGATTGCTAATTATTTTTTTTATAAACTTGAATCAAAGAAATAATTAACAATTAATTAATAGATATTTTTACATATCTCGTGGCTTTTGAGTACAATATGCATATAAACTTATATTCAGCAGCTTTTATTAATTTATTTTACCAGTTAAGAAATTTTTAATGTATGTTAGAGCTATTCGTTAGATATTTTTAATCTTACATTTTCCACCATAAAAAAGCCAGAATTATTAAAAAACGAATGCAAAAAAAGATAAATTTAAGAGTAAAAGAAAAATCTTTAGCGATTATTTGGTAATAATATCTTACAGGCTGCCTAGTGTCGAAGAGTTAATTTACAAAACTATACATAAAATTATGTTTGATCCTTAAAAAACGGAACAAAATAGTATCATGATTTTGCATAATTTCTGTCCCGCATTTTTAATGGAATGAATTTCTACTTTTTACTTCATTTGATCATTGTTAATTCGATGTCAAATGAAAAGAAAGAAAAAGTCTGCATTATTTACTTGTTGTCCTGGTGTGACAGAAATCATGCATGTGGTACAGAAAGGACAGAGGCAATGACCGAAATGAAGAACATATTTTTTCTTTAAAAATGTAAAAAGAAATACTCAATAAGCTTGTTTATTATAAAATTTTCTTCTTCAGCTTCATAAAAAACTTTGAAATATAATTTTATAAACACTATAAAACTAGCTAGACTAGTTCTGACTAGTTTTGTCTCGTTTTGCGAGATTCACGATTAAAAAAATTTATTGGAGTAATTTCATTACTAGAATAGTAAAAGAAATCAAGTAGCATGCTGCGATGGCAGCTTTAGTTATGAAAGTAGTTATGAGACATGTGTCACCGGCCGTGAAATCCTTTTCCCTTCTCATGACATTTCCTGGTCTTATCATTATACTTTTCCATTTTATAGGATGAGTGAGAAATGTTTGTTCAATTTGTAAGAATACTTTTTTCGCATTTTTATTAACAGTATAAACAAAGGATAAGCATGTAAATATAGTGAGTTGTGGGTTTATCTAAATAATTAATCTTTATTTTTAACTATGCTAAAGAGAGTCGAAAAACAAACTAGATTACGCTGCAAAATTCCTATCGATATTTCTTACAAACTATTTTGTGAAATAGAATTAAGGATTAACTTGTTTTCTTGTTAAGAAGCATTTTTTTCTGCTAGGTAGTGCTGTAAAAGTAACGACAAAATGAGTATCCGTATGTATTTGTTACTTAGATGTTCGCTATTCGTTACTCGTTACTTTCGTTACTACTAATAGAATCGGTAATAGGGTGTTATATAGTGCCCCATAACAGCACATCCGGGACAGTGTTGTTATGGGTATATGCCGCCCATACATAAACCCATAGCAAAACCTAACCAAAAAGAATTTTTTTTAGCGAAGTTGTACAAAGTTGTATTTAGAGCTTATTTTCTCTGATTTACAGATTGTTTTTATACACATTTATGGTTTTATACAATGCTAAATTATCCGAATTACTGAGTACACATAGAAATCTTCCAAAGACATATGCCATTCTTTTCTTTTCTCAACCCCCCCCTTTTTTTAAATTCTGAACGCTGGTTTAACCTGTTCATTCTTATCATAAAAAGTGTAAAGGAAAGCTTGTGACTCGTGTTTTTTCTGGGTTGCGTGTTCTCGAATACTGAGATCCAGGGATTGGGCCACATATATAAAATTCACAGGGCAGGGGATCTCAGTATGATATCAACTACTTTGCGTTTCTACAAGCATAATATCTTTATTATTTGTGAGTTCTTATTTCATATCAAAAACTTCTTTTGCTGGATCGTTTTTCGAAGTAAATTAAAAATTACCATATTTTAATTTAAAATTGTTTAATTCAGTGAGAATTATCTATTTTTAAGATATTTCCAGTTCTATTTCTGCACTTTTGAGATGAAAGGGGTTAGCTCCTTCTGTGGGTGCATATATGAGAGCATTCTTTAAACAAAAATTATCACTCCTTTCATACAGAAAGAATGGTTGCACCGGATTATGCGTATTCCATGAGTTCATGGAATAAAATGTACCATAAAATAGGGCAGATGGCCCCCTAAACACCGACATTTTAGAAACATACTGAACTTTATTGAAATATTTTAATACCAGTGGCTTACGCAGGAGTGGGCATAGAAATCCCGGGTCGCTCAAAATTTTTTATATATTTTTTAAACAATTACTTAAAAAATGTGTTTAGGTTTCCATGCTAAATATTTTTTTTAGTTCCAAATAATATTTTAAATAATAAAAATGTGTGAATTCGTTTACTTTATAAAAATATTTTTTTAAAAGGTGTATTTAAATAATTTGTTATTTATTACTCATTTCGATTCTAGCTAAAAAAAAAAAAAAAAAGAAAAAGTTAAGTTCGCAATCCTGCTACGGAACCACCCTGAAAGAAAGAATTCTGATTGCACCACTATTTAGTACTAAAATGTTAGAAAGCCCGAAATTAGCACCCCTTACTAACATGCTTCTCTTATATGTATTGCTCCTCTACAATTATAAGAACACCCCTCTTCCCCCCCCCCCGCAAAAAAAGAGTTCAACTGCGCATAATAACATACTATACACCGGATCGTATCCCCCCATTGTACGACCCATATCAATAGAGCAGCAGATACTATTCCATCGCCATAACTGTAACGAAACATACGGATTCTTCCAAACCTCATCAAAACGAGACCATTCGGCGCGGCACAAACGAATTGCAACCAGAACATACTACTACTCAAATTTCAAACTGATTTTTCCCTCCCAACAGCGAGAATCCATAATACTTCCGGTATCTAGTAACGGAAAGGAACATACTATTACTCAAATACCGAAATTCATTTTTCTCCCTCCCGCAGTCTTGTATTCGAAGTTCGAACCTGGTCGATCCGAAATGCAAACTCGAAAGTCATTTCCCCCTTGAAACCGCGATCCGATATCCAGTAACCCCAGTAACAAATAACAGAAGATATTAGTACTCGATTACTGGAACCCGTTTCCCCTCTAGTTCGCCTCGCCTGGCAGTCTGTATTCGAAGTTCGAAGCTGCTCGATCCGAAACATCTTCGGATCGAGTAGTAACGATATCAACCGAAAAGTAACAATTCGTTACTTCGAGTCTGAGTGATTATCCGTATCTTAGTACCGAATACATGCGGTTTGCTTCAGCTCTACTGCTAGGTAATTTTTTTTAATGTTTCAATAAGGAAAATGTGCAATGGTACTAATTGAGCCAAAAAAAAAAAAAAAATTAAGTAAGTTGTAGGATTTAAAGACAAAAAGAATAAGCTGTTTTAGAACTATTGTCTTATTATTGTGTGCATTAGTAAATTACAAATTTTATCTACTATACTGATAAGTATAAATTGTAAATAAAGCGTACTAAATAAATCAAATCTTTTAACCTTATACAAAAACCTTATATGTACAATATTCTTGAATGTCAGTAAATTTATTTGGATAGAAACTTCGACGCAACTTTCTGTGAAACGTCTGTCTCGTAGGGCTTTTATTGTATTGCTTCACGAAAATAAGAGTCCTTACAGAAAGATCTGTTTATGACGGGATGCTTAAATGTATACTTGAACTTTTATCTGGCAAGAACTTTACAACGTTTTACTATCTGAGAACTCAAACGGTTTCGAAACAAGTCATCGATTATTGACTTCTTTGATACAGGCTTGAATCGAATGCACATCTTGTAAAAAGCATCTTGAGAAAACAAGAATTTGTTTTATCAGCGGACCAAAGGACACGAAACAGGACATTTCAGCATTCATTGTGCCGAAACAAAAATTTGAAAAGGAAGGAAGGAAAACGCAAAATGTTGAAAGTAGAAAAATGTTGCGATGCAATAATTCTTGCCCTTTGCAAAAATTTAGTAGAAGTCAGTAAAAGAGTAATATTTGTTTCTGGATCCCTGAAAATATTTTCATAACAGCAAAAGATTTTCTAGTTATACCTTGTGTAAAAACTATTGCTTAAAATCATAATAATAAATGCCGACAAATAAGAAGCATGTGATAATTTTTAATAATCTAAGAGGAAAAGGTAATAAATATGATCCTCAAATGCAAATTTGCTGTTTCAAAATTTGAAATGGTTTTCTCAGCCTCCATCGTCGCACATCCACAAATGCATAATCGCCCTTTTTATAAACGAATTTTATGATTGGCGCACGTTCCTGCTAAGTAATTAACAATATATGCTCAAGCGGGAAGAACAGTGGAGAGAGAGCATGTGAAGCAGACGTTTATATATCTGCGTAAAAATTCTGCGGATCAGCAAGTAAAGCATTGTGAAACGCCATCTGGCGGTGATTTCTTAATTTTTATAATTACATTTTCCCCCGTGAAAAATACTTCAGTGGCCACATTATGGTTTCCTGCTTACCCCATAGCATTCTGACTAACAGTTTTCACTGTACACCGCTCTAAATAAGAAAACTTCAGTTTTGAAGATCCTGTATATTATTTTTTGTTTTTATTCGTAAAATTTACTTCACTTATTTATTTGATATGTGCAGATCTCTTGTAAAAAATGCCAGTTCTCTAAGAAGATGAATATGTCATCAGCCTGCATTATACGCGTCGTATATTCATAGAAGAGTTACATAATTCAATTCCTGAAATGATTTTTACAGTACAACTTTCTGAAGAGTTATAATGTATTAACATAAAAAGAATCCATTGGTGTTCTACGAAGAATTTAGAATTCTTGCAATGAAAAGTACTGAAGTAAAAATTTATTTTGAAAAAAAAGGAAGAAAATCTGAAACACTATAGTGCTACATATTAAAAGCGTATCACAATTTATGCGTCGTCCCTATTTTTCTTCCTTATTCCATTAAGTTGGAAAGTGTATCATTATTCATGAGTGTGCCGTATTTTGCTTCCTTGTTTTATAAAACCCATCTTTGGAATCGAAATCTATCTTAAAATCGCCTACTTAAACTATTTTACAATCTTTGCCAAGTATATTACAACTATACTTCACCGTTTTAAATATTGGTTCGAATGTGCATCATAATCCATGAGTGTGTCGTGTTTGTCTTTCTTGGATTGATTCCTACTTTAACGCCCCGACTCTCACCAAGGTGGCGATCATTAAACATATGCAGTAGCCATGACGATTTTGTATATTTATGTGGCAATCGTAATTTAGAATTAAAATAGCGATTTGGAACAACCTGTAAGTACAGCATTCCGTTACACTTTTATTTATTTTGGGTTGCCAATTAATGTAGTTTTAATAATTAAGTGTCTTCAAATTCCTTAGCTGGTGCGTTTATCGCTAATTTGTTCACTTTAGTTCTCATCTAGTTCTTTTGGGAGCATTGAAACTTGTGCATAACTCCTAGAGACCCATGACTGCAAAGCTCGCCAAAGTGCGGGTAATTTTTAGGTTGGCGAGAGTAGGGGCGTTAAAATAGGAATCAACTGTTTCTTGAACCATAAAATACATCTTTGGAATCGAAATCTATCTTAAAATCGCCTACTGAAACTGTTTTACAATCTTCGCCAGGCATATTCGAACTACAGACATATTCCAACTATATCGCGTAGACATATTTTAAATACTGTTTGGAATGGGCATCATAATCCATGAGTGTACCGTGTTTTTCCTTCTTTGTTCCATAAAATACTTCTTCGGAATAGAAATCTATATTAAAATCTCCTACCAAAACTCTTTACAAATTTTCGCCAGGGATAGTCAAACTACACTTCACCTTTATGAATACCATTTGGAAAGTGTATCATAATCTATGAGTGTACCGTATTTGTCTTCTCTGTTCTATAAAACACTTCTTCGGAATTAAAATCTATATTTAAATCGCCTACTAAAACTATTTTACAATATTCGCCAGGCGTTTTCTAACTATACTCAAAATATATTTATAAAAATTGAAAGGCGATACGGCACGTGAGAAATCGTGTCAACACAAACGTGATCGAGCGAAATAGCACACAAGTTCTAAAAAAAAAAAAAGAAAAAAAAGGAGAAGAAAAAATGAAAAAAGAAAACTCATTCAGACAATCACTGTCATAATCCAGATTTATCATTTTCTCGCGCTTTAATAAACCAATTTACATGCTGCAAAACACAAAGTTTAATTATTTCAGAAGTAAAGCGTAAATCTTAAAAGAACTTAAAACTTATAAAAGCAGATGATTCCAAATATTCGTAAAATTACTCTTAAAATCTTCTTTGTTATTTTACTTTTTCACGAATGTTTTCATTTCGTTTTCTAGATTTAACTTCTATAAAAAACGAAAATCTTTTATGTATAAATCTTCCGTTACGTTAAAACATTTTAAAATGCGATTAATAAGCGATTATTGATCAAACTTTCTAAGGTTAATGTACTTACGTTGACCTTTTTTTTTTGGCAAATTAGATATAAAAATCAGCCTAGTGTAACTTCGAAAAATATTAATTGTAATACTTCAAAATAACCTTAAAGTATATGTATTCAATTTTACTTCTTTTCATTTGCATAGCATAAGCTCGAAAACGATATTCTTACAGTGCTTTTGCGGATAACAAGAATAAAAATTCCCACTTTCAATGAAAATATGAAGCAAAAGGGTACAAATAATAGAAACAAGATAAGCGAGGACATTACTGCTCCAAGAAAAAGTTGACACAGTGAAAGAGTCTTGTGATAAATGTAGCGAAGCACCATTAGTGTCTTATCGTTTTGTTCAGAATAGACCAGGTTTTCCATGAAAAAAGACAGACGCTATATATGTAGTCGCAATAAAGGGCGTAAAGTAAACATCCGAATTTATCGTATTTTTTAGGTCATGTCATATAAATGATGTTCCTTAACCATGTAGGTATTCGGATTAAAAGCCATTTTCACGAGACAATATTTTCAAGTTTCATTTTCTGAGTGAATAAAATGAGGGCAAAGCCTTTCAAGTTGTTTGGTGCATATTCTTAGAATGTTCATGATGAAAAGAATAGATTTTCCGAATACATCTAGTTTCTTTCTAAGGTTTTCAAATATACAGGGTGGTCTTAATCAAATTTCTCGTATGAACAGGATTCTGTAGATGAAACAGTTGAGACATTGCCAACCAAATTTGCTACACGAAATACGCCCAATCAAGGAAGCTCTTTTTATAGTAAATTGAGCTTTAGAAATGACACAAATTTGTTAATAAAAACCAGATTTGTGTTTTTGCCTACCAAATTTGTTGCGCAAAAACCTTTGAATGAATGTTGGAATTCTTTGTACATTTCGAATTAGCCATCTCCTTTGTTAAATTTGCTGTTTTTTACATGTAAAGCACAACCTAGTGGACACTTTTTGAACTAATTTCTTTCCGAAATTCCTTGAGCTCATCTCATGTACAGGTTCCCAAAGGTTCCCAAAAGGGTGCCGCGGCACCCTAGGGTGCCACGAGCCTATGTCAGGGGTGCCGTGGAGATAATCAAGAAAAGTGTTTGGGTGGAGTATAATCAAATTATTTCCTCTGAACCGGTATACCCAAGAAAGTGAGCCAAGCCGATCACTAAGTGGGCTCAAAAATATCTCCGTCAAGTTCAATTCAAGACTGTCCTGTAGCCTCTCTTTTATAGGAACTCCCTGAATGGGGGTATTGTCAAAATTCTATATCCCTTTCCCATGAGAGTACTTTCTTGATAGTTAGCCCTATAAACAAACAAGCAAAAAATAACGTAAAATTCATCCAAACTGCTTCATTCTAACCTTCATATTGCTTTAAAGGAAATCTGCCGCGAAAGTTTTTAGCCTGAAAAGGGTGCCGCGAAATGTTTTTAGCCTGACAAGGGTGTCGCGAAATGCTTTTAGTCTGACAAGGGTGCCGCGGGTAAAAAAAGTTTGGGAACCCCTGGTCTATACAGTTGCAATCTGTTTACCCATCTTACCTATAGATCCCTATTTACGGGGGAAGCTGTCCACCCTGTATATTATTATTTTTTTTTACAAACTGATTATTTTACAGTTCATCTTACATGCTTCTCTGGTACATAACTATGTTTAAAATTAAGCAGAGATAGTATTAAAAATAAATTAAACAGCAACACCCTGGCGCCTTGTGCCTAGTGCTTAGGGTTAACTAATTTTATTCACAAAATTATTTAATTATAACGCATAAAATAAAGAAATGAACATGCTCTATTGCCGATAGAAACTCCTTGATCCAATGTAGATTAAGTATCCTAGAGAATAACTGTAAAAGTCGTTTTCATAGAAATTTGAAGCTATTTCTTGACAATTTTAACTAAAATATTACATTTGTGATCGTAGTGTTTATGTAGGAATATTCTTTCAGAAATTGCTTATCGTTGTATATAAAATCGAAGCATTACTTAGGATCAGTTTATGATTCAAGTTTATTTAAGTCGAATTGGTAACTCAAAATTTCCAATTGGTGGAAAAGTTGTTTTTGACTATAAAACGTCCGTGGAGCGAAGGTTAGCTCCTTCAACATGAAAAATGAAATTTATTGCCAAAAATTAACCACAAAAGTACGCGAAGACGAAAGCTGCTAATCAAAACCTGTATGTATACGCAAAAATGTAAGCGTTTGTGCCTGTTTAAAGAAATTACCCAAACACTTAACACACCTATAATTAATGTCAAACAAAACATACATAAGTTTAAGAATGACAGAAAACAGAAAAAGAAAACTTTGTATGCAAACCAACGTTTATGGCGTAAAAGGATGTACAACGGCTCGTCATAAAACAAGTTTACAAAGACTACTGAAACGTGTATATTTTAATTCATATCTGTATACTTCATACAACCATCGTAATCAACTGATAGGACATATAATAGGTTATTTTTTAACATGTCCCTATATCGGTTTAGGTATTTGTCGCTTTATGGAATGAGTTAGAATATTCCTTCCTGGTACAAAATCTTGTCCGAGGGTATTCAGCCCTGTTCTCGCAAAATGGTTCAAGTCCTTGTCTGAAGCGAATAATTTGCCACCTACGTAGTTCCTCAAGTGAGGAAAGTGATGAAAATCACTTGGAGAAAGCTTCCGATTTGCAAGAGGGTCAGTCTATGATGTCCAAACAAAACTACTTGTTTATTTTTTTTTCAATGGCGAAATTTCTTTTGTTCGGCTTTTGTTCTGAGAAAAGATATCTTGAAAATGTCTCCACAACATAATCTACCGGAATCCATGTCTTGGCATTTTGTCGGGAGACTTGAATTCGAGCATGACCAAAGGAATGTAGCTGATGATGTTAAACAGACAAGAAGGTAATTTCAAGACTGTGTAATAAATTCAAAGAAACTTGGAATATTAGACGACTCCCAGGACAAGGTTGTCAGCGTGCTACCACAGTAAATAATAACAGATAATATCCGTTAACAGCTCGTCGAGACAGAACAATACGCAGCTGCAAGTAGAGTTTCTTTTGGCATAAGGACGAAGGGTCTTAAGCCAAACAATCCGAAATGGGCTTCATTAGGGTGATCTCTATGTGCGTGGTCCAGTGGTGTGTGTTCCGTTGACAGCAAGACATCACGAGTTACAAGCCACGATTTGGAAGCTTCTTTCTTCAACTGTTAGTGCGTACAGTTGTTCGTGAACCAGCGTCGTGTCTGGTAACGTGAAATGAACTTTCACAAAGTTGACGATGTAATCTCTTAAACATTCTGTGATCGTAAGTGAGGATACTGCTCCAGATACATTCTTAACGCTGCTCTGCCGTTTCGATTTGCACGGCCGTACATGTAATGCATGTCTGCTTTTCCGGCGAACGAATGAAATCTCCCACCATGGACGAAAACTGAAACGAGAATGGCGTCTCTTCTCCAAACCGACCGGCCATCTACCAACAACGGAAGCAACTACTAGCTTCGTTTCTTCTCCGTCTGCTGCATTTTTCTTTTCTGTGTTTGTGCTTCGACGCTTCACTTTTGACCATACATTTCCATACAAAATGTGACTGTTACAGTGTCCTGTACCAGCCCTCGAAGTTTGTACCATAAATTAGCAGCCACCCTGTACAGATTGACATCAGTGCGAAAAGAAATTTTTAAATTTTGGCGTTTGCAAGGTTCATCGTCAAAGCTCAATGAGCAATCGTCGCAGTAACTGAAAGCTCAATAAAAAAATAGCGAAATACGCTAAAATGATTTTTTAATAGAAATAATTTTTTGATAGAACTAAATAGGGGCTACAGAACTATTTTATAACGCCTTGTGTCCGAGTTTGATTCCTTTCTTTGGCTTGGGTGTTAAAATTGTCCGTCCCTTCATTGGGAATAAAGCTGGCCACCCTCTGGGTACCCCCATAATGGCATTACCAGTAATTCGGGCCTTTATAGTGGAAAAAGGCTTGATCGGCTAGTTTCCGCCCACTGGGAAAAAATATGAGCAAAATAAAAGAAAAAGAAATAATTACTGGTGAGAGCTAATTATCATAAAAATACTTTAAGTTTATTTAAGAAAATGAGAAAAAAATTAGTTAAACTGGAAGGAGAAGGACATTGCACAACTGTGTAAGATTCATACCATCCTGGACTGACATGAAAATATTAAAGAAGGAAACTGAACTGTTCCTAAACACATTTACTTTGTTGAAAAGCATTTATTTCTTTGTTGAAAAGAGTTTAATTCATGTGATTTTTACATCAGCAAATCACATTTTAGATATAAAAAAGAATGAATTTAATACCACTGAAAGTATATCGCAAACTGAGAACTATAAATAAATATCAGTAACTATTATTATGATAGAATATGTGAATGAAAATGAATCCATTGTAGATCTATATTAATTTAAATATTTTTAGACGGACTAGGCAAAGCAAAAAATGTCTTTGGTTAAGCACAATAGTTAAATTTCAACGTTATAATTTTCCATACTGACTTCGTATTTAAGGATTTTTTCCATAGGTGAGTTCTGCACCTATGGAAGCAAGCATAGAACTCTCAGAAAATACTCTCAAACACCTAATTAGTACAGAATCTGTAGCCTTTTAAAAGGTATTTAGAAAAATAAATTCTGCAGATAAGCTTTTTATTAGTATATACGTGAAAAAAAAAAAGAATATTCATCCGTTTCATGCATAAATCATGCGAAAATGATTACTGGCAATAATTCATTTGTTTTTACGTACATGTGGCACTTTTTTGTTTTAAAATCACTTAAAGAAGAATTTTGTAGCTTGTCAGGTATTTACTGAACCTATAATATAGTTTTCAAAAGTTTCACAAACACTTAAAAGGTATTAATAATTTTCAAACATTCTGTAAAGATTTTTAAAGCTTAGGAATGACTTATTCGAATGAAATGAAATTCGGCAACCAGAAAACTTTGAAATTTAGACAGTAATTTTCATAATTTTTTGATGATTTACGAAAAATACTTGAAGTTATTTTAATAACTAAATTAAAATACTTATTAAGTAAAATTTAACTGGGCAAGGTCGGAAACTATCACTTTTTCGACTTGCATGTTTCTGCAATATTGAAAGCAATATTTATATTATCTAAAAGCATTAAAGTGTATTTCGAATTTCTTGTTGTAGTGCCCATGGATAGATGACAATATCCATAGAAAGAGGAATGTCATTGCCCCAGAGGGACTATTTCGAATTTTGTAGTGAAAAATAATTAAATTGATAAGCGTTTTAGTTAAACAAACGTTATTCACAACAGGTGAATAATTTTTCAAACATTGAAAATTGTTTACCGTTGCCTATTATACATAGCAGTCAAGAAGAATTTTTTTCTCTTTAAATTTCGGTCCTTAAATTGCAGTCCATACTAAATAACCACAGGAAAATGTAAATTCATTAATTTTCCTCACATGATGGTAGATGCAGAACAATTCACCAAGTTTCTGTTAATAAATTCGAATATTTTGTAAAAATATGTATTTTTATTCTTCTGGATTTACAGTACACACGATAATTTTATAAGCCTATATAGTTAATATACTTACCAGTGTCAGTCATTAGCCACCTTAAATTCTACGGTGGTTACTAAGACAAGCTCTACAATCATGGGTTTGAGTTTTGACTCCTGGCTTCAGCTTGGTTATTAAATCATCAACCCCCCCCCCCCCCCCACACACACACAAGGGTCTAACTTTGGCCGCCTAGTAGGTACTCCAATAATAACATGGCAAACACATTTGGCCTTTGTAGTGGCGAATGTCTGCATTGCAAGAGCTCATCACTGGAAAGTAAAAAAAAAAAAAAAAAAGTTAATTTTGGAGTTATGTTTGAAAATTAATAAAATGCAAAAAAATTTACTCGTAGAGTAAACCTATGATTAAATGGCCATTTAAGCACAATTCAGTTCTTTCAAAAGGCAAATATTTTTTTAATGTAGCATTTTGTATTTATGTAGGTAAACACATTTCTGTTATATGCAGTTTATGTAAAATATATGGGGAACGAACGATATAAGCTATTAGTGCTCTTATACGTTGTTCTTTTGCTGCATATTTTTTACCTTTTGCACTAAAGTACGTTTTCTTATTTATAAACTATATATTGTTTTTTTAAGGATTCAAATAAATGTGGTACAATAGCCCAGTTAATCAAGAGACATTGAGATTGTATGTTCCTTTACTGGAATTACAAATATTTGCATAGCATGATACATATCAATAAATGCTTACTTTTAAAGGAAAGTGTATGTGATCAGAAAAATCAATTTTCCGTGAAATAGCTTCTTATTTCATGGAAGAAAATTACTGTTCCAAACGATAGACGGAAAAAACTCTTCAAACTTTATTTTTTTAAATATATATAGAATCTTTATTCACGGGTTGTGTCTCTCATTGGTAGACTTACCCTATGGCATTAAGTTACACAAACAAACAAACAGAAACAACAAAATTAAACAAACAGAATTCTGTACTCTTGCGTCACTTTTATGAGCTATTTTTAAAAGTAAATAGCCGTGACAAAAACTATATCCTATAGCGAATAAAACTTCTGTTGCCAATCCATAAACTGAAAAACTCTTTAAACCTTTTTTTCTTTTTAAATGCATAAAAAATGTTTAATCACTGGATGTGTTCACTCACTAGTAGGTTTCTTCTATGACATAATGTAAAATAAAAGTATATTTCATTAACAAACTGAATTGCGTACTCTAGCAACATTTTTGTGTGCTATTTTTAAAAGCAAACAGCCGTAACCAAAACTGTATCCTACAGCAAATAAAATTTCAATTGCCAATCCATAGACTGAAAAATTCTTCAAACTTATTTTTTTAATGTATACAAAATGTTTATTCACTGTATGTGTTCACTCACTAGTAGGTTTATTCTATGATATTAAGCAAAATAAATTGTATATTTCATAACCTAACTGAATTCTGTACTCCTGCGTCATTAACGTAGGCTATTTTTAAAAGCAAACAGCCATAACTAAAATCATATCCTATACAGCGAATAAAATTTCTGTGAGCATTAGAACTATTTAATGTGCGGAAAATTCTATAGGAGAAAATTTCTAATTGGCAGCCGATGAGCACTGAGTCATAAATGCGTCTGGGGACATAGAACTTTTGGAGGTAATTAAAAGCGAATATTGAAATATGACTTGTGGGAGGCCACAGATCCATTTCTGTTGATTTCGAGAAATGCGCGATGTGCATTTTCGCCAAAGTTGCTATGGTCATTAATATTAATGAGAATTTACTGCTATTTTATGAGTGAATATTTCTGTAGAGATTACAGAATTCATATCAAGAATAACCATTGAAATTAATTATAAGAAATATGGTCTTTTAAGTGTCTGTCATGCGAATTAATGCCATAAAAAATATAATGTATTTTCTACTTTAAAGAGGTTTTCAAGTTAGACTAGATTCTATTATTTTGAAAGTTGCTATCTGAGTTGGCATGGAAATATTAGATGAAGATAAACCCAGATTTAATTTATCATGTTAAAAAAAGTCAAAAATTATTCAAAGTTTCTTCTGTTAGCTGTTTTCCGCATTAACAGAATTATTCTTCATTTGTTGTCTTGTAAAATACCTTGTTACAGTTGCATCTTGAATATATTTCACGAAGTACTTACTACTAGTTAATACAATCAGTGCTAGTCAGTATAAGTACACATAGTATACATTCTTAAATGAAAAGTATAAATAGCCACTCCTAAGGGTTAAACAGCAGCCAATGTCTCCACCCTCTACACGTGTGAATATATTCAATCTATGAGAATGTACAAATGAACTCATTTTTACCAAAGTGTTTTGAGAAGAGGAAATTTTCGATTTATCAAAATGCTATAACTTCCTAGAACTTTAAAAC
Source organism: Cheiracanthium punctorium (assembly GCA_038373885.1). Taxonomy (NCBI): domain Eukaryota; kingdom Metazoa; phylum Arthropoda; class Arachnida; order Araneae; family Cheiracanthiidae; genus Cheiracanthium; species Cheiracanthium punctorium. The sequence goes on along the minus strand of JAWZYV010020133.1, from coordinate 415,318 downwards.
TGAGCGCTTAAAATTTTAAAAATTGAATGTTTTTCAATCTTTAAAAGTGAACAAATTACAATACGTAATACAGTCATTTCCTTTAGGAATCCTTTTCTTAATTTTCATATCATTAGTTTTATTCCTCATTAAAATAAAACAATACAGTTGCAAAGGTTCATTCGCATTTCTTTCGATAGGTGGTGTTAGTTTCTCTGTACGAGAAATTTTTTAGAGAGAAAGGGTTTTTGGATTCCTGGACTCTTAAGAAACGAAACCAATCTCTTTTTACTTCCTTGTACGTAGTATAAGGAAGTAATGTGATCCCGAAAAATTTTGGGGGCCAAATTTCGACATAAAAACCGATTGTGACTACCTCTAAATTTAATTAAAAACATTTTTTCGATGCATCTCATCGTAGGCTAGCATGCACGATCATATTAACGCGTCTGCAACTCATTTTGACCAGCGGCGAGTCTACTGTGGCCAGTTTTTCCATGCCGTCTGTACGTACGTACGTATGTACGTACGTACGTACGTACGTATGTATGTAACTCGCATATCTCAAAAACTATTGGTCGTAAAATGTTGAGATTTGATATTTAGGATTGTTCTATGATCTAGTTGTGCACCTCCCCTTTTGGTGGCAATCGAATGGATAGTTCATGTACAGGACCGCCCAAAAGATTCGAAATACATTACGCTCTATGGGCCGAAATTCATTAAACTCGCCTAACTCAAAAGCTATTAGGCGTAGAATGTCGAAACTTCATATTTTGGATAGTTGTAACATCTAGTAGTGCACCTCCCCTTTTGGTTCCATTCGACTGGATAGTTTATCTACAGGACTGCCCAAAACATTCGAAATACATTACGCTCAATGGGCCGAAATTCATTAAACTCGCATATCTCAAAAACTGTTAGGCGTACAATGTTGAAACTTTATATTTAGGATTGTTGTAACATCTAGTTGTGCACCTCCCCTTCCGGTTCCATTCGACTGAATAGTTTATCTACAGGACCGCCCAAAAGATTCGAAATACATTACGCTCTAAGGGCCGAAATTCATCAAAGCGTTTTTTAGAGGTATTGGGCTATTTCAAACGACTCAGAAGTGATATATGCTGTAAAGAGTTAGAAAATGAATTTCGCCATTAAAAAAAGTGTCTTTATCATTTATAGTTCTGCTACAGGAACACTCAAAAGATTTCCAATACATTACGGTCAATGGCAATTTTAGGGGCATTCATCCATTTCAAGCACAATACCGTCCTACCACATAAGTTAGGTAATGGTCCGACCACGGTCACGTGCTTCCCTCAAGAACTATGCCAAAAGTTGCCAAGCTTGGCGACTTTTGGTGTATGTGTGTGCATATTTAACTCTCAAATCTCAAAAAATATTATGAAATTTCATATATAAGATTGCTGTAACATCTAGTTGTGCATCTCGATTTTTGGTTCCAATCTACTGGAGAGTTTATTTACAGAACCACCGAAAAGAATTTCAGTACTTTAATGTCTATGGACATCTTCAATATAATACAACTGTAGACGGTCATTGTTTGGTACATGCCCAAAATCTCTCCGTCTGTCCTCGACCTTGGCGAGTTTTGGCGAAATATCGCCAAATTTGGCGATAGTCAGTTATTTGGTCCATGCCCAAAGTATCGCCATTTGTCATCGTTCTTGGCGAGTTTTGGCGAAATATCGCCAAATTTGGCGATAATCTGTCATTGTTGGGTTCATGCTTAAAATCTCGCCAAATGTCGTCGATATTGATGAGTTTCGCCGAAATATCGCCAAATTTGGCGCTAAAAATTATTTCGTATTTTGTATAACTCTAAAACTTTAACCCGTAGATTTTTTAACTTTTGTATTTAGAACTATTGTAATATCTAACTGTTTTCAATATCTTTTTTGACAGCAATCGACTGAGAATTTATTTACAGGGTTTGCCAAATGACTTTAAATACATTGAGGTGTATGAATGCATTCAGTTCATTGAAAGTCTGTGGTCAATGACTACTTTGGCTATCCCCAAAATCTCGCAGACTATCTCAAGTTTGTCGGCTTTTGGTGAAATATCGCCAAATAAAGTGTTAGAATGAAATCTTTCAAATTGAACTCAGCTTGGCGATATCGAAATATTTGGCTAGAAATCGCTAAATCTTACTATTATTGATATTTTATCTCTTTCAAAGAAATAAGTTTAGAGGAAGTGCGTCGAAAATATTTTTGATCTAATAGACGTGCAAGGAAGTCATGTGTTGGACACATCAGATTTTTTTAGATTGTAGAAGCAGTAATTATAATATTATTTATTATTATTATTTTCATAATAGGTGTTTTCTGAAATTACTTAGATATGAATGGAGTTAACATGGTGATTATTTGCAGACTTCTGATATATATTAGTTTTTGTGTCAGTTTACTGTTTATATATAATTTGGCTTCTCTATGTCGGAAATGATAAACTGGCTTAGAAAAAGGTCGTGTGAAAGAACTGTATAGTTGAGCAAATATGTAATACAGATTTTATAATTAGGGAAATATATGTAAATATTTCAAATAAAAATGCAACTATTAAATGCAAATCCACTCTTTTAAAAGCAATAAAACTAGACCACAGTTCGTAACTGGTTCTCGCTAATCAATAAAAAAGTTGTATTTGCCTTTTGCATGCGTTTTTCTTCATAAATTTTTGAAGTACTTTAATGGATACAAATCACGCTATGCTTTATATGTAAATACAAAAATCACGCACCAAGTGTTTATACTAAAAGAAAAAAAAAGTGCATTTTTATCTCATCATTGCAACTTCTCAATATAAATATTCAGATGCGTGCAAAACATGCGTCGAAAGTATTGGTTTTACTTTAAAAAATGTTTTTTAAGATACCTGCTCGAAAAAAAATCCTTTAATAGAGAAAAATAGGTAATTCAAAAGTACATGAGTCTTAGCAGTGATTTATCAACAATACATGACTGTTAAATTATGAAGGAAATGATCATTTTTTTTGGACAGAAATTGAGAAAGGTATTATTGTTATTCTGTTGCTTATAGTTTTCTCTAAAATTTAAGAATGTGTTTTACAGCGATGTGACGCTTTCATTTCTTTTAATTTGAATAAGATCTAAATCTGTCTCAAACAAAAAAATGGTTAAAGTTTTACTTTTTAAATTACTTATAAAAAGTTCTTGTTTCAATTAATCTTTTCCCACAGTATTGTAATTTTCAATATTAAACATCACATTAATTAAAGTATAAATAGATGATGTCATTATATTTTGAATATTTTAAGCAGAAACTAAACACATTTACTACATTAATTGTAAATAATTAAAATTTTAATTAATGTAGAAAATTTTTATTAAAGTCAGTTTACATATATGTTTAGTTATATTTCGTTACCTACTCAAAACTATACATAACTTAATGTATTTATATTTGTGTATAGCTGAGAATTTATTATCTTTATTACTGAATAAAAGTTTTTTGTACATATAATGCTTTTGGTACATACATATTCAAGTCATTATAGAATAACTTGCTACTTTGTTCTTGCTGTTTCTGAAAACATGAGAAGTGAAAGATTTTTTATTAATATCACATACAAACGCAGTTAACTTTCTTTCTTTTTTTAAATCTATACTTCGCTAGACTCATTAGACTTTGATTAGCAGAATAGAACTTTATTCAATTACACACTTTACTATTTATATATAAAGCAAACGTATAAATTTCCAATTCACCGCCAAAAACATCGCTTCTTCATTTTCCAAAAGGCTGAGCAAGAATAATCAAGACGAGCAAGATAAATACTAAATTGCGCACATCTTTAATAGTTTCAGTGTCTTTTCAAACTTTCTAAATAATGTGAAGTTGAGAGGAAGCACGTGCATCATTCAGAATTGGCACAACGTCCGATCATCTCCCGGTTTGGTGCGAAATATGTGTCGTAAATTTCGCTGAACACCCAGAATCAACATTATTTATGAGGTTTGTAACATTGCCCTTTCCTCAAGGACTGCACTTCCCGGCAGTACAATACCTCAGCAGAAAAATATTTAAACTCAAAGTAAAAGTACAGCAAACTCTACATTGTTCAACAGAATATTTACTTTAAAACAATAATATAGCTGTTGCTAGAAAATCCCCCACTGGGTACCGGCCTTGCCTATCGGTAACAACCAGCTGAACGAGAATGCCTGTCGATTAAAAATGTCCTTCGTGATTTCCGGCAGTTAAAGAAGTTACGTAAAGCAGCGGTGCGCAAACCGAGGGTCGCGAGAAAGTTTTCGGGGGTCGCCAAATTTAAAGAAATTCAAATTTATGAAAAATCTACAATTATTCATTTCAAAGAACGGAAATAATACAAGAGTAGAAACTGACAATTATTATTTTACGAGCGCGATATTCGCGATTGCTATCACTGATATCACTGACATCACTGATTGCGGGACCCCTTTATCATGCATAGTTATCTGCGGTATCAGCTGCTTGCTTCCACCTATCATGGAGAACGACAGTTCTACGAGTGACGCAGACAACACCAACCAACCAGCCGTCCAAATACTGCGACACTTATATTTACAGCTCGTTTGGGGGTCTGTGCCATTTGGATCTCGGAATCCGCTCTAACGATTTTTTAAAATTAATATATGATTTTAATCGGTGCTAAATTCGATGACTATTGTCGCCCCATTATTTAGGAAAACTCGTTTTTTATTTAATCCAGTTTAAAGAGGAGAATATTTAACTCTCGCGTATAAATATGTAAATCATCTTCGCTGGCGTGGTAACAGGGAAGGTAGTATGAATACAGTGCTGTTGGTGGACGTGAAAGTGAGAGAGTATACGGCCCGAGAGTTACATATTTTTTAAGGATAAGTAGGCTCTTAAATTTTTTTTTGTTCAATTAATCATCAATTTTCATCACAGTATTCCAAATTGTTATAAATCTGCTCTGGACAAAATTGATGCAAACAATTCACCTAAAAAATCTAAAGGTAAATGACTCGGCGCTCAATCTCAATCCATGATTTCATACACACATAATAATAATTCCGTCATCCTACCTTTTGAATATGTTATCCCTTATGTTTTAATTAGTCACTCTTTTAATAATATTTCTATTTCTTTTTGCTTTTGGCTCTCAGCTATCCAAGATGTCACGTAAATCTGTGACAAGATCTGTACAACTTATAACGTAAACCAGTTTGTGCCTAGAGAGCTAGTACGTTCTGCATCTGGTTTTTGTCCAGACGTCTTGAGTTCGATTTCCACCGTCGCTCTTTTGCGAGATGGGCTTTGTTTTACTGTCATTTTTGTTTTACTTCATTTTAAAAAATAATAACAGATTATTATATACTGTACTTATTTTTTCTGTAATTTATTTTGCTATAATTAATAATTAAAAATAGTTAAGACTTTGAATTAAAAAATAATTGATTTAAGTATTTTTTGGTAAAACTCCTTCCTAACTTTTTCTTTAAGTATTTCGTGTCATATTCTGATGATCTCTAGTATTTTGATAGCTATTTCTAATTAAAATTAAGTCTTTATTTTTCTAATATTATTAACTCCATATGGAAAATTCAATATATAATTAATATTTCAATGAATTTTTTTTTCTCTTCAGAAAGCTCACATACTTAATTAATAATAATCATTATTTTTAGTATTCAAAGGAAAACAAGCAGTAGTTTTACAAACTAGCTAGTTTTAATAATAATTTTTTTACTCTTCATGTATAAATAAAATTTATTGTAGTTATTGAATTTTCATTTTAAGACCAATATTTTTTCCAAATCTTAGGTTTTCTCACTTTTATTTTGTATTCCTTTAAATACCAGATTGATTCATTTTGTACTCCTTTAAATACCAGATTGATTCATTTTGTATTCCTTTAAATACCAGTTGATTCATTAACTGATTTTTATGATGTTACAACTTTTATAAGTTTTATGATGGTTTATAAGTTTCGTGTGCTATATTAAAAAGGCGTTATTTCAATCGATGACGTCATGACACTCTTTTAAAAACACCCTGAAAGAACAAATCCCAGAAGACTTCCAATAAAACTTCGTTGTCAATTAAACAAAATGTCTACTGTCTATCCAGGGGTCGCGACAAAATTTTACGCAAAAGAAAATAGTTTGCGCACCACTGTCGTAAAGGACTGATGATCATAACAAACGAAACATAATGCGACGTTTTGAAACTATAGAAACTGTAGCACTGCAACCATGCCGGGGATCCAGAGCAGTTAGTCTGGTATAAGTGGAAGTTTCAACTGCTACAAGTCAGTTGACCCCAGAATGATGATAATTCTCCCAGCCTCTCTTTTTATACTCATAATCGTAACAAAGAACGCGATCATGCAAATTAATGAATTTTATTCGGCAAACAGTGTCAATATTTCTCCTGGTGGAGACTATTGGAAATAATTCTTTTTCTTAAAATATCGTAATTCAATGGCCCACTATTTACGTCCATCAAATTTTGTTATGTGTCGTCCAATTTTTGTCGCGTTTATTAGCTAGATAGTTCTGAACACTTCACAATATTTTATAGCCACTCTGTATGCATTAAAGCAGCTTTAAAAGCAGCTTACGAGTTTACACCTAAATAAATAACGATTAAGAATTGCACATCAGTGTAATTAAACTAATTAAATAATTTTGAGGATATACTATTGAACATGGGATGATGCTTTCTTCTACATCATAACTCATGGATATCCCAAAAATGATAGATTGGTTAGAAATTTGAATTTATGTCTTTCCTGACTGTTGTATAACTTCCTGAGATAAAATCATAGAAGTAACCATGCTTGTATAAAATATCAGGTATTAACCCCTTAACCGTCGTATTATTTTCAAGAAAACGGTCATAAAAGTGCTTATTTCTTTTATTCCAGAAAATTGTATAAAACAAGTGCATATATAGTATATTTATTCATTTTAAGGTTTTGGACATTTTAAGCACTAGAGAAAAAAAAATAATTTTTAGGAAAAGCCAACATTCAGGGTCATTTTGACTGAATGTGTGTTTTGTAGTAAGCAGGGAATCATTAAAAATATATGTTTTAAACACTAGAAAATTTTATTAAACTTACTACGTAAAATAAGTAAACATTTCTAAAATTTTCTTTGAACATAAATTAAAAAAAAAAAAGTAAGCTAAGTTTGCATAATGCATATCACAAATACACGTGTGTTTGAGTACTGCTACCATGTATTTAAAAATAAACTATCTCCGAATTAAGTTAAAAATACTCTGGTATTGTCATCTGTTGTGTAAAATTATATATTACAAAAAAATCCGTGCATCAGAATTGGAACGCTCTTATCTTTCTGGCGAATTTTTTTGAACAGTATTGCCCGGAAATTTGACGGGCACGAGAAATAGAGGGAGAAAGCTTAGCCCGTGATTTTGACGGGAGCGAAGATTAAGGGGTTAATTAAGATCACATTACCTATTATATTCATCAATAAAAAGCAAATTCATACCTAATTGACCTCGCAATTTATCTACATATGAAATATTGTTATTCATTTATGTGTTTAAGTTTATAAGCTAATTAAATTTTTATTGAAATACCTGTCAAATTATGTAAAACATTCGAGATTAATTACAGCCTTTAAACTTAATGGTTCTAGAAATGTCATTTATACACTGCACACTACACATGCCGGCAACATTACAAATCACAATTCAACATAAAAATTCTATCACAGTAATTGATCATACCGGTTTTATAAAATCATTCAGAAGTCCGTAATTAACTTTTCTCCCAAAAAACCTTAAATATATTTTCCCTTGATTACTTACGCTCATCAAATTTAATATCCATTTCCAGTTGTATTTGATTACTGAAATTCTTAGAAAAGACTTAAATAAACTTCAATTTCAAAATGTTCCGTATTTCAAAACCATTACTCATCCAGAATATTTTCTTTTCAAAGTTTGGTGACTAAACATAATTATTTCAAAAGAAAGTGGTGTTTAGCTTCACTGCTCTCGAGTCTTGCTTTTGGCAATCGAAGGTAATGACGTAAAGTTTGTTAAGTCAACAAACTTCACTAATTTTTACGCGAAGAAAAATATTCGCATCCCTAAGACTAATTTAAATTAGGTAAAAGTCATAAGTGACACGTTTGCCTGGAAGTGTACAAGCAAGATAAAAAAATTTCGTTTCATAAGTGTTCTGTCAGGTAGATTCTTAATTAAATATCTCTTTAAAAGAAAAAGATTTATTTCAGTTCATGTTATTTGGAAGCGTATTGTGCAGTAATTAATAGATTCTGAGCAACAAATATAATTAAAAAGCTAACTATGATGAAGAATGCTATGAAAATCCTATGTCTTAAAGAGTTTAAGGATTTTGTAAATGCTTTTTAAGTATTCACTAAATGCATAATTAAAAAAATTATTTAAAAACTGCATCCATATAAAGTTTAAGTAAAACATTAATTTGCTATTATTGATACATAATGATACAATCGGATAGAGAATTCTTTAATTTTTAATTCAAAATGAATTACATATTAAGAAATAAAATTTATCATACTTCTTTCATACATTTAAGACAAGCAATTTTTCACGAACATAAATATTTGTAGATACATTTATCCAGGAGACACTTATATTTTACAAATACGCGGGGTTGTCTTGTGTGAAATATCGGATATAAACGTGATTATATAGAAGACTCAATTATTTATTGCTAAGCAGATGCACTATTTGCTGCAAATCTAAAAGTTTAAGTTTACACAAAATATTTAATTTTAAGCTAAAGACACAAAATAGCAATGTAAAATATTCTGTTGCAATATTTAGGACAAAGTTAATAAATAAAATAAGAATTTACAAGCGGTAATTAATATGAATTCTTTCCATATATAATCTAAAATGTACTTAGAAAACTAATAATTATATGAAAACGGTACATTCTTCACAATAACATTATGGTTACCTCATGCAGAGTGCAAAATAAAATTAGCCAAAATCTGTTTATTAGCGATAATGCTTTAAATTAGTTATTGGTTTTTAATTTTTTTTTTTTTAATAACTACTGTAACTGTATATCATGGACCAATGCCGCCCAGGTGGTGTAGTTGCTGAGAACCATTCTATCATGCCTTGGGTCCGGGTTCGAATCAAAGTTTGGGCATGGGTGCTAACTTGTCCCTTCCCTTAATAGAGGGTAACGCTGGCCGCCCACTAGGTGCTCCTATAATAAAATAGCTTCTAATTCGGATTTAGTAGTGGCAAAATGCTTGATGAACAAGTGTCCGCCCATTGGAAAAAAAAAGATATATATATATATATATATCATGGACGCAAAGAAAACAGCAGGTTGAATCCTGGTTTAAACCACTTCTCTGCCAATGTGGTGAAAAACAGTTCAATATGGCAGTCTTTGAATTCAGGTTGTAAACCTTTAGATTGGCCGCCATAAGTGCGACAAAATCTTTAAAATAATAAGTCATGTAAGTAAAATCTCAATTTTTAAAGTTTCATTTCTTGTCTATTTACATATTTTTGATCCATCTTCTTCTAATTCTTCTCATTTTTAATTAATATCCTATATTGGAACTTTAAAATTTCTAAATTTATGCACCTCTAGCTCTTTTGTGTAAGCTCTCTTGTAGTGTCTTTCGCAACATTTTAATTCTCAGAAAAGAATCGAGAAAATACGACAAACTAGCAACGTTTAAAATAGAACTAAGTAGATGGCTGAACCAGAAATTAACCAAACATTTTTGTAAAGCGTGTAATTTCATAAAACTAGCATTTAAAGTGATTGTTTTATAATACTAACTGCGTACTCATTCGATACTGCGTACTCGCACGATAAGAAAAGAATACGTTTCTTTGAGTCAAGAATACGAGGGAAAAAAAAAAAACAGTAAATGATTCTTGCTTGCACACCTCACTGAAATTTTGCCTGACAAAAAACAAAAATCTTATAACATTTTTTGATAGTTTAAGTATAGAAAAACCTTTACGAAACATTTGATTTACTGTGTACGTTTTGAAGCCAAAAAGTGCACCATTATACTGTGACGATCATGGTGCTTTTGTAAATACAAACGTTCTTGTTGTAACTTTAACGGAAGGGCTTATTACCCTTACTGCTCTCTTAATGCAATTTCAAACTTTTTATATAAAATTGACGTCGACTTCACATGCGATCTGCACATGAAATAAATAACTCCATATTCTACTTTTAACGCAATAGTCGCAGTATGACAGAATCCATTGTTATCAATTAAATTGTACAATTTCAAATTCAAACGATAACTGGAGACATTTCTAGAGTCCTTGATCTCGCCAAACGAACTACACATAAATATGAAATAGAAAGAACTTCAACAGAAATCATCCTTAGAGAAGTATTTTAAGCACATCAGAATCCATTATCCGGAAATAATTCCGCAAACTCCACAAAAAAGCAATTAATTTTGATATGCATTTTGCATTTTTTGCAAGTGCCCTGGTTTTCTACATAATTACATTATCAGTACCTTATATGATATACACATATAACTACATTTTCTGATCTATCTTTAGTAATCCTTTGATATTCCTGACTTTTTCATAATCTGGTGCAATTGCGCATACACATAATCAGGACATACCTTGATGTTCGGAGCCCTACTTGAATATATTATTGAAAAGACATTTCTAGCAAGCAGAAGACAATATAGACATATAGTCATATAGTATGAAGATAAAACTTATCTTGTGGAAGAACAATGGAGAAACATATGCATAAAAAATTATCACATTATTTTACACGAAGTATGGTTGCCAAGTATTGTGTGCAAATTCAACTGTCGAATTATGCACATCGCTACTTATGGAAATATTAATATAAATGTAAGTGAAGTGTACTGAAGTAATGTTTCAGTAATACATCGCAAAGGGATTACATAGTCAATAGAATAAAAACAGTTAGTAAATTTGGGTCGTCCTGCGCATAATCGATAATCATTTTCCTTTAAGGTTGCCATTAAAACATGTAACTCTTATGCAAAATCCTTGATAGTTGATGCATTTAGCTCCACAAAATATTTCATCGCGTCGTGGTGGCTAATATCCAAGCTGTACCAAAACTGAACTTCACAACCTGTGAAACAGCTTTAGTATTTGCCATCTACTGCGATTTTTCATGATTTGAAGAATTACGCTTGAGTATAACTGATCATTATTTCCCATTAAGGTTGCCAATAAAACAGTGTTCCTTGTGTTTATTTTGATGAAATTGCTAAAATGAAGAAATTAACGCTGCCAAATATTTCATCTCGCGAACGAGTGGCAACCAAGTTGAGCCAGACATTAAACTTTTCAATAATAGTATTTTTTAAAAATGTATATAAAAGGGACATAATTTGAATTATTTTACACTTTTAAGATACTAGGCTATTATTTTGGAACACACGCGTTAAAGATATGAATTGCTTGCCGAGATAGCCAAGTGCCAATGTCATGCTTTTAAAATAAACTGTCTCCTTCCAACTAAAAAATAATTATTATTGATTTAGTATAGATTACGCAAACGGTTCGTTCGGCAATGTGGTTGTGTTTAACTGATCCAGCATCCACTACGATCCCATTGATGACGCTTCCATAAAGACATCTACAATTAGTTATTTTCGTTTTGGAAAAACGTGTTATGTGTAAGGCGACCATACTTCTAAACAGTATTTTGGTGACAAATCAAGCATTGTCCTCGAATCCAAGGAAAACTTGGGGACACTAGAAAATATTTTTGAGGACTTATTAGAGGAGACAACATATTACCCGCCACTAACACCATTATACCCACACTTTAAATGTTGACTGACATTGATACTTAAAAATGAACTCTAAAAGCTCTTTATATCAGTTGTGTATTCTTATTTCTAATAAATTAATGGAAGTATTTCAGTCATTTATAAATATTTATTTAAACCAGAAATATGAAAGAACATCCTGTTGAAATATTGAAATTTATTTAAAATTTAACTCTTGGAATAGTATTTGTATTTTTCAGAAGACATTGCTTTTTACATTGGATCATTTTGTGATAATTTTTCACGAAACTTTGTACACCCTCTAAAAAAAGTATTCGAGTGCAAGAAAATTTTCGTACGTCCATTTCATATTTAAAGCATGGTTCTTCATAAAAAGTGATGAATCATTAACAAAACTGAAATGGGAAATTTGGCTCATAGTCGGATAATTTATTGACTGTCTGTACACGCTACACACAAAATGACAACAAACGTTTTCAGAGATCGAATTTCATTGTTTCTCTGAGTAGATGGCGCTTTTAGTCGGTTTATTTTTCTTATTTCTTCAGTTTTTTCTGAAAGAAATAAACTAAACGGAAACACTTTAGGGGGGGGGGTACAAATTTTTAAATTTGGGGAAAAAGTATTTTTGGGGACAAAATGAAAAAAAAGATCCATATTTGGGGACTGTCCTCGAATTTCGAGGACGTATGGTCGCCTTAGTTATGTGTAATATTAAAATGTTGCTATTCAAGTGATGTTATTTGTTATTTGAAAATAGTGAGCTTTATTTAACATGTTTATTTTTCATACATTTTAACTTGGCGTAAAATTTGCGTAATTCCTACTTCATGTTTTTAAATCACGCTATTCAACATATTTTTTTATACGTTGTTGTAAAAGCATTAATCATCTAATGATGGCAAAAATCACCAAATTTGGTAACCAAAATGCCCATTATTCATGATTTTTCATTAATAATTACAAAGATTATTAAAATTTTAACTTTCTGATTCACAGGTGCGCATTATCGAATACGTATGATTACATGTTCAAGTTTTCAGAGCTCTGCATGCTGTAGAATTGTCTTGAGATATACACGTATCGAAAGAGACACATTTACAAACATTCACTTTTATTATTATTATTTACAGATATTGTTAGGAACAACAATGCGTAAAGCATATTTGAAATATTAACACAAGTACATTGTTGTAATGTTTATTTATACCATCATTCATTCTTCTAAAAGGAATTTATTTGCCATTTTAGTAACAATACTAAGATTATTTAGATGCTTGACCATAATTCAATAGAATGTAATGATATGAAAATAGATATTTCTTGCAGCAAATTCCTTCAGTAATTCTGAATATTATACATTATCCCTAATATAACAAATTTCTAAAGAAAGATGTCAAGTAAGTTTCATTAAATCTAAAGTTTTATTTTATTTAATTAAATTTTTCTAGCAAAGGTTAGGCGGAAATTTGGCGTTATTGTTAGTCAGAACAAAGTTTAAACTTGTAAAGCATTTCATTGGCTATGAAATCTACAGTAATTCTAAATTAAATAGTTCTTACTGTGAGATTGATATTATCGCTATGCAAAAATAATAAAATTAACGCAATTATGCTGTCTAAATACGTAATATCTCTTATAATTCCCAGCGATAACGTGAATAGCAAGATTTAAATTACAAAATGAAAAACTTCAGAATAGTGTTCAATTCATAGGTACACCATAGCTTATGATTGGCGATTTGTTTTTTACTTTTCTGCAATCAAAAATTATGTTTTCAAATGAATTTTATAATAGTAAATAAAGTGTATATAAAAGTTTAGTTAGAGCTAGTGACAATTAGTTTTCTGAGATTCGTATGACGTTTTCATTTGAATATACCATATTTTTAAAATGCCCTTCCAATTTTTAACAGTAAGATGACTTGCTTCTAATCTTTACGCAAGTATTATGTTCTTATATGTTATATTCATCAGCGTTATATTCATTGCACGAAAACAAATTTTGAAAATATAAATAACATAAACACTTTAGTTTTAGTTTTTAGTTTTTCTTTTAGCTTTGCTAGTTGAAAATTAAAAAGTTGTTTTGAAATTGCGCTTTTTAAAAAAATACGATTTTGAAAAGTATTCCGGTTTAATCTTTTTTATGGTGCCAAGTATATCTATGACTAAAATTAAAATTATCCATATGCTGAACTGCTAATTGTCATGAATCTAAAAATTAAATACATTGAAAATTAATTTATTCATATTTTTTTTTTCAGCTATCATAAAAATCACTGCCGCATTGAGTATGCTTGCCATAACCGCCGCAATAGGTTATGTTTGGTATCCGTCTGATAACAGTAAGTATACTATAAATATAATCATATCACTTACCGTAGTCCTATGATTAAAATTCTACGAAAAATGCAAACATAAATATTTTTTAAAAATGTGTTTGTAATCTTTTTATTTTTTTGGAAAACAGATTCATCAGAAGTCGCAGCTACCTCTCTCATTGGAGAGGCAAGAAAGTTAGTGGATTCATACTATACTAAAATTCGAATGTTCTTTAAAAGACAAGAGTGTGAAAAAATAATAATTTGCAAGCCCCCCAAGAACTCGCGCTTCGATTTCATGTACGCTGTTTTCCCGGCGAGAGTGATGAATTTCATTGTACGTACAGGTGATGCTTTCCAAGAAATAATTGATCTAGAATTCAACAACATCGTATCTTTCTGCTTGGGATCAGTAACAACTTTCATTATAATGCGGATTTACTTTTATTTGAAGAAAGGTATGTGAGTTTCTGTTACAATTTTTTACATTTTCAGTGTGCACCCAACATAAGAGTTCTGGGGGAGGCGCGGGGAAGACGATGCACCACTTAAAGATAGATAGGCAACCAAAACTAACTATTGCGCTTACATAAACTGAAGAGACAAAACATTATGACCACCTACGCAATAACCCGTTGCTCCTCCTTTGACCTTCAAAACAACTGCAACTCGTCTGGGCATGGAAGCCACAAGTACTTGATTAATAACTTCTGACATTTTGTACCAAATATTTAAGCAGAGGTAATGCAAAGTTGAAATATTGGAACAGGGTCATGCTTGAGTTCTGAGCTGTCGCTCCATGTAATCTCAAAGATGCTCTATGGGATTAAGATCCGGTAAGTTAGGTGGCCAGGACATTAAATGGAATACATCTCTGTGTTTCTCGAACCACTCCAACAGAATTCCAGCCTTTGTGACATGGCATATTGTCGTGTTGAAAGATACGATTTCCTGTTGATGTTCAGATGTTTAGATAGTCAATGATGTTCAGATAGTCCACAGCATTCAAGGTCTGTTCTGCCTGAACTAAGGGTCCCAGAAATACCCAAGAGAACGCCCCCAAAGCATAATACCACCGCCACCAGACTGCGTATAGCCTGTCGTACAAGAGGGGAGCAGCTGTTCTCCTGGAAGACCCTGTACTCTGACACGACCATCGAACGTGATGAAAGAGAAACCGGAATTCATCCGACCAGGCAACTCTTTTCCACATATCTATGGTCCAGTCTCGATGTTCCTGCGCCCATTTTAAGTATAGTTGACAATGATGCTTGGGAGGCAGAGGCACAC
Organism: Cheiracanthium punctorium; assembly: GCA_038373885.1. NCBI lineage: Eukaryota > Metazoa > Arthropoda > Arachnida > Araneae > Cheiracanthiidae > Cheiracanthium > Cheiracanthium punctorium. The sequence continues at coordinate 399,916 of JAWZYV010020133.1, read as the reverse complement.
GAGTGGGACGCCTGCTCAGCAGTCCCATATCCAATAGTGTCCGCTGAACTGTGTATTCTGAAACACTTGTACTTGGACCTGCATTTTATTTGGCTGTCAGCTGACCCTTTGTCCGCCGCCGATTTTACTATACTAGGAGGGACAGTCTCCGCCGTCCTCTTTTTTGATGATGAATGGACACCCAACATCTCGGCATCTACTGCTGGTTTCACGTCATTAATCCACTTTTTATATTACTGACAATGGTAGAGCGTGAACAACAGATCAGTCGTGCAGTCTCGAAGATTCTCGTTCCGAGTCTTCGGGACATTACAATCTGCGCTCTATCCAATTGGCTTAGATCAACAGACTTTCCTATCACTCACAAACGTAAGTGTAAGAATGATTCCTTACCTTTTCCAGCAACAATTAAATAATTCTTACTTAATTGAGTGTTCTCCATGCCATTCAGACGAGTTCATTGATAAATGAGGTGGTGGTCATAATGTTTTGGCTCGTTTGTGTAATTATTCTTTTATTTTTACAATTTTCTTTGGGCATCAGTCTTTAAAACTTGTATTCATTTAACAACAAATAGGGCATGCATTCTTTTAAAGTATGAAAATTTTTAAAAAATGTCCCACCAATCCGCATTGCCCTTTGAGTATAGAAAGATGGAGTATAGCTATTTACTTACTGTTATATAAGGAATTCGAAGGTGAATGATGCTTCTTTGGGCCCGTACATGAGAAAGTTTTCACAAGCTGCCTTGAATTTAATTTCAAAATTCTCTCGGGCACTGAATATGTGTTCACTGCAAGCATATACGACATTTTTTTTTATAACAGAATCCACTGACTTTCAGATGCTTTCTTGCGACCAATAACTCTTATTTATGTTTCTGTTGTATGCATTCACTATCCTAAAACAATGTAATTGTTACACAGCCAACATAATAATATTCACACCTCCATCTTGTCCTCATACGAGTAATTGTATATTCAAAAACACTCATGAAAAGGAATACACGAATGAGAAATTTACAAGTTCTTATCTGATAGTCTAATCGGTGACGTATAGAAATAACTTTGTAGGTAATATATACAACTATTATTGGCGTTGAAATGACATACCAAACATGTAAATGTAGGAAAAGCTAAAATGCCAATAAATGATTTTTTCACGGTGACCAGAAGAAACACAAGTGGCAGCATTAAATCCGGGTAGCTATTTAGATGTCATCATAAGGTTTGGCAAACCGCCTTTCCTGCCACACTGTCTTGCCTGCTCACTGTGCGTCACATGTCACCGTGAATTCCACATTCACATTGTTCCACATCACAGAAAAAAAAAAAAGATTCAAGCAGACTAGTCACATTACGAAATAACAGAACTTGAAATCAGCCAGAATCTTCTGAAACTGTAAACATTCATATCCTATAATGTATTTCTTTAACTTCAGTATCCCAGTATTCTATGGTTCCATATACGGGAGTATTAGAATAGTCATAATGAGAAGAGACGTTGTAATCAAAGCTTTCGTCATGGAAATTTCCTCTACTACCGGGACACTTTATGGAATACATGTATAGATCTGATCTCTGTACACCAGGATCCTTTTTTTTATTCTCTCTCTCCGTGTCTGTGTGAGGGTTTCAGTATGTTGCCGGTAAATGTTATTCGGATCGATTTGTCAGAGTAGTTACTATTTTATCGAAAAAAGAAAGGGCAGTGGGAAATTTAAAGGATATGGCAGTTACCCTAGTAGCAAACAGTCATCAGTTCCTGAAATGGCGAGCATCAATTTGGGAAGAAGCACAGCGGAAGTCCACAAAGGTTCTTCATCGTATCTGAAGGGACTTATCCCGACTCTTGCTCTTGCAGTCCGCCGGAGAACTCTGGGAATAGATCATTAACACCGGGGAAAAATTGGGTGTGGACCCGAGCAACTTATGATGTGGCACCAATGACAGTTGTTGAAACCGTGCAATCTATGGAAATCTAAGAAAATCGTAGCATTATACATTGGCTTGTTCATTTCTTTTAATGTTTCAATTTATTTATATTTTCATACAAGCATGTATTTATTTTTATAACATAAGCGTACCGTGATCGAAATTTATAGTGATACAGTCATTCTCTGGTCCCAAATCGGTTTGAAATCTGCTAAAATCTGCATTAAGAACAGTAAAAGAAATTATAAAAATAGCTGTTAAAGAGTCAAAGTTTTGGCGAAGTTGGCACTTCGAAATGACGCTAGTACGTGCGTCTGTTAGGTTTTAAGACAGGGAAAAGGATGAAATGACTTTGCGTAATCTCCTGTTGGGTCGCTTCTTCCCGCCTAACGGCTAGTCAATCAGTAGTCTTCGCCCAATTTTGAGGGAATAAAGATCAGAGACTGTTCAGGAACTTGGGAGGAAGTACCGAATAGACCGGTTTTCTGGTTTTATCATCGGCAAATACAATTGCAACGCTCACATCTGCAGTTAAATATCCGATCATCGGGAAATCCTTAACTTGCGAAAAATTAAGCATGATCAGTAATGATGAGAAATGACCATCCGAGTTACCTCGTCGAGTTCGTTCTCCAAAAATGTCATTTACGGTTTGAAGATTCACGGCAATCCATAGAAAAATCTAATAAAATCCCCTTACGTCTTATCGTATCATTTTTGTAAGATTAATTACTGCATTTAAGTACGAAAATTTTTTTTCGGTCTATTATAATCATACTCTATCTATAAATGATATTCTTTCAACTATAATGTCATTTAAACTTTATTCTTATAGAAGTGCGATAAATAAAATAAATAAAACTCTTTTTTCAGTATGAGTATTGTGTTTTAATTGAATCAAAATGTTTTTACTTTTTCTTTTGAGAGAAAATAACAAAACATTACTTAGAACGTAAAGCTGAAAAGTAAAATCCTATTTTTTGAAAAATATTTTTTTTTTTTTTCACTTTTACGGAAAATAAATGTAAGCCCATTAAAGAAAATACGAAGGTACGAATATCTGTTTCGCTTCAATATGACAAACCCATTACGTTTCGGTTAAGAAGATAAATGCAATTATGAAGATGAACTTACTTTCAAATGTTTTTTAAATCCATTTGTTATATATCTCTTAAACGTAAGAAAATTCATTAAAGTTCCTTTTAATGAGAAAATATTTATCATGGCGACATTTTTGCCTAATGAAAACGGTGATATATATATATATATATTTGTTGGAATAGGTGTGATTATTTTAAACAGAAATAAAGTATTTTTTAAATATTGTATTTGAGTATGTCAGTTGTACATAAATTCTCAGTTGACTAATTCAGATTGATAGATTTCGGCTTTTTGAAATTAATTCCTAAATCACTGTGATATGTTTTTTTAAGAAAAAATTTAAAACTTAATGTGAATTTGAAAATGCATCGATATAAGCAAATCACTTATTGTAATTTGCCAGTAAAAGGGGACCTATTCATTGTATAGTGAATGCAAAAATTAACTTATAAGAAAGAGTCCATAGACTTAATTTCATTTTAAGTTATAATTTGAAATCATTGGCTTTAGTTTAATAACTTAAATATTCATGAAGTACAACACAAGCACATGATTTTTCACTTGAAGTATTGGAGTATTATCAACTTCAATTAGCGGAAACCTTTTATTTTTAAATGAAATCGTAACATGTACGCTGATGTGCAGAATTAATGCTACAAAGTCGACGATTATCTTGAGGGTATAAAGAGAGAGTATGGCGCGATCAGCGAAGTCACCGAGCATCAATCCCACAGAGCACTTGCGGATTGCTCTAATGATCTTACTCGCCAAACACATGACACACGGATTAATCCTAAAACGCGTATTAAAATCATCGGTAAGATATCTCACCTATGAGTTTAACACGTATATTTGAAAAATCCACGTTTAAAATGTTTGGTGAATACGCCCGTAAGAATCGTCATTGAATGCCGACAAATCCCTCAAGGACCCTCGAAGAATTGAAATCGTCGCTTTTGGAAGAATGGGAAATGACTGCCACAATTGTCGACCAATAGTATGTGAAGTCGACGTGCCACTTGTTTAACTGTACGAGGTGGCCAAAATTCTTTTTAGACAAAGGAATAAAGAGTTGTTACATATCCTATTTTGACCAGTGTTGCTTTCATTCGCATTTCAGACTACATTAAACTCCTGTGCAAATACTCTCCTGTGCATTACTTATGATACCATTTCCTGCCTTCAAGCATGTGAAATATTAGTTAAAAAAACTCATTCATTAAACCCATTTTTTTGTGAAAAAATCTCACTTTTTTATGTTTGTAATTTTAATTTTGAACGACACTGTAGGTAAGTGTTTGTATTTTAATAAGGAGTTATTGTGTTATGCTCTGAACGAATCTATGCATTACTTTTTGCATGACTTTATGCATTACTTTTTTTTTGTTTTTCAGTTATGAACAATACTACTGTGACATTTGAATAAATACTTTTATGTAAACTGGCCTATGATGCCGGCAATCTCTATATAAATGCTGTCCAAGAAACTTCAAATTCAAGGTCCTGAGATGTTGACATGTTCTTGTAGCAAATACCAATGAAAATTGTAGCTATTTTATAAATAAAACCGTTTTGTTCGAAAGAGTACGAACATATTTTTGTCTTTTTATTACGATACATTTTCTTACTATTATAGATGTAGGATTGTACGTGGTGAGTGCTATATTATATGCTATATTTGTTTATACTACTATATTTTGTTCAGTCATTTCTTAAGATTCACAGATTCAGCTGGGTTTTTATTTTCATTTCTTTTTTTATCAATTAGATTTTTGGATGTGCAACTATGGATGTGTGACGACGTGTCCTATGGATAACGGACATGGATTTTGCGCTCTATTTTTCATATTTTTATCGGAAGGTGACAGTTAAAAGTATAAAATTATTTAAAAACTCATTGTCGTGTAGAAAAGCTGACATGACTTATAAATAACAGTAATTCTTTCCTCTTTGAATTCGGATCTTTATTATTGTGCGCGTTTTTGGTTTATGCGTGTGTAAATGTTCTTACCAGGTTTTAAAGCGCGATGTACGGCTCATTGGGTTTATCATTATTTTTGCAACCTTTGGTGTATTCAGATTTCTTTGAGTGCTGTGCTTAATATGAACTGATTAACAACATTTAAGGAAACATCACAAAAATGAAAATTACTTGAAAATATACATGTATAGAATTTAGCGAAACTGATCCGCAGTATACAATAAACTGTAAGCTATAAAGTAACAATAAGAATTACGAGACAATTATAGTGTTATCGAAATTAGTATATGTATAAAATAAACAAATTGTCTGTGTTAGTTTGGTATGGTAAAGTAATGCACCCAGTTGAAGTAATAGTACACCTGCAGAACGATGTGTAATGCTGTCAATTATACGGTCTTTTAGTTCCGTTGCAAATGGGACCCATTTCTCTTGGAAAGTATTTATAAGCTAGACAAGGGTCAGAAGAGGAACATTGAGAGTACCTATGCGTCTTCTGAAAGCATTTCACACATGCTCGATAAGATTTAGGTTCGGTGATCGAGCTATCCTCTCATGCGCTGAATTGTTCGCTGCTGAAGATAATCACCCACGATTCAAGCTTAGTGCAGTCTAGCATTATTTTCCTCAAGCAGGAAATAATCACCTATTATACGAACAAGGGTGAGCATAAGAATCATGGATGCCATTTCTATAGGTCTGAGCATCCTCGCTGCTAGGTAGAAAGACATGGTGGTGCATGCGTCTCCATCCTAAACACAGACACCGTCTTCTGCGAATGCATTTCTTTCATGGACATTTGATGGATGATAACAGGTTCCAGGTTCTTTCCTAATTAAACAACGCCTACTATAGCTTTGGAGGCTAAACCTGAACTTATCCATAAAGGGAACAGCTCCTCCATTGATTAGACGTCCAGTAAACACGTAAATGTGTCCTTTTCAAACGTTTCTTTCTGTGGCATAACACGAGTGGCATACAAATGGATGATGGTTTAGCTTACAGACCACATTCGATAAGTCTCCTACGCACGGCTTATGTTGATTACCAACCTTCCGACGGTTGCAGCAAGAAAGGATCTGAGTTGATTCGGAGATGCAGTTCTATTCCTTCATGGGCATAACGACCAATATCGGTCATCGACTCTGGTCGTAAAAGTTAGCCGTCCTTAGTTGAATCTCTTGGACACCAAATCTGTTGGTAAAAAATGTTGTGATTCCACAAGTTGAAGTATATGAACCACAGAAGGACTGAGATTTAGCCATCTGGACAGATATATCTGATTTTGACGTACTTCTAGTCTTCCAATAGCTCCCCATCGCAATTCCTCTGGCAAATGATACCTAAAGGCCATTTAATGAATGGGCTACCCTAAGGAAACCAAATTTTCCTGGACAGTTGCCAGCTTAAGTATTTTTTTTAATTCGTCCCCAAATAGTAAAAAAGGAATTGGAGACAAAAATGTTACTTATAAAAATTATTCAAAATAAATATATTTTCCCTTCATTTTATCAATATAAATAATACTTTAATAGAGTAATGTCCTTTTTGAGAAATTATAAAATATTCCTAATGTTTGTTTCATAATTGGATACACCAAGCTGGTTTCTCTCCAGTTTCTCCTTGAAAATCTGGTCACCTTTGGCTGTCCCGAATTTTTTATCTTGAACTCATACCATTATATATATACAGGGTGTTCCATAATGCTTGGGACAAACTTTAGGGAGAGGTAGGACATATAGTAAAGAATGAGAAACATATGAGAGTGTGGGGGTCAGAAACGCCGTTTCTGCTTAACAGTTAAAAAGCACTTTTGGAAAATTGTTGAAGTGTGAGCTCATTTTTTTAACGAAGCTTCATAAACAATGAACTTGTCTTCAAAAATTTCATCAATGAAGCAAAATATAATTTTTGAACAATCTCTTTTAGTCATGTGTTTTTTGTGAAAGTTGCATTAGTTATTGACAAACAATGGTCGAAAGTTCAGAGTTATTTTATCACTCGATCCAAAGTGATTAACAACAGCTACACGAAGGCAACGTTTCAGACCTCGCATTGTTCTGTGATTCTGAATCCATAAGGATTTGTGTAGAATATAGCTATTTCTCTATAATTATTATTATTATTCGAAATGAAAATAATTCCAAAGAATGAATTTCAAACTATATGAACCGTATTCCATATACAGTAATTTTTGACATATTTACTTTGCAACACCGAAAACGATACTTACGTATTTATTACAAAAGTATTAACAAAGTAAATATATATTTGTATCAACGCAATAAAGATATTAATAAAAATATATTTGTATCAACGCAAAATTGAAAAAAGAATAAAACATAATCTAATGATTTGCAATTTCTAGAAAGAAATATATTTCTATAAAAGAGGTACTAAAATAACTTCTGATTTTAAAATATTTTATAACCTCTCAAGGGTTTTATGGTATATGGTAGTTTCGTGTGTGTGCTCAGCTTCTTTAAGACAGCGCTCGTTACTGTTATATTATTTTGTGTAAACCGAAAGCAAATTGCTTGAAGGCGTGTTTTTCCAGTGAACTGTAACTAAATAAACATTGAAAATTTTAGGGTAATACGAGCAGCGACTTTTCGAAGACTTTGATTCAATTCTGATTAAATTTCTTTGGAAAACATTCTGGTTGTACCGTTTGGTTATCGGAATCTAAAATATTTATTTTATATCACCAGTTTTATAAAGATAACTATAGCGATAACCGGTTTTATAGAGATATATATAGAGAAATAACTTATATTTTTCAATTACTTTAGAAATATTTATATCGCGCAAAATTCAGTTTGATATTTATCTATATTTATTTTCTACTTTTCTATTGCCTTTGAAACATCAAGTTCTGAAAAGATAGTTTCTTAATCATTTGGGATTCTGAACAAATACGTAACTTTCAAAGTAAAAATATCCCATTTAGTGTTTCAGTTTTTGATTAACCCTTTAAAGCGCAAGCATTTTCACATCAATTTAGAAAACCAACTGGATAGACTGCCGAACGCTGAAAAAGTGTAGCTGTGGTCATCGATCCGATTAACTTCTAACAACATGGTGGTCGATCGAATAGCCCATCTGGCACGGAAGAGCTAAAGGAGTTTTCTGACACAGTTGGCTGTGCGGCCGCGCAGCCGTGTTTCTGAAATTTGTGCAAACTGCGGTCGTCTTTTCAGAGAAAATGATAGTGATATTTTAAACCATCCATAGAATAATTTAACATTTTTTGTGACTAGCAGTGAAAGCACTGAAATAAAGTGATTTCACGGCGCAACCACCACGTGTCAAAGGGTTAAGTGGCGAACACAATTTACATTTCCAAAATTTTTTTTTACATAAATACTGCTTTTGTATCATTTTTCTAAGTGCGATGCATTTTGACCGCCCGTGAATCCATTTTGACTAGCTTTGTGATGACGTATGTATGTACGTAATTTGTTTGAATAAAAAACAATGCAATGCATAATGTTCAATTTTTATATTTAGGACTGTTGTAACATCTAGTTGTGCAACTCCTTTTTTTGGTCGAAATGAACCGCTTAGTTTACCGACAGCGTTACCGAAAACATTTTCAATACATTAAAATCTAAGGCCAGCTTTAATGTATTAAAGGTCTGAATAATCACTGTTCGAGCTTTTTAAAAATTCTCGCCAACATTCTTAAGCTTGGTATGTTTTGGCGAAATAGCGCCAAATTTGTTCCAAATTTTTTTTTTTTTTTTTTTTTTTTAAGTAAACACAGCTTCACGATATTTCTTATATTTCTCGATAAATCTCTAAACTTCAATGTTACTGACGTGTCGTATCTCAATTTCAAATGAAATTAGTTTGAATGAAGTGCTTCAACAATGTTTATAATTTGAAAGACGTAGAAACAAAGAAGTCATATGGTGGCTGCATCAGATTTTTACTTCCTTGTACGTAGTATAAGGAAGTAATGTGATCCCGAAAAATTTTGGGGGCCAAATTTCGACAAAAAAACCGATTTTGACTACATCTAAATTTAATTTAAAAAATTTTTTCGATGCATCTCATCGTAGACTAGCATGCACGATCATATTAATGCGTCTGCAACTCATTTTGACCAGCGGCGAGTCTACTGTGGCCAGTTTTTCCATGCCGTCTGTACGTACGTACGTATGTACGTACGTACGTACGTACGTATGTATGTAACTCGCATATCTCAAAAACTATGGGTCGTAGAATGTTGAGATTGATATTTAGGATTGTTCTATGATCTAGTTGTGCACCTCCCCTTTTGGTGGCAATCGAATGGATAGTTTATGTACAGGACCGCCCAAAAGATTCGAAATACATTACGCTCTATGGGCCGAAATTCATTAAACTCGCCTAACTCAAAAGCTATTAGGCGTAGAATGTCGAAACTTCATATTTTGGGTACTTGTAACATCTAGTTGTGCACCTCCCCTTTTGGTTCCATTCGACTGGATAGTTTATCTACAGGACTGTCCAAAACATTCGAAATACATTACGCTTAATGGGCCGAAATTCATTAAACTCGCCTAACTCAAAAGCTATTAGGCGTAGAAGGTCGAAACTTCATATTTTGGATAGTTGTAACATCTATTTGTGCACCTCCCCTTTTGGTTCCATTCGACTAGATAGTTTATCTACAGAACCGCCCAAAAGATTCGAAATACATTACGCTCTATGGGCCGAAATTCATCAAAGTGTTTTTTAGAGGTATTGGGCTATTTCAAACGACTCAGAAGTGATATATGCTGTAAAGAGTTAGAAAATGAATTTCTCCATTAAAAAAAGTGTCTTTATCATTTATAGTTCTGCTACAGGAACACTCAAAATATTTCCAATACATTACGGTCAATGACAATTTTAGGGGCATTCATCCATTTCAAGCACAATACCGTCCTACCACATAAGTTAGGTAATGGTCCGACCACGGTCACGTGCCTCCCTCAAGAACTATGCCAAAAGTCGCCAAGCTTGGCGACTTTTGGTTTACGTGTGTGCATATTTAACTCTCAAATCTCAAAAACTCTTATGAAATTTCATATATAAGAATGTTGTAACATCTAGTTGTGCATCTCGATTTTTGGCTCCAATCTACTGGAGAGTTTATTTACAGGACCACCGAAAAGAATTTCAGTACTTTAATGTCTATGGACATCTTCAATATAATACAACTGTAGACAGTCATTGTTTGGTACATTCCCAAAATCTCGCCGTCTGTCCTCGATCTTGGCGAGTTTTGGCGAAATATCGCCAAATTTGGTGATAGTCAATCATTTGGTCCATGCCCAAAGTAACGCCATTTGTCATCGTTCTTGACGAGTTTTGGCGAAATATCGCCAAATTTTGCGATAATCTGTCATTGTTTGGTTCATGCTTAAAATCTCGCCAAATGTCGTCGAAATTGACGAGTTTCGCCGAAATATCGCCAAATTTGGCGCCAAAAATTATTTCGTATTTTGTATAACTCTAAAACTTTAACCCGTAGATTTTTTAACTTTTGTATTTAGAATTATTGTAATATCTAACTGTTTTCAATATCTTTTTTTGACAGCAATCGACTGAGAATTTATTTACAGGGTGAGCCAAATGACTTTAAATACATTGAGGTGTATGGATGCATTCAATTCATTGAAAGTCTGTGGTCAATGACTTCTTTGGCTATCCCCAAAATCTCGCAGACTATCTCAAGTTGGTCGGCTTTTGGTGAAATATCTCCAAATAAAGTGTCAGAAAGAAATCTTTCAAATTGAACTCAGCTTGGCGATATCGAAATATTTGGCTAGAAATCGCTAAACCTTGCTATTATTGATATTTTATCTCTTTCAAACAAATAAGTTTAGAGGAAGTGCGTCGAAAATATTTTTGATCTAATAGACGTGCAAGGAAGTCATGTGTTGGACACATCAGATTTTTTAATATGTGAAAGCATGAAATGACTTGAACGCAAGTGGCGCTACATAAAATCGAGTTCAGTATTTTAAACCAATAGGAAGAAAGGGGATCAGATGGGAAGAAACAATACAAATATGAAAGGTTTTCAATAATGAGAAATGACCTAGCTAGTGAGAAAAATCTCACAACTAAACGTGAGCAGTAATCGTGGAAGAGACGAATTTTATCCCAGAAATTTTACCCTGGAGATTCTCAAATTACATTTATCCCAGACACATATAGTTTTTTTTATCGTTTTTTATATAAAAAAGAAAACAGAATGAAATGGATTAACAAAGCAAATTTGCTTGAATGTATTTACCCAGATGAACCCAAACGATTGTAATCATTAAAGAATCAATGTTCGCTATTTTCTGCGCTGTGTTTCGCTCGATTAGTATCGATAAAACATCATGTTCCGTTGGATCTAGATGTACTTTATTCGCAAGCAGTACCATATGCCAGGGTTTCTGATTTTTCCTTTTTATTGGTGCTTCTAGTATCAGGGAAAATATTCTAAATAATATCATAGTGCACATATCAGTATCTGATTTTTTCTATAATATTATACGCAGTTTGTGCATCTTGATTTTGATAATGACGCTTGTTATTAGAGTATTGAATATAAAAGTAACAATAAATAATTTTATTCGATTCTTTTACTTTGGCGTTTTAATTAAAACAGGTTTTGGATTTCGGATCTATGCGATATTGGGAAGACTCTGAGATAGTTCTCGGCTAGATACGGAGGTACGACTAGTGGGGAACTTTCGTTGCAACAAATTTACAAGCTAACTGATACTCAACAGTGACAATTTGTACCATAACCCCTCAATCTATTAGACCAACGATCTCGGGGTTGCAGTACCTGAACATTTAGAGATGTCAAAATGGTGGGATGGTCCTGAAAGGCAAAGATTGATAGAAGAAAATTATCCAAATGTGGAAGAAAGTCTTCTCGGAAGGAAGATTTGGTGGTTTCAGAAAGAAGGAAAACCTACCATCACATCATCACGTGCATTTTGCGATATCAGTCCTTTTAAGAAACGACGACGTTTTTACGAAAGAATTTCGAAGTTAAACAAATCCATAAACGTCATCTGTAGGGTGGAAAGATTTATTTTGAAATGAAAGCATAAAAAACATGTATTTTCATAATAATTGACAGCTGAAGAAAGAAAGAAAGACTCCGAGAGCTTGCTTTAGTCTAGAATTCAAGTAGAAAATTTCGAAAATGTAACTGATTCTGATTCTATCGTTCGGAGATGTAACTGATGTTCAGGATATAAGTGTCACTAGATACCAAGAAGAATTATTGAGAACAAAAACAAAATTATTAGACCGGAATGACGAGTTCTCTTTAGATACTCAATATTACTACCATTAAAACATCATGCAGTTGATTTCTTGATTAAAGACTGACACTTGAATAACTGTCACGCTGGTTTTCAGACAGGATCCATCTTATGAGGACAATATTGGATAATTTTAACAAGCGTAACGTTAGTAGTTGGTTGTCTAAGTGTCTCAGGTGCAAAAGATCCATTGTAAAGCCACGTACAAGGCTTCCTATTCACTTACCACAAGATTGAGTCAGAGTCTCCAAAGTTTTTCGAGGTTGAACTGTGTGGTCTGCTTTTTCTAAACGCAAATTCAAGTTGTGGATAACACTATACACTTGTGTGATGTAGAGAAGTACACTTAGAACTTGCGACGAACCTTTACACTGGACGTTTCATAGACACTTTTCGGAGACTTATATCCTGAAGAGGAAGACCCTTTAAGATATTTAGAGACAACATTTCCAATTTTAGAATTTAAAACAACCTATTGAATACAAGTCTCTAGACTAGAAAGCCATATTTACATCCGATACCATGTCTCCCCTTAACTGAAAGTTCATTCCATTAACATAAGCTAGGTGGGTAAATAATGAGAGAGGTACGTTAAAAATCTTCTGCTTGGGATGCTTAGCAATTTGTTAATTTTGAAGATCTTATGACCCTTCTGTGTGCCGTCGAGGTAACCATAAACAGAAAACCACTATATGGCAGAAGATCCAGATAAGTTCATACCTTTAACTTTGTTGTCTTTTATGGAAGATCTCAGAAATGCGAATTCCTCACCTCAATTTCAAAGACTACCAGAAACTTCGAAAAAGGATTGAATACTGTCAAAACATTTGGCCAAAACTTCGAAATAAATTAAAAACAATATCTTTCTCAGTTAGTTCAGAAAACTGGAAAAAAAAATAAAAAGTCATCAAGATATTTCGCATAGTTCTCGTGGAATTCAGCACTCAAGAAAGACTCCAATGGCTCATACGCAAGGTAAAAAAGATTATACAGTGACGGATGTCCTAGAACAAGCAGTGACGGATGTCCTAGAACAGCTGAAGTAAAAACATTTTCTAGAACTTTAGTAAGACCATTTCGTAGGTTTTACCCTTTAGAAATAGACAGTCTTGAGGATCCTGTCACTCAGAATTTTGTTCAGAAAACGATCAAGAGTGGTAAAGTGACAAGAAAACCTGAAAGAAGAACTATGAAGAACTGTAAATATTCATTTAGTTTATAGAACTCTAATTGGTTTCATTTTATTTTTCTTTAATGTTAGATTAGTACACTGCTGGCCATGTAAAATGAAACAGCAAGAAGGAATCATCCAAATGAAGTAATATTTGCACAATGTGTTTGCAGCGATGAAATATGCAAATGATTAACATTTCAGTGCAGACGCACATCTCGGTCGCCTGTAGCACCACTTGCAATTGTATAAAGAGATCACTGTATAAAGATAGAGAAAAAGGCCATTTTGAAAAACTGGAAGGAGTTTTAGAGAGTTTCTTTTGTGTAAGCAGATTCAATTTGACTGTAAGAAGAAAACAAGTGTCTTTCCAGAACGCATTTCGATCGAGGAAGAATAATGACCTATAGCAGGCCTCGCAGTCGGTGCTATTTTTTAAAAATTCCTACCTTCATCAAAGTTTTATTTATATAGTCTAGTATTTTAATGGTTTGATAGGCAAAACCTTAACATCTAAAAGAACATTTGACAACTGCTGAAGCAGCAGAACGTTTTACTCTATTATTTATAGAGGTAGGAATTTTTAAAATATAGGACCGATTGCGAGGCCTGCCTATAGGGATTGTGGATTATCCTTCACAGAAATCGGTGATTGTTTCGGATGGAACAATATAACTGTGATGTGGTTATGTAATCGTTTAATGTAGGTGCGAGCGACGCACGGATGGAGCTCAGTGGACCTACCTCTTTGCACCACTGCATGTGATGATAGGCATATTTTGCGCATGGCATTGATGGTCGTTCTGCCTCATTACGAACCATATCTCAACAAATTCCGTCTGTTGCACAACAGTCGGTGCCCGCATGTATCATTCATTCACCGTCGTTTGCAACAGAGTGGAATGTCCGCAAGGCGTCCATTACTGCGTTCATCGTTGGCTCAGAACCTCCGGCGTTTGCACCGGCAATGGTGTAATGAACGACTGTTATAGATTACCGAATAGAATCACATTGTTTTTGTTGACGAATTACTCTTCTACCTGCAACACCACGGTGGATTGGATCACAGTCTGGAGACACCGTGGTGTGAGACTGTTGAGCTCTTCATTATGCATCGCCATACTGGTCTTGCACCCGGTATCAGGGTTTGGAGTGGTATTGGATACCACTACCTCATTCCCCTAGTACGCATTGCCGGTACACTGAGCAGCCAGCGCTATATATCTATGAGGTGTTGGCACCCGTTGCCCTTCCGTACCTTCACAGCTTGTTAGTGGCCATATTCCAGCAAGATAGCGAGCAACTAAATGTGTCACACAATGTTCTAGATTTCTTCCTTGCCAATCATGTTGAATAGCTGCCTGATGGTTGCAGAAAGGCTTGCCTGGGATGCTCCTTCCGCTGCTACAATAAATCAACTTTGGCAATATGAACAAGCCGAATGGGCTGCTATACCCTAACAACACATCAAAACCCCCTATTCAATTCCGACCCGTGTTGCTGCAATACTCAATGCTGATTTTGTCATCTTCCTCACTTCACAAGTACCTTTATTGTCAATCATTTGATCTTTGTACAGCGTGCTATCTCTCAAATAAATTGTGATGTGATATCTCTGCTCTTTCTTGGTGTTGCATTTTGAATGATCAGTAGTGTTGTTGCCTTTTAGTTGTAATAAGTGCGATTTTTAATTTGAGTTCCTACCTCAAATTAAAGGTGGAAGGATGTTAGAATTTGAGGAAAATTTTACTTTTTTGTCATGAGATGGCACAACATTTTCGTTTGGCACAACATAATAAAATTTTGTTTTTTCTCTAAACATCTTTTCTTAGTGAAAGAGAGTTCAAATATTTTAATCGATGTCCATGGTTTCGAAATTGATGGAATAGCACTTTTGTTACGAGCTACATAAAAATTGTATAAAAAAATCTGGCCCCATAAGAAATAGAAAGTAGAAATATATCTGTAAAATATTTATTATTGTGTAAATTTTGTGTATATTTTGTTTTGTGTGGTGTTATAAAATAAAATTAAGAAAACGCTAACATTTTAGTGTCATTTTTGTAGAGAAGACACCCAAGGTAAAATTTTCATATCTGTTAATTACTTAATGAACCATCATATTAAATGAACTGAGGTGCAGATCAAAACTAGTGAAATAGATTCTGGTTTAACTGTATGAAAACTAATAAATGACTATATATGTTCGTAAACTTTTAGTTGAAAAACTGCGCTTACTTTACAAACAACGGAGATGCACATGTTGAAACTTTCTTGGTTCTATGCTTTCATAAAATGTTTCGGCTCCCATAAGATGAAGTATTTCAAGCAACAACTCTCTCTTTTGAAAAAAAAAATTAAGTGTTCAAATGTTTCTGATGCAAGTTCAAAGGACAGTTGAACTTTTATATAAAAAGAAACTTACAACGTTTTCCTCTCTCAGTTCCCTAACGGGTTAAACATAGGAACTTACTCTCATTTGGTTTCGGTGATACGAGCATGAAACAGTTTTGCATCCTTTAGGATTGGAGAAAACAACCTTTTTTTATAAATCCGTCGAAACAACTTACCACAAAAAGTTTGAGTGTATTCAACTTACACCAAACAAATGCATAAAATAAAGTAAAGAGACACATGGTGAAAATGGAAAAGGAAGAATGACATAGTCTAGAAGTTGTTTTTTGTTTCTTAAAGTAAATCGCTTTATCAAAGTGATTTAAAACCTTCTGTTTAGGAAAATTGAATTTTTTCATATATTCAATGTAATTGAATGTATACGTATAAGTGTATATTCTTATAGAATATTTTTGAATAAATGTTTTTCAAAAATTTTAATTTATTTTATAATTTTATTTATTGTGGCTCTTTAACTCATATAAAGCTTATTATTACGTATACGGCTGTATAGTCCTAGCAATCGGCATTAAATGTGAATATAATAATTTCAGCCCTTTTTAACATAATATGTAACAATAATCACCTTTCCAAACATAGTAATATTACATTACATAGTAATATTAGTGATCTAGAGTTATTTTTAGACGCTGGTTAGCTGATCACTCTTGACCAACTTTAGTGAAACTATACCAGCTGCATTTTCAACCTCATACCTTACATTGGTATGCAGTACAATTTAGAGCTACGTCAAAAATTATATTATGGATTTATGGATTCAGCGAAATAATCCTACTATATAGTGAAGCTGATACCCGAGTCACTGACTCTGGAACAATTCCAGTTCAACCTCTTCAAGATAAAACTTTTAACACCATTACTCCGTTTGTTCGAGCCGCTTGAATTTTTTCATATTTATGTAAAAAATAAAGAAAATACTCTTCACTACTTAAAGAATATGAAAATCTACCCGTTTCGTTATTTTCAAAGGATTTTCCGCTATTTTCAACTCTATTTTACTTCAGAGAGTAAAAAAAAAGAAAAATTAATCATTTGCGTGGCAAAGTTAGGTGTCGCAAGTTATGATGACATCATACTGAAGTCACGGTTATCATGTTCCCAGCGAAACGAAATCTTTCGAATGTGAAACATTTTCATACGTTTGAAAAATTGAGTACGAAGCTTGCTTGCCAGGAGAGGACATTTCACGTCTCAGAATGTGTTGTTTAGAGCTACATGCGCCACTCCCAGAGTTTCCGGCCACAATTTGTATCCTTATCAGAAGGTGGGGGACTTCTGAATATTGGCACCTCTCGGAAACTGCCAGCGGCCATCGAGAGGCCTTTCGGAACTACGGATTTAACATGAACGTACACCGAATGTGCACGGTAGTCTTTAGTGGTTATTCGGAATCTTCCTGCTACGAGTTCAACGCCTTAACTACTGGGCCGCTTTGGTCAATAAAAAAGAATGCTCTCGAACAGGGACTCGAACCCTGGATACTTATTTTAAGGAGAGTTATCTTAAGTAAAGATTAAATATATTGAGTGTACATATCTTTGTCTATTGTTTTTTCTAGCACTCGTTGTAATAGACTCCATAACGGACTTTATCTTCTAGTTGGCTAGTGTTTAAATAACTTGAAATGAAAATATTCCTAGGCAAAATATTATGTCACAGAAATATCTTAATACTTTAGGATTTTTTTTCCTCTATGGCATATTAACAATCATGTGATTTAATTTTTATTTGAATAAGTAAAGAGCATCAATGAAAAAAATGGAGGTTATGTTTTTGCGATAAAGATGGCACCAGTTAGTTACAAGTATTACTTAATAGGTATCACTTCTTGTATATAGGTATAACTTATATATTCAAATCGCGAACTAGTAACACCATACAAACCAATTCAATCAAAAATTCTTCATTCATTTCGTGGGCGCAAACAAATAGACACCTGATTTTCAAAATCTCCGTGTCCGTTAGATTTCTAGTAATCCAGAAAGAAGACAATAGACGAAGTGAAAGAAAACTTTTAGCACAAATGAAACTTTCTCTTTTTGGCGGAATTTATCAGCAGAAAATACTTGGAGCATGTCAGTGCGAGAAGGAGATTATCTTTCTTGTGATAAGAAGAGATGTTCACATCGCTGTGTTTTCTATCTTCAGCTTCGATTGGTTCTATTTGCAGGCATTTCATTTTATTTATTTTTGTTTATTTGTTTCATAAGGTATACAGATTTATTTAGAAAAATGTTTAATCCATGTCGCCAGCTGGACATTATCTTTACTATATGATTGTAGTAAAATAAAATTATAATTTGATATAATGCTACCATTGAATTAATACTTAAGCTATCTATCCTTTATATAAATAATTCTGGCAACATTGCTGTATGTATATATATATATATATATATATATATATATATATATATACATACATATATAAATAAAAGAATGAATTCAGTGAAATTATATGGTGTTAATACTTAGATGTAAAAAAGTGTAATGAAAATGAACTGATAAAATTTTAGAGGAATTCACATCAACTTACTTTAAGTAACCAATAAAACTGCCACAGTGCAAAAAATATTCACATTTTACGATGTTCTATACAATTCGCTGTGTACACATACAGACGATATATTGCTCACTTGCTGCATATCAAAGGAAAAATTAAAATAATGTAGACTTTTAACTAACAGAAGTCGCTAAGTTCTAAGATTTTAAAGATTAAAGAGAGTTCTAAGATTTTAAAATTTACTTGCGGGATAACAGTAGTGTCGCTTTGCCGAACCTTCGTTTCTCCATTAAGTTTGTTGTACTTTTATTACCTCAGTTGAGAGAGAGCTGCACTGTAGTAAATTTCATTGAGTTCTTTAGAACAATGGCCATATCGTGATTTGTTTTTACTTTGTATAATTGTGTTTAAAAATTAATACAAAATTTCAAATTTCAAATGCATCTCCAGCAAATTCGGGATTTTGGACTATTGACGTTATTATAGAATATCAGCGATTTGCATTTTTACATCTTGTGATTTATCATTTAATATATTGCGACAAACATCATTATTACACGCATGCTTATATTATTTTTATTTCAATTATATTTCAAAGTTTTTTTTTTTTTTTTTTAATTTTGTAAGAGCAAAAGCAAAAGTAAGCTACTACGATTTTGATTTGTAATAAAAGACAGTACGGAAAATTATCAGATTTTAAGTCCAATATATTTTGAGGTAGCTCCAAAAATGAAGGAAATGTAATAAGAATTTTCTAAATTTCTTCTTTACAAGCGCCATATGTATGCGTTTGTTCTTCCTTAATCCGCATTTATGGATTCTTCATGCATACATATCATGTCACTATAAATTATTTACACCTATAGATAAACAAAATACAAAATATTATCTTTCACAAGTAAATTAAAGTGATATTTGCACACTGGAAAAATTATGAACGTTTATGTTATTTTTATACATATTATATTGTTACGAAATTTGGGGGTGACCGGATCTTCTGGGGATTAAATTAGGCTGAAATTCGTATTCTGTACGTCAAATAATAAAAATTTACATTTTGATGCATGGAAATCGATTAAGTAGAACGTGAGATAAGAGTTTCGGATGACCCAATATTTAACATAGGGTTTTCTCGAATTCTCGAAATCCTGGCGCTATCGCTCAGCTGATTGTATCTTTGGGAACTTATTTTTAGTGCTGAATTTAACTACATTTTGCTAAAGATTCGCCAACCTTGGCGACATTTGATCCGATTTTATTAATGGAGCCTGTAATCCAATTTTATTAATGGGGTTTGCTTCCCTGTATTAGTATTACGTAATAGCCTAGTAGTGCTCAATTGCATTTCTATATGTTATGCAATCAAGTAATTGGAATCCTCTGGAAAGCACTAGCAGTAGAGAGTCGTAGAATGTTCGAGTAATGTCGGCGGAAGGTATGAAAGAGCAGAGTAGAAGTTCCAGTGAAATTCAGTTGTACGAGAATGATCGTTGAGTTCACTGCATTAGTAAGGTTCTATATTATGTGCGTTCGTAAGCGATTTTTCCCTTGTTTTGAGAAGCTTATTTTTGAAATCTGTGAATTCTTCATTGTTGTATACTGAGAATAGCTGGATTTTTCCTCGAATATTTCCAATGAATTTTAGCCAGTGGGGGAATTTTATTGTGTGAAAAATACATCAGCTGTGTTGTGATGTTTTAAAACGCGTTATTGCTAATTAATTTCCTCAAACTGCGGACTGAAGATTGTTCATTGAATTTCTAGGACCAATAAAATTTATGTTTAATCATGTCAACTGGACTGATGACTTGAACTTTCCATATACACTGGACTTTTAAGCTACGAACCCGGTAACTGAGCAGAGTTTTATGCAACAATTGCAAGGGGGCATAGTACCTTTAATCGTCCAAAAAGTCGATTTTTCAAAAATAATTTTCAAAAATAATTAATACTGTTAGGAATATTTTAAAACATCGAAATTGAACGTCGAAATTGAAGGAAAACTACAGCCGCAGCAATTAAAAGCGTAAAAGCGTGCCTGGAGTTTCCCTCTAAACGCAGTGTAAAGGAGCTTCTTTTTCTCAGTTTTTCATTTTTTCACTTCTCCAAAAAGTTATGAATGAACATTTACTAAATTTTACATATAGGTTGCAAGTATGGATCTTTATTCTCTGATAAGGTATTTAGGTCCCATTATCAAATATGAGGTTCCGAGAATAAAAATCTGTACGTGCAACCACTATGTAAAATTTCAAAACTGTCCATTCTTAAATTTTTCAAAAATCTCGTGAGAAAGTGTAAATATCGGAAACTAAGAAAGGAGTTCCTATACACTGCGTTTATATCGAAAACCCATGCTATCTTTTACGCTTTTAATTGCTGCAGCCGTAATTTTCGTTCGATTTTTATGCGGTTCATTAAAAAATATTCCTAACAGTCTGAGTTATTTTTTAGAATTATTTTTTAAAAATCCACTATTTGGATGTTTAATGGTAGTAGGTACTTTTAAATTAATTTCGCGTGAACGTGCTTTTCATTTTGATATGCATAGCATTTTATTAAGATCTATTTGAACAGTAACATCTAAATAAGCAAGACATGCACGATGGCAGCCAATGTTAGTTGAAACGATTGGTGAAAAGCTTGGACACAAGGTGTTATGTGAGCCAGCTCTGAAATAATCATTTTCAGATTTGTGATATTTGTATCTGCAAAAGGTGTTGATTTGTAAGAGAGACATATCGTAGAATAAATATATAGTGATTTAAGGTTGCTAACCTTTATTATTTTAAAACAGTATTTATAACGAAGGTGAACTTACAAATAAGCATATACAGAGTGTCCCAAAAGCATTGACCTCGGATTTAATTCTAAAATATTAGTCATACATTTTTAATAAATTACATGTTTACTTGACAGAATGAACAGGATTCTAAAAAATCGATTAAAAATTTTAGAGTTAAATTTGTAGAAAAGCAAAACTTAAATTTTTATACATCTCAAAATTTTTATACTGCACAAAAAGATGCCCAATTAGTAAAAAGTGCCCTTACATTAATAAGGTGGTGTACAAAATTTCAGCTTTTGATCATAAAAAGTCTAAGATACATGTTTAAGAAAAGTTGGTGAAGTGTTATATTATACAAATAATTAAAAAAATGTTTTACGTATTTATGTAGGATGGAGCTAGCGCTCCAAATTAAATAGACGTTAATCTTTTTAAACATTTAATGAGACGAAACTTTAATACAACGACGACACTAACATTTAAAAACATTGAGAGGTAGAAATAAAAATAAAATAAAAATAACATCAAGAGAGCTATTCTGCTCTTTTAACATCGCACGTCTGCCCAGTCTCGTTCTCCGTCTAGAGTGTTCTTTGGCGGGGGAACAACTGGCGGGAGTTGAAGTTATAGTTCGTTCAGTGGTGTTGCCACAGCAGAGGCCGTAAAAAAATTGTATTTCGTATTTACTCGCATTTAAACCTCTGAAAAAGTTAATTATATATTTCTGTATTTTTCTTTTTTACGTGTGTAACTTATTGTATAAGTTTCTGAACAGTATTTAAGAAATAAAGACGAAGTCAATTATTTTCGGCCATTCTGCAAATACATAGATTTGAAAATCATCTGTTATTTTAATTTTTTTAAAGTAATTTAATTAGTATAAATATGTACACATATATTCTTTCTATCTATGTTAGAATAAATTCGACGATCCATTTCTTATTTATTCTTTTGTTCAAGACGCTTTCACATATTTTCAATTAAGAACTTTTGAAGGTATTTGACGCACTGTAAGAAACTTTGGTTTAACAAAAGCCATATAATGAACCGCCTTGCTTCATAAGTAAAAAAAAAAAAGTGTACGGACAACGTGACATATCGTGTTATCCCAAAGCACACTAAACATGAAATGTCATACTGTACAAACATAGGAGATTAATAATCCACCCGTATAAGGAAAAAAATAAAATAAAAATGAGGGCTTAAAGAAAAGCATAATGCAGTGTATAATAATTTTAATATACATTTTAATACATCATATAATAAATTTAAAGGGCTTACAGTTAAAGTAACCACCAAAATAGTAATATATACATAAATGTTATAGTGTTACTTGTAACATAATTCCAAGATAAACTCTTTTATAGGTTTTTGTAGACAATGTATCTAAAACTCGCGGATTCTTTGAAAATGTGAACAAGTAGAGAAAAGTAAAAGAAGATAGATAAGCGAGACACAGCTGAAAGAAAAAAAAATATGTTGACACAAAAAAGTATGTTTCCACACATTAGGTCCTTATCATTTTGTACTGAGCAGACCAAGTTTTAGCAGATAAAAGAAGACTCTAACCGTATGTACAGACAATAAAGATTAGAAAACGATCATACAGCATTAAAAAAAAAAAAAAAACTTTCCCCCTCATACTATCAATATTATATTATTTCGATATACATGACAATACAAAAGTATTGAATGAAAATCTTTATCAACAATACCTTAACAATATTATTCCCTGATATTATGCTTCAGAATTTTCATAAAATGAAGTGAGATACTGTGATCCTTAACAATTAAAAATGCTTTTTTAATATTATTTTGTAAACATCTATATAGCTTACAATCAAGAATTTAAAAAAATTGAAAATTTAAGTTCTGAATCACAGTAATATTATAATTTTTGGTTTGGAAGAAATATTTCTAAAATGATAAAAGTTAATAAATTAGAAAGTCTATAAAACGGACTGGATAAATTTGGATAAATTTAGATGAACGCTTACATTTAAAAACTAGCATGTCTTCAGAAAAGATTTTAGATATTATTTTTAGATTTTTTATTAATAGCCAGAATGTTTCTCTTCTAAAATAAAAGTCACTTATATCTATATCAATAAAATTAGACTTTTGTCTGTACATTTCTTGGAATCCAAAAATTTTGCGATTTCTATCCGTTTCAAGCATCTGGGAATCCGGTGCTACCCTCAAAAAATGTTTGTCTGTCTGATATTCTGTCCGTGACGCTTTTTTTGTTCAAGCATCACGTAAAAACGACTGAAGCGAATGATATGAAATTGGGTGACTTGACAGGTGGTCACTCAACTTAAAACACGGGTGTCGAACTTTAAAAAAATATTCATTGGATTTTGAGATTTAGCGAAAATCCTTTCAAACTGCGTAAATTCGTGTTCGAGCATCACGTAAAAACGACTGAAGCGATTGAAATAAAATTTGGTGTCATGATAGGTGCTCACTTAACTTAAAACATAGGCGTCGAATTAAAAAAAAATCTTGATTAGATTTTGAAATTTTTCGAAAAGTATTTCAAACTGCGTAAATTTGTGTTCGCACATCGCATAATAACTGCAAAGGTGAAAAAATGATATTTGGCAAAATGATAAGTGGTCACTCACCTTAAACTATAAGCATCTAATTTAAAAAAATCGATCAGATTTCGAGATTTTGCGAAAATCGTATAAAACTGAGTGAATCTTTGTTCACGCATTACGTAATAACGACTAAAGCGAATGATATGAAATTGGGTCACATGATAGATGGTTGCTCAACATAAACTATAGGAGTCCAATTTTTTAAACATTTTTATTAGATTTTGAGATTTTGTAAAAATTCTCTCAAAATACGTTTATATTCTTCAAACATCACGTAATAAGGACTAATGCGAATGATACGAAATTTAGTGATATGATAGGTAGTTGCTAATCTTAATTTATAGGTGTTGAGTGAGAGAGAGAGAGAGAGAGAGAGAGAGAGAAATTTTAAAATATTTTTATTACATTTTTAGATTTTGCGAAAATCGTTTTAAAATGCTGAAATTTTGTTCCAGCATCACGAAATAAAGACTGCAGGGAACGAAAAGAAATTCGCTGACATGATAGGTTGTCACTCAACTTAAATTGTAGGCTGCCAATTTTTCAAAAATGTTGATTAGATTTTGCGAAAATTATTTCAATATGCGGAAATATTCATTCGCGCATCACATAATTACGACTAAAGCGAATGAAATGATATTACTTAGTGACTCTCTAACCTGCAATATTTTAACAATACATAAAAATTATAACTTCGTTTTCTTTACTTTTGGCAGTATACTGCACCCATTCTGTGTACTCCTACAATGCTGACGAAAGTTCTTGCTTTTTGGAAATTTGCATTCAGTACTAACCCGTCAAGGACGGGTACTTCAGCTAGTATTCTGATAAAATTACTTTTACGTGGAACTCATGAAAGTTAAATTACTGATTCGAATACTGAATAAAGAAAGATTTGAGATTATAACATATCGGATTCAAATCATATTTATTCTTTCAAAACTTTCAGGTTTTATCATATAGGACACACGATGTTAAATATACAGCGTAATGCAAAAAAGCTATTGTATGAATATTTAAGGCAAAAGTACACGAGGGCTGTCTGCCTAAAGGGAGGACGCCTTGGACAAGAGGACTTTTTAATAGAATTGCTTTTACGACTTACGTTTACTGGCTTACGTTTGTCTATTATCACTAAATTTATATTTGACAGTTTCATTAAAATTACAGGAGTTTTTTCTTTTTAATATAGTTTTGTTATACAGTTTTGTTATTTATCCCCCTAAACACCGACTTAACCTTTACATGCAATATTCAAATACAAAATTAGTTTGAATTTTAGTATACTTACACTTTAAAAATATGTTTTTCTTCTGCTTCTAAGGGTTATAAAGATGTTTAGTACTTTTATACATTTTGAACAATAAGTAAAAATATAATACAAAATTTCTGTGTAAAGAGAATTTTAATAATTAAAATTACCGATTTTCAATACATTGTTTAGGTGTAACTAAAAAAGAATTGCAGTGTGCTTATATGACCAGCAAAACAGCATTACTACTTTTGAGGACAATATATATTTATTTAAAGGTGAACTTTACTGATTTACTTGTAGATCACCATATATTAAAACTAAATACAAATGCATTCGAAAACAAGTTTTATTCTTTTCTCTAACTTTTTTCTAACATATCAGTCACTGTTTAAAATTGTAGTATAAAATCGAAATAGTTGCAAAATATTAAGATTTGGGTCTTAGTTAATAATTATTTTTACCTTTGGTATATATTTAAACAATTAGTATATTTAACCTGATAATCATACAAATGGTACACTTTTTTCATTCATATTTCATTTTAGCGTATTTAGTTAGTAGTTATTCACAAAACTTATATTTTATACTTCGCTCCTATAAAACGAATCCATCGTACTTTTAAAAATATGTGTATAAGTCAATTTATTGTCAGTTTTTACTTTGTGTTTGCATTTTAAATTTTTACTAGCCGCCTACGGCGACCAGTTGGTTCGCCATCTTAATAAATCTTGTTCGGAGAGAATCCTGTTTCTCACCGTCTTCCTTGGTACTTAAAGCTCTTAGATTCTGAATGGAATTTAAAATTAAGATGGTTACGAACAGCGGCGGCCCTAGGGTAAGTGGCGCCGCTGCTAACGTAAAAAAGTCCCCCCCCCCCCTTTTATGCTCTGCTTAGTTTTTAAGTTTGAAGGGGCGTCATTGGCGCCCGATGCGATGCTTAACTTGCTACCGTATCGGGCCGCTCCTGGCTACAAAAATAAGATGGTTTAGTGATAAAAACCTACAAAAAGGTAAATATTATTTTTGTCCTATATTAATTTAGAAGAGCTTCTAGATTATTGGCCGTTATCAAAAAATGGAAAGGAGAAAAAAAAAATCTGGAACACTTTCACATTTTAAATACGCATTAAAGTGCTATATATTAAAAGCGTATCATAATCCATGCCTATTCCTTATTTTTTTTACTTATTCCATTAAGTCGGAAAGTGTATCATTATTCATGAGTGTAATTAAACAAAATTAAAATTGATATTTCTAACATTTTTTTTTTTTCTGGATGTACTACAATTGAAATAGAATGGGAGAAAAATGCACAATTCGAACTCAGTGAAAGTTTCAAAAACTTATTTTTAATTTGTTTATTGTGTAACTTGTATTTCCTGTATATTTCGTATTTGTGTACTTAGCCCGAAGGTCGCTTATAAATCCACGTCAGAAGGAAATACTTATTCAGGTGTATTCTTTATCCAGACATAGCAGACGATAAAATGAATCTAGTTATTAAAAACTGTGTATTCTATAAGTTTGCACCATCTGTCGACTGTTCTGTAAAATAAAACCTCAATTGTATTCTTTTTTGGATAAAATATAGTTTTTTTTTGTATATTATAGGAACAGTAGTTTTTTTTTCGATAAAAAGCCTATATCCAGGACTTTAACTGCCTTTATTCCAAATTTCATCCAAATTCGTCAAACCATTTCAGCGTGAAAGAGTAATAAACATTCATGCAAACATCGACATAATAGTAGAATTTCAGCATTTCATAATTTTAAGTTTTAAGCATCTTTCCTGTGTGTATTTTTTTTATTTTAATCATGCTATAATCGTATAATACTATGTTAATTAGTATACCATAGGTAATAGAGAAACATTTGAATGAAAAGAACCTTTAAAATAAAACGTGTGATCAAAAATAAAATTACCCATTTTCTTCACAGGTTGTCAAAAGTTTGGCAGTTCATGACACTCTCCCGCTATTCAGCACATTTCTAAAGATGCATTCTGCGCGAAACTTAATTGCGCAGTCCGCGAATTCTATCTGCAAAGGATTCTCAAACGGACCTAATTAACTCAAACTCTCACGCCTTTTCGAGGTTATTAGAGCATATAATTACATTACAAGGTGTGCGGAGTAGATATTTGTTAATGCACTACGGTGGCACTAAAGTCTTGTCATTGGTTTAATTGCCTCACGGGAAACGATGCTGCCCCTCGAAATATTATCTTTCCCCTATAAACTGCTTGTCTTTTATTTAATTTCAGATACTTGAAAGCATATTAGGAGCTCCTATTAAAAGATAATATTCGTACGCAAATATCAGCTTTGAAAATTTTATATCCTTTTATCATACTTTAGATTGCATTTTATCATTTAAACACGCAATGCAAATGTAAAAATTTAATTAATTAAATGTTTTCATAACTTGGGTGTCACTGACGGGTAGTTTAGATAGTATTTTATAAATATCTTAACAGAACTATTGTTCGTGCTATATATAGTGCATTCACATTGGGTTGGTGAATAATTTTCGGGTGTTTCTTTGACGTGCTATATTTTAATAAGAAATTACTATATTTTTAATTAATTAATTTTTAATTCACGTTTATTCTCTTACGTGAATTATTTATTTAATTTAATCGAATAATTTAATTAATTAATAAATTAAATAAAAATTTACAAACGCCTGATAATTATGTACCAGCCCAATAATTGGAAAACTATTGGGCTGTCATATGGAAAACTATTGGGTACAAAACTATCTGCAACCGAAATCAGTCATCAGAATCTCCAGTAGCACAGCTATTTCAAAAGACATTCAGCCTGCGTTCTCATGAAGCAGGCGGAACGTCTTTTGAACTAGTTGTGCTACTAGAAATGTTGTTAAAATTTGTAGATAATTCTATAAAGACACGAGAAATTGTTTCAGGGACAAGAAAGCGGAATCTTCATAATATCACTACGATAGGTCGTATTAATATGAAAACCCGGGTAAACTGAACTTCGCAGGTTAGTAGGATACCAATCTTTTTCGATGTCAAGCAGAAGCTTGTATAAAACTTGCACAAGTTCTGGGAGATCTTATTTCCTCCAACTCAATTGATCTCCACAAGTACGGACTATGTTGTAAAAAGAAGCAACTTGTTACTCAAGATTATACATTGTATAAACCAATTAAAACTAAACACACCACATAATTCAACCTTCATATCCTTCTTTACCCGACGAAGATTCGATTTCTAATATTTTGCACAATAATTGGTACAACTAGAAAAAAAGAAAGGTAAAAGAGAAGAAATCAAAATAAACACATACATTCTGATGATCATAAGGTTTGTCTACTAAGGTAAAATTGTGTATAAATTTTACCAGTATCCTAGTACAAGCCTATAATTTTTTTATAAATAATTTTTTTAAGTATTCAGTGTTCCTCCTATTTCTTTGTTATTTTGTATTTTCAAAATTCAACTTCTAAGCGTTTCCATTTGTAGTATTCCTTACATTGATTTGTTATTTTCTAAAACTTGTAAGAGTTTATACTTTCTTTCCATTTGCTTAGCTTACTGTCTTTACAAAATTTTGCGACTGGAAACTTTGGAATGTATAACAAATGGACCTGCCGTGCCATACGTAAATGGGCCAAAATGTAAGGCAAGAAGAGCTCTTACAAGGTCACATATTCCCTGAGCAAAAGAAATTCAACGTCCAGCATCAACAGACGATCGTAGCAATTAAATGTCACTAGATGGTCGACGTATGATTGGTTGCAGCGCTTCCGATGGAACGAATAGGAACATCTTCTCTACAGCCCGGAACTCGCTCCTTGGGATTTCCTTCTCTTTCGGTCGTTGACCAAGTGCCTTGCTTCATGTCATTTCCAAACTGTTGCCGAATTTAAGAGGTTCAACGACCAGTGTCCTGATTTCTTACAACGCCGGTTTCGATAAATTGGCATAAAGATGAAACAAATGCTGTGATGCTATGTTGCATCTCCTGGGGAAAAATCATAAACTGTTAAACATCTAGAAAACCACCAATACCTAGTATTTACAAATCCCCCTCCTCCTGTAATTTAGTTTCTGAAAACGGTGGTAAACTCGTCGGATTCTTAGAATTTTTCTTTTCCCCAAAAATAAAAGCCTCTCAAATAAAACAGCGGAAACAGAATTTATAAAAATGGGGCTTTCTCTATTGTCTAATCTTATATTAATCAAGAAGGAAGAAAAAGCATTGTCCAAGAGAAGAAAGTAAAGCAAATAAAGCTTCTTTCAACAAATAATGCACCTCTTTCACCAGTTAAGATGCGTCTCAAATTGAATTAATGATTTTTTGACCAAGAGATATTTCGAATAGTGGAAGTACAATTACTTTAAAAAGAGCCATACTGGAAGTCAAAATTCTTCTTGCCTCCTTTGCGATTAGAAGAACTGGCAACTTCAAAGAACTGGTAACATTGGAATTCGTACACCAGCACTTTAATCAGCTTTTTTAAAATTTTGTTTATTTATTTACTAGTCATGTTAAAAATCAATCTTGGAATGCAATAATCATATGAAGTCTTCAGCGTGCCTTTGGCTTGCCCTGGTCTACGGTTTGAGTTTCACAGGTTAGTTGGAGGGCCCTATATAAACCGTAAACCAATAAGTCGGTTGCCCGCTTTCGCGATATCTGTAAATGTCTAGACTATGCTGAAAAATAATCTGTAACTAATGCCTGGCTAAGTTTTCGTATCTCAAGGATTACGTGATCAAACTTTTGGATTAAAGCACTGTTACCTTATATTTAGATCTACCCTCGTATAAAGCTCAAGACCCAAAATCGTGAATATGCCACCGGAAAAGTGAAAAGACCTAATTTCCTTTGTTCTTGCCTTTTGTAGTTCGGCTAAGTGTATAGTATATTAATAATACACTCTCTAGTAGAGTTACTCTGGACTGTCTGCTAATTCTTGAGTCTTACAAAATGATCCACAGTATTTCACAATTTTCTGATGACTCACTTCGGTTACAGACAACTTGTATTTCAAATGGTTCACATTCGAGGCCCACCATGGCTGAGTGCTTAAGACACTGAACATGATAGACAGCTGAATTGGGAAAGTCCCAATTTCGGACCTACCGCGCGACTGCTAATCTAACGGTCTGGACTTTTGGTCGGTTTTCTCCAGATGTAACGTGAATGAGCGTTCCCTCCCCCTCGTAGGCAGATGCCACTCGTGTAGGCTTGCCATAACACTAAACTCGCGTATTTAGAGATTCCCGATTCGGCTTAATTTGAGGGATTACAGTCGATATCTACTCGAGCGATCTAGGTTGAGGGGTGTGCCCTCCCTGGGGGTCTTTCTAAGGGGATGTAACCCGTATTTATGTGAAGTTTCGGGGAAAACCACGGAAAACTCCGAACGGCAAGTTCGACGGGCGTCTCCTAGTTGGGAGTGCTATGAGCTCGGCCACTGGTCGGGTGATTTTCGATTCGGAGATATTCAAAGAAGTTTCGAAAAAAACTTTCCTTTTCTTTTGAAAAAAAAAGTCCATTACCTTTTAACCCTTTAACGCGCAGTGTTCCCGCTCTGGGAACACCAAACTCTGACGTTTTGACTGTTTCCAGTCACGAAGAATAGATTTGATTTCTATAAAAATAGTTGCGGGTGACATAGCTCCACGAGAATCCTTTACTTTTTGGCATGCCATTTCCCGTTAAAAAATGGTCACGAGTATTTTTAACAGCACTGGCATCTGCTGAAAGATAGAAGAATGCGAGAACATCTGGATAGATTGCCCAATGCTGAAAAAAGGAAAGCCGTTGCCATCGCTCGACTTAACTACCGGCACAGCCAGCTGCCGTCAAAAAAAGGGTCTCTACATCAGTGGCACGCGATGAAAGTTTCGATCGTCCGCCATCTTTCTGGTAGTTAAGTCGAGCGATGGCAACGGCTGCTCTTTTTTTAGCATTGGGAAAGGGTTGCGCCTCAAAGGGTTAAATGTTTTGAAAAGTA
Organism: Cheiracanthium punctorium; assembly: GCA_038373885.1. Taxonomy (NCBI): domain Eukaryota; kingdom Metazoa; phylum Arthropoda; class Arachnida; order Araneae; family Cheiracanthiidae; genus Cheiracanthium; species Cheiracanthium punctorium. The sequence continues at coordinate 368,867 of JAWZYV010020133.1, read as the reverse complement.
GGCTGATTCCCCAATACATAAAAATCGCCACATTGTAAATAGAATGTATTACTATCATGTGTGAAAAGATCCTTCCAATTAAAGAGCTTAACTTTAAATAATAATACCAATGATTTATTTGTCAAAAGTAATTAACTTCACATCCAAGTAATTAAGGATGAGTGACACAAAAATGGCTAAATTACATAATCTATTTTTTGTATGTGTTTGAACAATCTGCATTCAATAGGAATTCATTTGTATTTTATGTTGCTTTTGTTCAAACAATCCTTGCACTGTGAACGTATTATTTCAAATTAGTTTTCTGTTAATAATGCCACTTGATCTCTTTCTAGTCACAATAATTTTTGTTTCTCAGAAATAAGTAATTAACCGAATAATTTATTAAATATTTATTCTTCCTTTATTAAATAATCTGTTGTATTTTTTAAACTTTTTAATTGTTTAATTGCACGTTTGTTACAACTTAAGCACAGGTAATTGGGAACACTTGTAGTTAATTATTTTCTTTATTCTATAATCGTGATTTCTTCAATTTTTGTTTTGTGAATTTAACATTTTATACTGTTTGTCAAAATTTTAATTAACTCCAAAAATCTTATTTGTTGTTAAAGCGAATTAATTATTTAATTATTATTAAAGCGAATTAATTTGAATAAAATGTATTCAAAAAATAAAATCCATTCCAGTTTAATTGAAAAAAATTATCTACTTAATATACTTTTATACATTAATGTATCTTTTCTTTCAATAAATTGTAAGCTCAAAATGCTCATAGATGGAATAGCAAGCTCTAATTTGAAACGTAGTTCAAATTTTAAGACGCATGTCAATTGCAAAACAATATTGAAATATTGAATTATTGTTGTTATTACCTGTGCTGAACAGTTTGAAATATTGAATTAAAGTCCGTGTGAATTTTTTTCAAATTACATCTAACAGTGTATATGGATACGATATACAGGACATCTCTTAAACAGCACTAAAATTTTGTGCAGCAGATTCTATGCCTGCAGTACATTAAAAATGGTAAAATAAGTAAATCTCTATGACTGATAGTCTATACAATAGACTATCAGGGGTGTGCCCAGTATGTCGACTGATAGTCGACAAAAATATGACTTATTTTCTTAGGAGAAAAATGTATTGCAAACATTAAATTCAGTGTTTGTATAAATTTACATTGGAAGATGTTCAAAATGTCCACCGTGCATATCGAGGCATGTGTGCGTGGGCACTGAACTGGCTGACTGCACGTGCCAGTGTGGTGCTTAAGCTTCTGCCACAGATAATTTGAAACCGTGAAGACGACAACTTGACGTAATTTCACGGCGAGGACAAGCATGTCTTTATATCCGTGGTAAATGAGCATGTTTTTCTGAAAATATAGATAGATACGGATACTCATGTTTCTAATAGTGTCCCCTCCCCCTTTTGCCCAGTTTTTCTCTAATGCCTTTAAGGAAAAATGGCGAATTAAAAATGACATCCTGTTGACTTTAATAAATGGACAGTAAAAAATGCATTTCATGGAAATTTCAATGATTTGTACAGGCAACTTTCATGCCTATTTTTACGAATATGTTGACAAAATAGGCGTACTTCCCGATCAGCCAACACACTTCAGAATGCAAGTTTCCGACCAGGAACCTTTTCTGAAAGGGTATTTCCAATTGTAGAGAATCGTTTTATAATACTCACTGCAGGTTGTGTCAAGTGGAACATTCAGCTAATTTGGCGTGGGGAAACATTATTTTGGTGCTGCTGTATGATTTGCTTGCATTTTGCAAGAGCAGTAGCTCTACCCCCTCGCCCCATGCTTCCGCTTACCACAGATAAGAACAGGGAATTTCCCTCTCTTATATGCTATCTCCATCTTCTGACATCCCCGACTTAGAATTTTACACGAAACGGCCAGATTATTCTCGTACTTTCCAGTGAACGAACTTTATGGCAAAGCGTTGGGATTAAAAGGCAAATTTTATACCGACTTTCAATTCTTTCTTTGTTTTTAAAGTTATGACATAAAGTACATACATAGTGTAGAATTACATACATTTATGCATTTTATAACATTTTGACAAACTCACATTTTAAAAATTACAAAACCTTAGTGAGCGAACTTCTTTGACGTTGACTATGTAGTAATAGCTATGTAGTAATAGCTTTTAAAGCTATAAGAATTTGCGGTCTCTGTTAAAGATGGTCTTTAGAATTAAATATGGATCACATCAGGAAAAACACCAAGAAAATATGTTGAAGTATTAAAAAAAGAAAGAAAAAGAAATACGAAAGGTGAAAACTTAAAGAATGATGCGAAAACACTATCATGACTTTTAAATCTTCTAGAGGAAGTTAATTCAAACAAGTACTAAGAAATTTCGGGATATTTAACTTTCTGTGTAAATTAAACTTTATTTAGAAAACGAGAGTAAGGTAACTTTTGAGTCACGTAACTCAGAATCAACTGGAAGCGAAATAAAACTATTTATTGCCACACGTAAGCCGTTAAATATTTTTATGTTTTTGCCGTGGAGACAAATATCTATAAATTGTCAACTTTTACGATCGCGTGTTCGAAAATTGAAAACATGTCAAATGTTTTGAAGACATTTTTCTGCAACTTTTACATTTTTTTCTTTTAATAAACCTAAAGTAGGTGGTCACAGAGTAAACAATTTACGAATATTTCATAGTAAATGGTCCGTGCAGGTTTAAAATTTACAATAATAGATTACCAACTTAAAAAACTATGTATTATTTGTACATAGGTTCAATTTCAAATCAGGCATATATTATTACTATCAATATGGCAGAAAACAAAGAATAAGTTCTTTACGGATTTAAGAAAGAAATGTGAAATAACTGAATAACATTACAATTAAATTAAAAGGAGGTGTTTAAAATACAGTCACTATATCTAAATAATAAGTCATTATAGATTTTATGAAATTCAAATCATAATAAGTTATTAGTTATACATCCAAATTGAAAGTCGCTTTAAATACGAACCCAAACACTTTATTGCAGTAGGAAAGTAACTGAGAACATATCTTATATACCTCAGCATTTCAAGTTTTACACTGCATATGCAATTTTGAAAAGTTACAAAAAACAACCAGAAAATTATGCAACTTATTCGTCATAAAACTTTAATTAGATGTATACTCAAACGATAATTCCACGCAAAGTATAGTACGCAAGTACTATACTTTGCGTGGAATTATCTACGTGGAACTATCAAATACTTACTATTTTTTTTTCAATTTGAGACTTATACTGAAGTCAGTTTCAACATTATTAGGAGTACACTTAAACAATTGAAAGACACAGTTTTTAGAGAACTATGGCACTTTTATGGCCGTTGTCTCTGTTGTTCCTACACTGCAAATCTTTGAACACATTTTAGAACACTTTTTGGAACACTTATTTTGTCCCCTTTTTGAGAACACTTTTAAAAGCACATTTCAGAGCACTTTTTGGAACTCATTTCAGAACACTTTTTGGAACACACTTCGGAACACTTATTTGTCCCCTTTTTGAGAACACTTTTTGGGAACACATTGTAGAACACTTTTTGGGAACACATTGTAGAACACTTTTTGGAACCCATTTCAGAGCACTTTTTGGAACACTTATTTTGTCCCCTTTTTGAGAACACTTTTTGGAACACATTTGAGAACACTGTTTGGAACCCATTTCAGAATACTTTTTAGGACACTTATTTTGTCATCCTTTTTAGCACACTTTAAGGAATGCTTTTAGGATTAGATTTGAGAACACTTTCTAAAAAGTAAGGCAAAAGTAAGGTGCGGCGGAAGTGACGTCATCAAGGGGCGCGGCCGCAATTGGCGTAAGGGGTGGAGTTAAGTTGTTTCCAACGTGGATGGTTGAGTTGTATTTTTTCTGGATTTGCAGTCTGCTATATTTCGATTGGAACATTTTAGTTATTTTATTTAATTATTAATTAATTTTAATGCTGCCATTTGTTATTGCATTTTTAGTGCTGCAATCTGGTGTTATGTTTAAGAACTACTTTTTAGTTTTGGAATTGGACTTGGAATTTTTTAGAGTTTGGAACTGATTTTAATGAATTATTGAATTTTAGTTAATTCCTATAATTTAATGCTGTCATTTGTTATTGAATTTTAGAATTAATTTGTGGACTTGGATTTTATTTTTTCTCATTTACCGGCAGCGGGATCCGAACCCCGGACCTCCCGATCTCGAGGCCAATGCTATACCATCCAGGCTAATCGCTCATAACAATAACGTTGTAACAAAGAAAGCAATGATTTCACCAGTGTTCCCAATCTGTACTCAAATGTGCTCCTAATATGTGTTCCCAATCTATTCTTAAGGTGTTCCCAATCTGTTCTCAAATGTGTTCCTAAGTTTAGATTAACAAATATCCTAAGCATAACACTTTCAGAACATTTTCAGAACACTTTCGGAACACGTCCTTTATAAAGAATCATATTCGGAACGCATTTCAGAACACTTTTAGGTAACTGGAACACTTTTTTCCAATAAATGTGTTCCAAATGTGTTCCCAATGTGTGCTGGGAATTTGCAGTGTAAGTACAATTCATCTTTATTATGAAGTACAACTTTCATCACAAGGAAAGGCAAGTTTGCAGCCACGCCCAAAGTCGGGAGCTTATTAGGAGTGTGCTATTTTGTTTAGCTAAGAAACAAATATGATGATTTAAAAGAAATTTCAATTTTATTAACTTGCATCGACTAATTAAACTATTATTAATTGTCAATGAAGAAAAATTAAGGATATTTGAAAAAACACAAAATTCACTTGTTTGTAAAAGTTCGTGTAAAATTATTGAACATTTTAAGCTCAGATCGCAGAAAAAGAATTAAAAGAAACATTTAATTACATTAGCATTAGTTAGAAATTTGTATATACATTTTATCAAGTATTTAGGTACATGCAACACTCAAAATAGTAAGTAAAATATTTCTAATAGTTAAAAAAAATAAAAAATATAAAAATGAAAGTATTTTTAAAATATGACTGCAAATTTCTCAATGAAAATAGTTAACAAAATAATTTCAGATTAGAGAAATGAGATCGGCATAATCTTGGTTATGTTTTCACAAAGTGAGAGCGAACTCTTTTATGCAAACAGCCAAATTCAGTTTTCCTAGGCAGTGTTTTTAGTGTATATTGATTGAGTGTTATGATTTCCTTCAATAAAAGTTACAAAGAATGAAATTTATAAATATTGATCGGATTTTACGCATAAAAGTTTCAACGGAAATAACCCCAGAGGAATTACAGACTCGAAAATGAGTCTGTGGAAATAAATGCCGAAGCAGAATATTCTGATATGGTCTTTGAGACTCAACAAATCCATTTCTACTGATTTTCGAAATACGTGAATTTTATTTTTGTAGAATTTGCTATGACCAAACACTACTGATGAGAAATATACTTCACAATAGACAGTTAGAATAAAAGATGCACGGCTTGATAGATATTTTAGATATTACGAGGGAAAAAAAAACCAAAGTGAGAAATCGGTAGTGAGAATATATAAATGAAAATCCATTTTGCAGTATAACAATTACAAACATAACAATTATAGCAATTGGAGGGATTTCACGTGCATTACGACAACTGTAGATATTTCTACCACATTACAACAGTTGCAGTTAGTTCAAGTGCAATAGAAAATGCTACCTCATTATTTAAAGATATGTTGGTCTTTCTCACTTATGATCGAAAATTTATTTATTGATGAAAGTTTCATAGAAGTACCAATACCATCATACAGATCACCATTAAAAATGTAATTTAGGGGAAATGTTAGCAGTTGTTAAGGTAAAAGGAACATCAACATAAAATTTATTACTTAATATTTTTATACTATAGTACTGGGTTTCTCTTTTAAGAATAATGTTAAACGAGAATTTTGTTGTTTTCGCATTTATAGAACGGATGCAATACGTATGTTAAAATCTTTATTTTCTTCTTTATTGATTTTTTATTTTTTCTATATCACATAAAAATATAAGGGCAGAATAGTTATGATATTTTAGCGGAGCAGATTAAAATGGAACCTAAACATTTTTATACCATGCTCTTTTACAATCGTGAATCATTACAAACTTTCTCTTGAAATATGTATTTCAATGAAACAAGTTTTCATTAAACAATTTTTAATTGAATCTTTAAATAAAAAAAAAAAACTATGTGTTTTAAAGTCTCTTTTTCTGACAACTTAAATTTAAAATACATGTTTTTTTTCTCGTTCTATTTATGTATGAGTGGTTTATAATCGAAATTTATACTACAGATTCTTTAAAACGAAATCTCTATACAAATTTCTAAATAAACCTGATACGAATCTCTATAAGTAGATTATACAAACCTTAATCCTATAAATAAAAATAACATACTTGGTTTATTCCTATGCTATAGTTATTTACAATTACGTATTTTATTCTGACACTCTCTTAAAACAAAATCCTTTTTCAAATTTCAAACCAAATTTATCTTGAAGTAATGCAAGAACGTGTTCAGACATTTTTTTTTTAAACTAAAAATCTACAGAAATGGAATATTCAGTTTTATAAAACGTTGAGAATTTGAAACACGTTTTAAGCACACGTGGTTGCATTATCTGCAATTGTAGCAAAGTAACGTGCACACTGTATTGACAGGGAATGAAGATGACAGATGTAGGTCAGGGTTTCTTGAAGCAGCCTTGGGTATTATATATAGAAACACCCTGCAGATATTTAAAGCAATATAAGAGAAAGTTTCCACTCTACTGAATATGAGTTTCAGATAGTGTTTGACTTGCAGAAACGTAGTTATTGAAATTATTTTACTGTCTCATTAATGTATTTTGTCTATTAAGAACTTATGAATGCAGCCTGGACGATAGGGTGGGCCGTCAATGCACGTAAAAATATTAAAATTAAAATTAAGTAGCGCTCAAAAGTTACTCCTTTACAATACATAAAATAATATATAACTTCTTAAAAGTAAAATAAATATTGAAATATCTATCAGTTAATGAAAATAGCAATTAATGTGCAGAAAAGGGAGTTATTTAATGGATTTTTGACGAGTTCCGATTTGATAAAGTTATAAAAATTTATAATTTTAATAATTAAATAATTAAAAGAAATTAAAATTACGAAGTATTAAAAAGAAATTATCAAAAACACTATGACAAAATTATAAAAAAGGAACACAAAATATTGCAATTTTGAAGTCTTTTATGCTGTCTAACTTTCGAAGAGTTTCTCGAGCTTTTACAGTTGCTTTGATAAATCCATCACGATTTTCAGGTCCTACAACAGAAATGGAAACTTCCCAAGGGCGGCTCCAGCGAGGGGGCCATAGGGGCCATAGCTCCCTCCGAACTTTTAGTTTTTGAACTTTAGATTCGTATACTTTATGATTCCTCACGTTCAATTGGCATTTGAAACAATTTATAGACTATCTAAAAAGTTCAATGGCCCCCTCCGAAAATTTAGCCTGGAGCCGCCCTTGAAACTTCCGTCATTAATTTGATGTAACATTCTACAGCATAGGGTATGACAGGAGTATGGATAAGTGTCAGAATTTCTTTCATTTTTATAAATTCTGTTCATTATTTGAAATCTTTTCCAGGATTGATGGAAATGCCAACACACGTATCCGAATTTATTAATTCGATGTAATCTTCAGCAAGAAAGTATATCTTAGGAGTTTTAAAAAGTCTCACATAAATTTGTTTTTCGTCTCTTATTTCTGGCTTTTAAAAAATATTTCAGTTCTCTGATATGATGACGGTCGTAGTTTATCATAGCGATGTGTTAATTTTCTGGATGATAGAAAAATGCATTTATTTGTATGACCAGATCGATAACAGCTTTAAGATTACAGCAAAGGTAGGAGAAGGTGACCTAAAATCCCCCCCCCCTTAAGGAGGAAACATGTATAAATAAAATAAAGGTAAAAAAAAAAAAAAAAAAAAAAAACACTTTGGCATTTTGCTAGTATGTTTTACACTGTATTTTGCAATATAAAAATATTTCAATAATATTTTCAACCCACATTGAATAATATAAAAAAATGAAATTTTGAAAAAGAGTCCAAAGGATCATTTTACCCTCAACCAAAGGGCAAAATGATCCTTCGATTAAAAACAATTGTAAATTGTTTTTATCGACAAAATTAAAAGGTGTAAAAGTAATTACTACTGTATATAACGAAATAAAATAAGTTTTTCAATTAGATAGGACGCCTAATTTATTTTATGAAACTTTTAAAATAAAAAAAGTGTCACAAACAATAAAATAGAATATTTGAAAATTATAATTCAAAAATTATGGCCTACAATAAATGTAGAAATTAATTGAATAATGCGTCTGCTACTTCGAAAAATCTGAATATTTTTACACATATCACAAAAATACACATGATCACCATTCTCAGGTATCCCAGCGCATGCACCATTTACCAGTCAAGGTATTTGTGACATTGGATCTAACCTGAATAATAATATAAATAAAGTATACTCCATTCAGTTAACCAAGTCATGTTTCTGTACATGAAAGATTGCTTATGTAAATAAATAGGAAAGTTAGTGCTTACCCTATGGCAAATGTTACAAAATCCAGTTCTTCAACGAATTCTAGTTAGACGCCTGATACTGTGAATACTTTAATATCGCCATTGCTTCTTCTTCACTTGCCACAACTAGTTTATGCCTTACCCGGTAGATAGCGCTACCTGTATGGAAGAAAACGTATTGTGGACGGTATGTGAATTGTTTTACCCGCTGGGATCATTTTAAGCCCAGTTCCCCTACCTTGTAGATTCAACTAATCTACGGCCATGAGAAGAGGAATTTAGTTTAATATTAAAACATAGTGATGCATAAACTCTTACAAAAAATGCTACTAAAATCTTTACTTCATATGTCGGTTTGTTACTGGAAGCATACAGTCTTAATACTGACTTCGCTGTTGTGAACCACCTTGAGTAACATAAATTTCCAGGATGTTTATTAGCTAAACTACAATCACATGTGCCAGAAGATATTGACTGACAAATTTCATATAGGTGTCTGACCTTAGATTTTTTACATAAACATTTTTCGGAATACAAGCTACAGGGAAAAGATGTACCTATGGAGAAAGATTTTTGCTAATGCTCTAGTTATTTTAAAACAGGTCCCCTGAACTCAACGCCCCATCCAATTGTCGGAATAAAAATCGAAGTGGTAACTCGTTCTTTGCAAAAAGCATATAAACCTTTGAAGGGGACGATTTAGATGGTTTTACGCCCCATTTATATATATAAAAAAACTATATTTATACTAGTACCATTAAAATCAATAGCTTTCAAGGGACTGATGTCTGTTTCATTCCATTATGAATAGAGCTATATTCTTACCTGAGCCAGAAAGTGGCATGGTATGACCTAAATATAATGATTCTGGCTCGGCAAGCAAAATGTTCATACTTGTCAACAAGTTTCTCTTCATATGAGTCTTATCTCGACTTATGTCTAAGTATAGTCATGCTTGAACAGGTTTTTCGGTTTCAAATTTTTCACTAAATGATTTGAGATATTTTGGTGGCTCTACGAATTTTATTTTTCTCAAAGACTTATGAGTGTGCGTTATAATACCGACGCCTTGCAAAACCGCCGATGCTACTGCAGCAGCAGATCTATCAAATATCTGATATTTTCTGCCAAATACCTGCTAATGTAGCTAAATTGATTAATTTTCTTGCATTCAAGAGTCGTCGGTAATTGTTACAATTCTTCTGTGTCACAACTTCCTGCTTTAGAAGACTTTGATTGATCATTTCTATTGTCCTTATAAATTTCCCGACTAGCTATAGGCTTATACTTTGACAATTCTTTTGTTTTTACTTCCCATAATTTTCGTTTCTACGCTCTTAACTTTTTTTTTCTATATTTTACGTTTTTCTGAAATCAACATTTCTTATGCTGTTTTTTATGCTTGTTTTTTGATCCTCCAAAGAGGAAGGATCGCTCTTTGGAGAAAACTTTTCGCGGCTTTTCACAGTTATATATTTCTAAATCTTCGCATTTGCGAAATCCTGTATCAAATAATTTATTTCCTGCTTCTTTTTTAAAAGTCTGTACCCTAATATATAATAAATGACAATTTCTCTTGTCTTTAGGATATCGAATTAAATAAATATATTTCTTATGAATCAGTTGCATAACGCATTTTTGAGAAGCTATCGGAATGGATGCTCTCATCCAGATTCCTACATTTTTCTAGCTACAATTTGACTAATATCGTAGATATTAAGATCGTTCCCAGAAAGTAGGCTATGGTTTAGATCATATTGAACAAATAAATAGCGCTTTATAACTTGTGCGTAAGTCGGTAGTCGAGAATCGTGAAATTCGGAAGGTAAGCTAAAATTCGGGCTAGAAGTTAAACTTATAGTTACTTTACCTTTTCTCAAACTCATAACTCAAATCTTAAATTTACTACTCACTTACTTGAAACGAAAATAAATACATCTTAAAATATTATTGCAGTGCGTCAATAAGAATGAATTCACACAAATAAATAAACATCTACAATTGAATTGCAGCTGTATCCCCCTCTAATAAAAAAAAATAAAAACACATAAGTCATATTATAATACTTTTGATATTAATTTTGACATTATAAATTGCAATAAATACAAAAGGTGTTTTTTACCAAAGAAAGAATCAAATAATCGTTTATAAAGACAAAAAAATCAAAAAACAGGCATCGATGTCAAACCTACTTTCTGGTAGAGACCCGAAGACATTATCTTTTTCTCTTAAAAATTTATTTGTTATTTACTGGTATCACATAGCAATTTTTGATACCTATTACCATAATTATTTTAAAATAAACTTTTTTTCGGCCCACCCTATTGGACGTTGTGTTACATCAGCAAAAAAAAAAACTAAGTTGTACTCTTATTAAAGGTCAAATCAAAAATAGGTAGTGCAGAAATATGCGTTCAAACTCAGATAAGACCAATGAATCAACACAATCTTTCAGCATGTGAATATTTCGTATTGATTTGAATATTGAGAAAAAAGAATTTACGTAAGCTACCACTCATCATGAAGATTCTTTCGCATAACCCTAAATCGCTATATCACTAATTTAATCTAGTTACTTGCGAAAACCTCCGCCATGTGCTAATTCGCACATTTTCATCGAAGTTAATCTACAGTAACGCACTAGAACTTTACTGAACACTTAAAATTTTTTACTTAAATATTGAATACTTAACATTTTTTGTAAGTTCCTTCTTATCAAAGTAGAGTCAACTTATAACCAACAAGGAGTGCAACCTTTTAAAATGGATCTTTACACATTAAATTTCGTTAATTAGGAAAAATCATATTAGTTAGGAAAACCAAGAGGTAGTTTCCTGCTTATTAATATAGAGCGGAACATAAAGAGAGGAAATCATCTTTAAAAAACTGTAACGCCCACGACATAATCTTGGTGTTTTCAGTGTTGGGGAATTCGAGCAATGTTACATTCAATACACATATTCTGTGCAGTAAACTCTTTGCAGTACATTCCTTTCTAAATTATATTATCATAAATATATGTCAAACGCATCCCTGTAGTCCGAGGTACTGTAAAAAATTGAGGAAAGTTCCTTGAAAATAATGGGCAGCTGAGGTGTTCTAGAATTACAAGGAACGTTATATGAAAATACCAGGGACTGTACAGAACAATTTCTGACGATTGGTTGTTCAGTAAAGTTCCTGTTTTTTATTTCCATGGGATTTCAATGCCCCTCAGCTGCCCACTATTAACAAGGAACGTTCCTGGATCCTTTAACAGTGAGGGACTGCAGAGATCCGTCACTTTGTTATTCTAGTACCCGTTTTAGCTCATTGAAACGTAATAAAAGTGCCACAAGAAATGCGGAAAAACAGTGTGGCCAGATGGAAAGTCGAAGTCTCTTGAGTACCTTCAAGAAAGCATCTTATACACATCTCTTCTACTTCTTCACTATAAATCAAATCATTTTTTGATCATTGCATTTACTTCTACACTGTTTAAAATCTATCTGAAAAATTAACGGAAAAACGACTCGCAGAAAAGTAACCAGAAAATGTACATTCTGTTTAGCATTTTTCCGCTTTCGAAAAATCTGGACGGTTACTTTCCGTTTTACTAAAATTGTTAAATAATAAGGTGAAAATTTAAGTATTGTTTAAGAGAAGTATTTTATTAACGGTTTTTAACTAGTTGCACAATATCTAACCACCGATAAGGAATGAAATTCTTAATTCCGATATTTCTTACTTTGCAATCCTTTAGACTTTGATGATGGAATGCTTTCCATGAAATTTACAATTTGAAATTCGTGACAAAGTCTTGTCCATATACGAGAGCATATTATCTAATATCTATCTCTAGTAAATTATCTAATAATACCATTTTTTAATAAAAAAAAAACTTCTTTTTTTCACAAAAAATCTTTCAAAATGCTTTATTATCTTTCTTTTAAATTTGTTTCTTTAACATTGTTTGATTTTAAGATTACACTTTAAGGCGTCTTTAATACTAAAAACAACTCTAACCATGACGTTGATATTTATCTAAATATTATACTTAAACGATTTTATCTTCTTTTTCTCAAGCGCAAAAGAGCGATACATTTTTAATAGGTTATTGCATTTTTCCCCCGATTCAAACTTTTCAGATGCGTGCGTGCTATATTTTTTGTTAAAAGTATTGCTTTTACTCTCAGTAAAAAAGATATTTTGAAAAGTCCAATAAAAAATAAAACTTTTGGTCATAAGGGAAAGAAACATTTCGCCTTAAGAACCATTTTTAATGATGATGTATCTAAAATACACATTTGTTAAATTATTAAATCTGGAAATGTTATAAAAGTTTTATGCATATAATAATCGTAAAGAATAATAATAATTGATGATTCCAAAAAAAATGGCGTTGTCTTATACTTTTTGGTTTTGTTTGAATTATTATTTTAAATATATAAAAAAAACCATATAGTATAAATTGTTTAAAGTTTTAAGATTATTGAAAAAGAATAATCTTTACTAGGATTTAGTAAAACAAATTTTTGCCTTTACATTCTACATTTCATCGTTATTCTGACGGTGTAGAACATCGGGTGCCCGTAACAATACATTTGTTTACATCACTTCATCACAGATGGTATGCTAACGTAAGATAATTTTCTATTGCCATCTACTGAAATTAACAAGAAGAAGAAAAAGGATTATATAGAGTCATTTGCAAATCTATTTTACATAATCATATTTTTATGCAAATAAACAGTCCAAGCACGTAGAAAGAAAAAAGTCGGACACAAACGTGAAAAGGGTAGATTTTCCCCCTAAAATTCTTTCTGATTGATATCCAATAAATAGAACTTGTCCCAAGTCTCTGCGCACCACACCCTAGATACTTCCTGAAACAAACTCTTAATTTACTGAAAACCTTATATGCTAATTTTAGGAAAAGTAGCACAGAAATGAGAAATATGAAATGTTATAATAAACTAATGAAAGATAAAAATGATTTTCATGAGATTGTCTATTTATGGGACAGATGGCAAAATTGAAATATTTTAAAAAGGCAATTGTTAAACATTCAGTTAAAAAAATAACTTTTTGAACATTGCGTGCATTAACTATTAAGAAAGTACTTTAAGATATGTAAGTTATTACATGCAAAATGTACCTAGAGTGTATAAATATTTACTTCTCTACAAAACTGTACTAAACGTAAATGAGACAAAACAGTACAAAATATGTATGTGATTAAAATTGCTTGAATGTTATTTTGGTAGAAGAAATAACATTTGGTACATGAAATTTATGTTTATTTGAAAGTGCCTTAAATGCTAAAATTTCTACGCCTATTTGACTTAGAGGACGATAGCTTGATATTTTTTCAAAATACAAATTTAATCACGTGAACGAGGATTCCTTTACATATCCTTGGAAAGTCAAATTAGAAAAAAAATGAAAAAAAGAAAATAAATTCTAATGCTTAAACTAAATGAAATGCATAAAAAATATGAGATAAAAAAAGAGCCGCTTCATTAATGATGTTAGAAAAAATCGAAAAACTTTCATAAGAAAAGAAAAATGCTGCAAAATTATCTAAGGTAATATGCTTGCATTTCAGAGACATTTTTTTCGTAATTCTCCTAATTATGCATGAACCGTATTAACTAATGACATTACAATTAACGTCACTTAACTATATTAGGGACTGATGTTGCATAAAAAAGTTGTGCATTTTTTATCACATTAAAATGGTTATACATTTAAGAAATAATTTATCTTAAAATGCGTGAAATTTATTTTTAATGGAGATGAATCTTGCATGTTTTCTACTAGTTAACTAAACACATTAAATACTGAAGAATAATATCAGTATTTAAATCAGTATTTAAATCAGTAATTAAAATGTAATTTCTCAGATTATTGATAAGTGAAACAGTAATGAAAAAAATTGTATTTCGGCTAATACTGGTATAATGTAGTGGAAATATATTTTGCATATCTTGGCCGCTTACAAATCAAGTACAACCTCTGATTTATCCCAGGACATACATATTTTTCGTTCGATAAAGAAATTACATATTTAAATCTTTAAAAATGTTCTTAAAAAATATGCCAGCAGAAAAGAATACGCTTGAAAAGAAGGTAATTTTTCATATTCTTACTCCTTTTTTCAGTTTATTATTGAAGAAATTTATTACTATCAAACCTCGTTAGGAAATCAACTGGATAAGACGTCACTCCGCATAGTACATCATCGTTTAGTAGTCCTGACCTTTTTTTTTTTAAATATGCCTCTTCACATATTGTACTCCACTTACTGCACCGCTTTCTTTTTCAATTACACTTTCAAAATATTTCAGTCCCAAATAACACTTTATATACTGGCGGCAGTGGGACTACTATACATGGCTAAAAAAGCATATACAATGGTGGTCAAAATAGTGGACACTTTTGGAAACGAATTTTTCTTTTCTAAGTTCGTATACGTATAAAAAATGTTATATTTCACAAAATGCAAATTCGTTTACATCATTTTAAAGATAATTTAATACTGATTTAAATACAAAACTTAAAATTAAAATATTAGTAATACAAAAAAAGTTAAACGGCAAAAATTATTCAGATGCATTAGTTATAGAAGATTGCAGTGAGTTATCAGCATTTATAAGCGGGTTTCAAGCCAAGTACACAAATCAGATACACATGTTCACAACAACAACAACGACAATTTACAAGTAATTCGTGACAAAGTGCTGTCCAGTTATTATTAACACAATCAAATTATTGGGTGGCATGAAATTAATTTCAATTTTCACAAATGCATGTTTAGTATTTACAACCTAGTTGAACAATCGATTTCGATTTTTTAAAATAGGCTGACAAACATTAAAAAGAAAAGGAAATGGAAAACAAATACATGACAAAAATATCTGAAAATTATCCCTTTACTGATTTTTCGTTCCCAATTTAAATTAAAAAAATAGAAATTACTATGCCATACCATATTTCTGAATGTAATTTGAAATACCTTTTATGAAACTGAATTCCTTATTAAATTCATACTTTCCTGTGTTCCATTTCATCCAGACATTTTCTTTTAGTTTCGATTTGATGAGCCCCCTCCCCCTCCTTCGAAAGAAAACGCCCGACTACGCTACGCTCTTAAAAATTTTGAATAGTGCACGTGGGCATAGAACCCTGGCGTAAATTAACGGTATGCCTTCCGCACTTTAACAAAAATTCCGTTATTTTACGGTATACATAAATACCGTTTAGAATAGAAGTGGCATACACAGAGTGTTTCAGTACGGCGTTTATAAATTTTCAGGTGAGATAGAGTACACCAAGACACTGGAATGTGGGATCGGAAACGTCATCTTCATGTACCTCTTACTAATCACTTTGGAAGAAGTGTTCAAGTAATAATAAACTTTCCGACCATTGTTTTTCAAAAACTAATCCATCTTTCACCGATTGCACCTGATAAAAAATGGTTAATTCAGAATTTTCTCTTTCATTACATTGATAAAATTGTCGGAGAAGAGCCCTTTGTTTATGAAACTTGGTTAAGCAATGAGGCGCACACTTCAACACTTCTTTCAAAGTGATTATTAACAGATACATGAAGATGACGTTTCCGACACCGCATTGCTATGTTATCCTGAACCGCCTTGGTATACTCTATCTCTCCTGAAAATATGTAAACGCTGTACTGAAACACCCTCTATACCTTATTTTTAAGAATCAAATACTGTGGAATTACGGTAGTTTTACCGTAAAAAAGAAAAATGGTACAAGTACTGTAAAATTTACAGTCCTTATTCTGTAATTTTACGATTTTTTTTTTTTTACAGTGCACTGCGATTAAGTGCCAGTTTTGAATGCAACATACAAACTCGGTCCCGTTTCTTTGTCAAAGGTATCACCGGAAATACTTAATTTTTGTTGAGCACGAAAATGAGCATTTTTTAAATTTTTTTTACAATGACTGTTTACCTTATTATCAACAAACTATCAAAAATTTTAGAAATTCTCCCAGGACTATATTCTTCGTTTCTATTTTCGTACAAAGGCGGTTAAGTGCATACTTTCCCTGCTTTGTCACCCATTTTATATGGATAAACTTTAATTTTTACTCCACTAATTTCTATGATACATATCGTAACTTACTCACAATTATTATAAGACCATTTAGAATTTCGTTTTATATTTAATGTAAACTTCGCTTAAGAAGTCACTCCGCTAAGTAAGTCATTTTTAAGGAGACCGGGTAACCCCTATCTCTGTTAAATTCATCAACTTTATGTACCTTTTTCTCAGAAATGGTAAAAGATAATGGTACAAAATTTTTAACAGCAGTTAGAATTAAATATTTTATGTACTTTAATACGCCAGTTTTTTCTAAAAAAAAAAAAAAAAACATATTAATCTTTTAATGAAAATCACTTTTTAATTTCGATTTTTGATAGAATTTTGCTGCCTAAAATGAATAATTATCAATATATTAACAAACTGATGATATATGTGACATTAAAACATTGAGTTCATATAAGTTTAATAGATATTAAGAAAAAGGAACACGAACCTGTAAAATTCACGTTTTTAGAAAACCCGCTTTAAAGATTTCACATGCACGCATAAACTATGAAGTGCATTAGGGAAATATAAAAATTTCTGTTTTTCAGATAAACAAGTGTAATATATCGTTAGAAAGATAAAAGTTTAAAGTATTTAACTAGCAATAAAATACAATAAAAATCGATTTTTTTACCTAATTTTACCTACCCAAGAGTGATGTATTTACGAGGTTTGACTGCATTTATTTAGATATGTATCGTGCGTAACAAATATGATTCGGCATACTGGTATGATTTACACGTGCGAATTGAATATCAGAACATTTTTCGTGTCTCTGGAACATATGTCCACAAATTCTAATATATGTCTCATTGAAATTCATAAATTTGATACATTTGACTGTCCGTACTTTGTTCGGCTCAACTGTTTTGCTCGCCACACGTCCATATTCGATTGCTTCACTTAATTATAACCTTAGATGTGGGTTTCAATCGCTTAATTCGATAATATGGGTAACGGATCTAGCCGTTCGTATTTCGATCGATTTTACTTAGACTTCTGATTATTATCACTCCAAAATGATGAATGGCAGAGGAGTGAGTGTACAAAGATTTAAATTTGAAGTTAATTTTTGCCTGAATTTAATAAGCAACCGGGTACAAATTTCTGGGAGAAAAAAGATATCCAAAGTACAGTGTGCCTCACCTAAATAAAGCCACCTTGATTATGTGCCGCAACTGGGCTCCAAACAGACGATTAAGAACAAGACAAATATAAAGTGTACACAGAAATGCGTATTTACAAAGAAAAAACTTACTCCCCCACCTGGGCAGGAATAAGAAATAAATGTGTAAAAAAGGAGAAAGAAATGTGTCCCGCCGAAATAAAGCCAGTATTGTTAATAGCCAATATATTCGCTATGTTTACGTATGACTTTGAATAACTTATCATTTACCAATCCTTGGAGGACGGTAACATCAATATTCCCCCAGTGTTCAAAGACGGCGGCCATCAGTTCTGCCACAGACTGAAACTGGCTGACATTTGCAAATCCATCCCAACTGAGGATTCCCCATGCATTTTCTTGGGGATTGAGATCAAGCTACAAGGACAGGGCAATTCATGATACACAACCGATCTCCGGAGAACAATTTTCTAGAGGATTTTGGCAACGTGAATGGGTCGTTGTCGTGATGAACAATCAAATTTTGGCTACCAATTCTCCCTGCAATTGGCAGTAAGTGGGTTTTTAATATTTATTGGTAATCAGTAGCTTTTATAAGGCCCAAAGGAAAAAACAAGTTTACCAAGAGCTAAACCCTCTTCACATTTGTTTAATGAGCTTTTCTTGTGTTTTGGAGATGAAACAACATCTCCTGAAAATTATCCACAAGCAAAGAGTAGATTTGGACAGTTTCAGTCTGTGGCAGAATTGAAGGCCGGGAAAAGAGTGAGTTTTTGCCTTCTAAATACGTATTTCTGAGTATGATTTATTAATATATTTGTTTTGTTCTTACTCATCTATTTGGCATCCAGTTACGGCCGATCAAAATCAAGGTGGCTATATTTAGGTAGGAAATACCGTATACCGTGGCTTAATGCCTTTAATTAAAAATTAGGATGTAATATTTTCTGCAGAAAAGTAAGCATTAAGTAAAATTTACATTTCTGATCTTGAAAAAGAATACTTAATACGATCTCGTCTTCAACTAATTATAACATTTTCATAGATTTAAAGTCATAAGCACCTTGCACTGAAAAGTTAGCTTAACTGTATAAAGTTTGTACCTTTAATAGAACTGAAATCCTTATTTGTTTTTGAAAATTACATAAACAAACATACAATTTTAAAAAGTTAAAATTATTTGTACCAATAAATCACCTTAAAAATATGTTGTTAATTTTTTTAACGGAAAGTTACTAACTATATTTATAAAGATAAATTAGCATGCTTCTTAATGAACAAAATATTTTAACTACTGTAAAAAGCAATTTAATGATTTGATCGTTTGTCTTAATATAATGAAGCCTTTATCTGTAATGACTATTTAAATTGAAGCTTACTTAAATAGAACTTTATAACGAAAAAGCCTTGATGACCATTTCATAAATTTCAGTCTTTGCCTCATTATTAAGAACATATTATCTTAAGTATTTCTTCGATGCAGAGACGTTTAGAGTCAAAATTTTAGCAGATTTAAGTTCCCAAGGGGAATATTTGCCACTTAATTACTTGAAAGAATGCTTTCAGGGAAACTATTATTTCATACAAATACACATACGCAATTAAAAGGTACTTAGCGTTGGCATTAGAAAGACTATTTCTGTAAGTATGTCGTATAAACTTTTCTACAGCAAGTTAATTTATTTTCTAAATATTCATTTAGAAGGCTATTCTATTATGTGGGTCGTCCAATTGAAGGATTGATTTCAGTAAATATTTGAAGCATGCATAGGTAATTGGTATATTATATTTTTGCTAAAATCTGCTAAAATATGGTAATATCCCTTAGGAGAACATTTTTTAAAATGTCTGTTATGCGCAGAAGTCGAATAATGTTAGCTAACTTACACATTCATAGAACAAATATGAAAATATGAAAATGAAAACTTTATTTAAGTAGTACTGAATTGTTCGTCCACTGTAGCACAAATAATGGATTTGGTCTCCTGTAAAATTCTCAGTTAGTAGTGGAACGTGAAAATTTTAGTTAATTATTAGTATTTTTTAACGGAAATATTTATTATTCAAAAACAATTGAAATCTGTATCTGATAACTGGTCCCTTCAAGAGATGAAGAACATTCGGAAAACATCTACCTGTTGAACTGTGCAAATGACGCACAAATAACTATTTCTTTGTTTTCCAGAATTGATAAGCATGAACAGTTTTTTTTCCGAGAGTCGTGAGGAAGAGATTATATAATTTTTTTCATTATGAGTAACATCTTTCACTATTTAATTAAACAATAGCTCATATTTTTGTTTATATTTTGGGTGTGGTACTTTTTAAAAAAATTTATAATCATACTTTAGCGAATTTATTCTCTTTTCACCAAATAGCTTCAGGTATATAGGCATGAATAGAAAAAAAAAATGTATTGGGAATAGTTAATTTTTGGAAAAAGGTAATTTGACCTTTTCAAGGAGAAAAATTAAATTAAAGAGCAAAATAAATCAAAATATTGCCTTAAAGTAACTTCTGGGTGGGACTAACTTAAAAAAAAACTTATTTTAGCTACTCGAAATGTACAATACAGCAAAATGTTTTTCTACAACAATGTATTTTGGCGGTGAGGAGGGATTAAGCCCCCTTGCCCCTCTTGTGGATCTGTTACAGTTCAGGTATGTAAAATAATTTATATAAACTGTAGTGTGATAAGTTTTCAAAATACATTCAAGTAACATTATTTTATATGCATGTAATCGCCTCTATTTATCTATAAAATTATTACATGCAAAAGTTATAAGGCATGCATTTAAATGGCGTCCTTGAGCTTTTATAAAATTAAACCTCTAAATTACGCAGTCAAGACTGAATGGCTGAGAACTCTTGAAGTTTTGGAAAATATAATTTTTCATGCAACCTTCAGTAAAGCATTTTTCAGATTTAATCACGCAGCTCTTAAATTTGATTTAATTAGTGTACCGTGTAAAGATTCTTTTTAGATTGAAGTTTTAGATAAATCTCTTTTCATTAGAAAATATTTCATTAGTTTTGAATTTTCATAGGAGATATTGTAGATTAACTTTATTCGAGATGGCCTTTTAATTAAAACATGCGAAGGAAAATGATTTTATCTGTACGAATATTAAATGGTGGAATTTATCATTCTGCAGTTTAAATACTTAAAAGAGGAGAGAAATGCATATTTTATTTCATTTTTTTTTTACATTTTAAAATTAATTGCTCTCTCAAAAAAGGAAATTTTTATGCTTGTCTTATTAAAACACACAAAAAAGAATCTCAAAACTTTCAACGTTTATTGTATAGATAGTTTGATTAAAATCGTGATAGCACTTTGGAGTCTGTGTAATTCTTAAATAATTTATTTTATAAATTGATTTTATCACAGTACATTTTTGCAAAATGTGTACTGATTAATGTGTACTAAATGTGTACTTTTTTGTTCTTTTCCAATATTGTAAAACTTTAATATTGGCTCTTTTTAGAACATAGTATAACGTTTCAATAAATATTGCATCATCTGAAAGTTATGTACAGCTGCGGAAATAAAACGCCACTTGCTCTATATTTCGCCGACGTTTGTCGTACAGCAAAGTTATACACTACTGGCCAAAAGTACTGCAAGTTTCAGAAATCTAACCTTTTTCCTAAATTAAGCCCTCTCTCCCCTGTCAAAAAGAAAAATCAATATAATTGATAATTTATAATTTCAACATGTTACATTAATTACTTTAGAGACAAGATAGCATTATGTTTAAGAACAAAAATATTTTTTTTAATTTATTGAAAAATAGCATAAAAAATATATAAGTTATTAGAGAAATCATAATCCATTTTAGGTAGCCGGAAAAAAATTAAATAAAGAATTAATTTCAAGTTCTACAAAAAGAGGATGATAAATAAATGCAATTGAACTAAAAATCATTTATTATGTTGCTGAGCAGCCTTGACTTAGGTCACAACAGCCACTCTTTTAGATATGGAATCCACAATGTTTTGCAACACTTCTTTTGGTGTTTCATTTTGGCAACCTAAATTATTGGTTCCTAAAGATCTCATTTTGTCTTTAGGTGATTTTTAGATGTATTCTTTCCAATTATACTAGATAAATTCTCAAACATATTTTAAATCTGGCAAATTTCCTGTCCACTTTTCCTGGACTTATTCTTGAAACGATGGTTAGATTTTTCAAACTTGCAATACTTTTGGCCAGTAGTGTATGTACCATTCGTTTGCAAATAACGCATAATTTAATTTACTATTAATTTAATTTGCATAAGGGGCCGTCTCCATATTTAATTATGCATCAACTTCGTTTTTCTCAATGGCAACACTGTATATGGACTTAATTAAACGAAAGAAAACCTTCATTTTACCCTAAATATAAATTTTCACCAATTTTCTACGATAACTCCCGGAGATATTGCGAATTATTTTTTGCGCGTTTTTTAGGGACTTTCTGAAAATTGAAAAACGCTATTTATACGCTCCGAACTTTTTGCCTTTCATTAATTTCGCTAGCGACAGTTAAAAGAAATAAATATTATTTTCAAGGAAAATATTGCTTCCATCTCTTAAAGTTTTTTTGTACTGAGAATGTCAAGGGTAGAAATTAGAATATTTAGTCAGTGGTCCAAATGACCCATGAGTTCATAACTTCCTTGGTTCGTTCAAATGAGTGAAAGAAAAAATGCAAAACGACTGCTCACGATTTTGAAAATATTTCCAATTTTGAAATTGTTATTGAGTATTTCTCTTAGACAGGTGAAACCTGGAAAATATTTTATTTGGGGGGGATATGATAGCGGGCGCAACAATAGAGCTTTAGAGAATCATCATCAAACTGTAAACCTCTAATTTATTTGCTTCAAAATTTCATATTTTTTAATATCGCTAACTTTTACTGTGTTTTTTCACACAAAAAACCTAATTTACGTTTATTTTAAGCAACTTTCAAAAAATTTTCATTTAATAAATGTATATATGGTCCCTTAACTCATGAAAATAACATATTTTATTTAATATAAATTAAACTACGAAACGTAAAAATTTGAAATTTTGCACAGCCATGTATAATTACTTTCTCCATCTATTTCCATCGAAATTTGGCTAGGTCGCTATTCATAATTTTTTTAGCATTAATTTAATAATTCATAATTCATAATAATATTTTATTAAAAATCATAATAACAGTAAATTATGTTTGGGTCGTTTAGTTCTAATAATAAGAATAATAATCAGCCTCTTATTATGGCTATTATGCGAGATATAAATTAAAGTATGAAAAAATATTTTTACATATGAAGAGAGGGATTTTGGAAGCTTATAACTCACCCATTTTCTGTTCATATTTATTGAAAATGGGTATCCGGCGTTAAAATGAGCTAAATTTTTGAAATATGAAGTGAAATCTAGGGGTTGCGATTGGGGAAAAAAAAAGTTGGTGCGGATTTTAATATGTAGATGTAGATGGCCCCTTATGCAATTTTTATGCATAGCAAATTAAAGTGTACGTCAATCGTAAACGATTCGTATCTGTAACTTTACTATACGACGAACGACGGCCGAAAAAAATACAAGTCGGCCTTTTTTTTCCCGCAGCTGTACATAAATTATTTTTCACGTTCAGATATCTCTTAATTAATTGTGATTCATTCAAAATAGATCCAAAATATTTGATAAAAAAAAGTCTGATGATAAATTAAATTCAAAGGTAACGTTCATGAAGTGTACTTTGAGTTCTCTATATAACTTGCTAAATTAAAACAAATTTTATTGCCGTTTAATTTCCAATGTTCCTCAGTAAAAGACAAGAATAAAGGAAAATATGAATTCTTTAACAAAAGTTAGGTACACGTACTGTTACTTTTTTACATGATTGTTGTGGATATTCAGCAGTTTTTTATATTGGTTAACGAGTATGTTAATGCCTTATTAGAAAAAAACGTTGCCACCAGTAACGTGAAATGAACAAGACCGTTGTTACAAAGATTCTGATTGGTGTGAATTAATTCACTGATTTCAGCTTATGGTCATTTATTCGGTTTATGGCAAATGAAAATCACTCAGCGTTAAATCAATAGCCAATAGGATTTAACGATAGTGATAACGGTGATGATGGATGCTAGCCAAAGATTGTTTCGAAATTCCTCTTTTGATCACTGAAAAAAATATCGAGTGGTTATGTAAAAATGTTTACATAAGTGCACATAACCTTTGAAAATAGTTCTTTTTTTACTCTTGTGCTTTCTATGATCCATAAGAACATGGAAAACATGTGCATAAAGAAACGAATTTAGTCTACAATTCATATTCTACTAGTCAAATACTCGTAATTCAATTTTTACATTCTGTTGCATGCAAATCGGTTAAATTACGGTCCTATTCTGTTGTCGTCTTGATCACCAGACATTACACATTAGGGTGCAGTGAAAAAAGCTTTTATTAAATTTCAAAATCCAATAGTGACCAAAAATTGTGTTTTGTATTGAATAAGTAAAGTGCCAAATTTCAAAATTTTTGAAATATATCTTGAGGGTCCACTGTTGCCCGAAAATGTCATTAAAAAATCGAAAAATTGAGTATTTTAATATTATTTGTAAAATCTATAAAGACGATTTTTAATATCCAACAGCAAGAAACACTTAAAGGTTATTGCTATTCAATGACTAAAAAAGTTTAGAATCATCAAATTATCTTAATTTTCCACTACAGCGAACGAAAAAGTACAAAAAAGAATGAATTCAGAAGGTAACAGAGCGTTTTATCCCTGCTTTGATTTTACATTTCAGAATGAATTCGAGGATAAAAACTAGAATTGATGTTGAAGACCCGATTTTCATAAAACCAAAACAATTGAGTTATATGTTACCCATATACGAAGAAGTGATGCAGTTTTATTTGTTTGTACAGAATAGCTTGAAACTTGATAAGAATTCTAAGGAACTAACTTTTACTATAAGCGAAATTTCTGCAATTATTTCAGGTAGATTAGAGTTATTTTGGAATGGGGCCTCAGTTTCACATGTTTCTAAAGAAATAATTCTTTGATTAGATCATAAAATCAAAACCTTAAGAAATGGTTTAGCGGTAATAGAAAACAGGGCGAGACTGTCCAGCAGAAAATTAATAGTTTTTTAGCTGAATGTAAAAAATTATTTGATATTGCTGACTGCAAATTCGAACGTTTTTGTAAAGTTCCCACAAAAGAGCAGGCTTTTTTGTATTATAAGTGTGGTGAAAGAAAAATGATTAGTGTCGGTATTGATAAGACCAAGACTATTATAATTATGCAGAAAAATTAAAGGAAATCTTTGATATCCAGTCAAAAATATGAGAGGTTTCTTCTAAAAATTTAAGCACTGATCAGAAGTACCTCCTGGAAACAAGTCAGGCTATTACTATAGGGGAATGTTCTGAAAATTTAACTGGCAGAAATCCCAGAAAGTTGCCCACTTGAGATGCATAGCAACGGCTAATCAAATCTTGCGCTTACATGTGGCTGAGCCAAATCTTTCACTGAATCTCCTTATATTAACATCCTATATTGTCAAGTTTATTATCCAGTTTGGTTTATGATAAAGGCATCTCCATCCTGCAAGCATGGAGCTATCCACGTAGATCATATGGTCAAGCTGTCCCGACATCTTATCGAAGAATTTTGTTAATGATACATCCTGTTAATTAGTGAAATGGGATATTCACCCATCCGGAAAACATTCTTTTGCCCATGCTGTAGGATAAAAAAAATTACATCCAAGAGTTGAGAGTTCGTAGAATTTTGAAAGCCTCAGAGCAACATGAAATCCAAAATGTATAAGGGATTTCAATGTTCTAAATCTGAATTTCAAGGCTCAGGATTACATTGATTTGATTGATTGGAAATGCCTTGAAGTTGCTGCTCCATCGCTTATTTCAGTAATTATGAATGATGAATTGAAATAGATTCCAGGGATGGAAACACAGTCACGGTTTTTCAACATTTTCAAACTAGCATGCTACACTCAAGCTACTGTGGGAATTTATTAAATTATTTACGGAGCAATAGCTGCAGGTAGCGGTGAATATTAAGGAAATGGCTTGATTCGTGCCCGAATTGAGTCTTGCAGGATGTTTTCGTGCTTTAACAAAAGACAGAATTAAAGTAAGCTAATTTCAGATTAACAAAAAGCTACGCTGTTGTAAACACTGTTAAACGTTCACATCTTTTCTCTTTTTAAGTGTACTTTGTCAATTGTTTAACATTTAATTTAAGTACACTTGGTTGTAATTGGGATAATTAAAAGCAATTTTCAGATGAGCAATTATTTATAATGTAAATTAACTTTTTTCTATGTCTTGTACCTCTCTGCTTGGTGCAGTGGACCCCAAGATATTTTCTAACAATTCTAAAATTTTGCACAGCCTTTATAAAGCATTTAACCCAATTTTTTTTTTTTACATTTGGATATAAGAAAGCATATTTACTTTTATCTTATAAATAATAATAAAATACTAAAATTTTCGAATTGTGACATTGTAAAGCAATAGTGGATCCCCAAGATACATTTCAAAAATTTTTAAATTGTGTATTTTTCTTATAAAATACAAAACACAACTTTTGGCCGCTATTGGATTTTAAAATAAAGAAAAAAGTTTTCACTGCACCCTATTACACATGTATAATTTTACTTTAGACTTTGATAAAGGATTAACTGTATAAAGTTGAGATTAGCAAGCTAATGGACTTGAAAAAAAATGCCTTTGAATTGTTCAAGTACAAAAAGCAAAAATTGGAGGGTTGAGTTAACGCTTTTCGTGATATAAAGTTTATAAATGAATAAAAACAACTTCCTTAGTTTACTTGCCATCTGCTAAAACATTTTTTGGAAATCTCAGGCAGTTTTTTAGCTACAAATTTGTGAAAATTGTATTAATGTTTCAGGAAGTACTAATTGTCCCATCCCCTCGTTTACTTGAAGCATACTGGAGGATTTTATTACTTTTTTATGTGCTTGCAACAAAAATTGTAGAGTAAGATAAAAGTACTGTGTTTTCTCGTATAATTATTTTATTTAACATCTGAAAGTTCGAGAAAGTGATGTAACTGAAGTTTAGTTGAAAAGTGAAACCTAAAAAATATTTCTACTCTTCATTAAGGTATCTTCATCAAAAATACTATTACCTATTGTCGGAAATTATCACAGTTTCATTATTTTTAAATTTACTGCATTAAGTAGACATTTGTGATTTCAGATGCACAAGAACGTTGAAGTTTTCCTACATCACTTGGAAAGATGATATTGACATAGCACGTAAAATATCAAGATGTACTATAAACCAGAACAAATTATTAAATCAATTTCATTTGTAAAGATAGCATAATAGATCCGAAAAGCAAGAATAAATTAATCTCTGTCGATATTAAATAGTTATATAATTTTTTCCCTCTTTATTGAAAATTATAAATTGTTCACAAAAATGCACAAAAAATGGACTTTTTTTTAAATAATTTTATATGATTTTTAAATTCATCTATAATTCTTTAGAATTTTTATAAATAAAATTTAGCAACTTTTATGGGATTTTTACAAGTTTATGTATAAATATAAACCTAGCAGATTCCTTCCTAACATTATTTACGTGCATCTACATCGAAAATTAGGCTGTGCTACTTCGTGCCTAATGGCTTTCCTATCAAATATAGCATTAGAACACTTTATCCTAGAATAGACATATTGTACAATAAAGGGCAGTTTTAAACAATTATGTAGTCAATTGAACTATTTCAGAAACTTCACATGGACGATGCACTACAAACTTCCCTTTCAAACTTGTGATTTCCCTATCAAACAATTGTCTTGCAAATGATAAATTACGCGCACAGTACTTCTCAGCCGCACTCCGGATGAGCAGTTCTCGGGAATTAGATGAGCTCCCGTCATAAACTGACATCGAACTAAGTGCCACATGTCTTGTTCAGGCAATTTACATAACTAGTTAGCAAATGTAACTACGGTTCTGAAGGTTACTAAATTTATTTATATTTACATAGATAAATTCTTCTTCTGTTTTAATTGTTTTGGATTAAACAGTTAACGTTCACTTACAAAACCTTCGAACTTCTTATTTTTTTATGTTTATTATCGACATATACAAATATCTGAAAGATAATAGTGATTACAGTTTATCAAGTGTTTTACGTTAACAGGGAGATTTACATTAAAATTTTCCATACAAATACATGTACTTTTCTTACGGAATCCCTAAAACATGTTTATAAGACTTATGTACTTTTTATTGATACTTGAAATTAAATATAAAAATTAGGAGGCATTGAACATGGTAGACGGCTGGAATAAGAAAGTCTCACGTTCAGGTTTACCATGCGGCTTTCCATCTAATGGTCTGGGGTTTTGATCGGTTTTCTTCAGATGTAATGGGAATGCGCGCTCTAACCCCTTAAAAATTCGTTCGACAAGGCGCCCTCCTGAAAGCAGATTCTTCTAGTGTAGGCGTGCCAGAACACAAAATAAAAATTAGGAATATATATTAAAGTTTTCAATTTTTTGACAAACCCGTAAAGGAGAGATTTTTTTAATTTTGCGTACAGTTAAATGTTCATTTGTTATTGAAAGGTTTTTCATTCTGTGTAATGAAATTAAATGATCAAAAATGATTTTGAGATGTATAATATCCAAAATTAATTTTGAAAGTTCTTTACTGTTAAAAATTAATCCAGATAAATGTCTGAATTTCAATACTTTTGAAAATAAGTCAAAGTTGAAAGAAATAAGGCTATATTAATGGGACGAAAGTATCACTACTCTTATATGAAATATTCAAAGTTCTTCAGTTCAAAAAAAAATTGTAATGCGAATTTGTGTTTTGACAAAAATATAATTAATGATACCATTAAGTAAAAAATAAAAGTAAATGTAATTATTATCTTTTGTGTGTGAGTGTGTGCATAAAAACTAAAACTATTTTCCTTAAAGAAATGAATATTAATATTTGTGTGTAGAATCACCAGCATAAAATGAGTAAAAATGTTAGATTTATTAAAATTGTGTAATTAATTTAACACTATAAACCCTCGTACAAAGTATTGAAAATTTTCTTCACGGATATTCATTTTTTTAGAGAATTTTGATTAATTTCGTAATTTTCGATGCATAAAATTCAGAATATAACTGACTGTATTTTTGTTAATTGTTCTAAATGTTGTAGTTTTGTATGGCATTCAATCATTTTTGTATGATTTTAATCGCGTTTTTTCTTTATAGTACTCTTAAAATGGTCATTTTCGAGTTTTGTCTCCTATAAGCTCAAACCATTTTTCCCCACAAATTTTTAGTAATATTCTTCCATGTGCAGCTGCGGAAAAATATAAGGTCCACTTGTATTTTATTCGGCCGTCGTTTGTCGTACAGCAAAGTTACACATACCAATCGTTTACGATTGACGTACACTTTAATTTGCTGTTTATAAAAATTGCATAAGGGGCCGTCTCCATATTAAAATCCGCAACAACTTTTTTTTTCCAATAGCAACCCCTAGATTTCACTTTATATTTCAAAAATTCAGCTCATTTTAACCCCGGATACCAATTTTCAATAAATTTGAACTGAAAATGAGTGAGTTATGACCCCAAAATCCCCCTCCCCCTATGTAAAAATATTTTTTCATACTTTAATTCATATCGCATATAATATTTATAATAAAAAGCTGACTTTTATTCGTACTATTAGAACTAAACGACCCAAACATAATTTACTATTATTATAATTTTTAATAAAATATTAATGTGAATTATGAATTATTAAATTAATATTAAAAAAGTTATGAATAGCAACCTAGCCAAATTTTGATGGAAATAGATGCAAAAAGGGATTTTACATTTCTGTGCAAAATTTTTACTTTCAGTAGTTCAATTTGTATTAAATAAAATGTGATATTTTCCTGAGTAAAGGACCATATATAAATTTATTTAGTGACAATTTTTTAAAAATTGCGTAAAATAAACGTAAATTAGATTTCTTTTGTGCAAAAACGGTAAAACATAGCGGTATTAAAAATATATCAAATTTTGAAGCAAATAAATTAGATGTTTTTACATTTTGATGGTGATTCTACAAAGCGGCTATTGTTGCGTCCGCTACCAAATAAAATGCCATTGTATGCCACCGCCACCAAATAAAACGCAATTTAATGTATTGAAATTCTTTTGGGTGGTCCTGTAAATAAACTCTCCAGTAGATTGGAACCAAAAATCAAGATTAACAATATTACAGCAGCATTATATATGAAATTTCAATTTTCTACGACTAATAGTTTTTGAGATATGAGAGTTAAATATATACACCAAAGTCGACAAGCTTGACGACTTTTGGCGTAATTCTTGAGGGAGGCACATGACTGTGGTCGGGCCATTACTTAACTACATGGTAGAACGGTATTGTGCTTGAAATGTGTGAATGTCTCCAAAACTGCCATTGACCCGTAATGTGTTGAAATTCTTTTGAGTGTTCCTGTAGCAGAACTATACATCATACAGAAACTATTTTCGATGGAGGGATTCATTTTTTAACCCTTAACAACATATATGACTTCCAAGTCGTTCGAAATCACCTTTTATCTGTAAAATGCGCTTTAGTAAATTTCCGCCCATAGAGTGTAATGTATTTAAAATCTTTTGATGGACCAAAGGGGGAGGTGCATAACTAGATGTTAGCACAATCCTAAATATAATGCTTCAGCATTCTACGACCAATAGTTTTTGAGATATGCGTTACTTTCATAATTACTCATACGTACGTAGGTACAGACGTCAAGCGAAAACTGGTTAAAATTGACTGGTGGTCGGTCAAAATGGGTTTTAAATGCATTTATATGGCCATGCATGTATGCGTACGTTGAGATCCATCGCAAAAATTCTTAAAAGTAAACTTAGAGGTAGTCAGAATCGGTTTTTTCGTCAAACTCTGGCTACCGAAATTTTTCGCGATCACATAACTACCTTATACTTCCTATAAGGAAGTAATAATTAAGAATACATCCTATTAAAACAACGAAAATGTAGCACATTATCAACATGACAGTACATTACAGTAGCAAAATTTGCCGAAAACCAAAGCATATCATAATGTTGAAAATCACACATGTGGTATTAATCGAAAACGTAAAAAATCTAAGAATGATACGAAAATCGATCAGCCAAAACGGAATATTAAGCGAACTATTCACTGGAGTATACAAATGAAATATTGCAATGTAGTTTTTGTTGATAATAGGAACTGTGGAATTATATACTAAACTACCAAAATTCATAAATAAACGTTACTATTCAAATGTTTATTTCTTTCCGCTTTATTTTAGTATTTAAAAATTAAAATCTCTTGTTGTAGTTAGTTTTAAATATTGTATTTCAACATAGTTTTCAAAAATCTAAACAAATGGTATTCTTAAGCATTTATTATCTTTCTTTTGGCTGCATATAGAGTTAAAAACTTCTAAATAACCGAAATTTAAAACTAGAAAACTTTCAAATCTCAATGTTAAAATTGTCGTTATCTTAAGTACTGGCAGTCCTAATTAGAATAACCGTAGTGAATTCTGTTAGGATTATAGTTTTTTCCAGGATTTTAGTCTGTCTGGAATAATTTAAAAACTGCCTCACTGTTTTAATCTTGTTCTAATAATGTCACATGTTATTGTGAGCATTTTAAAATCAATAAAAGATTTCAAAAGCGACCTTGCTTATAAACCGGACTAATAAAACATTTCAAATAGAACACACATAAAGTTTGGAGAAAAAGAATATTTGGACGTTCATCTAGGTTATAATTTATTTTTCAGGCAGAATTCAGGAAAATATATTAAATGTTTTTCCTAATGGCGGGCACTTGCCGTTTACAGACACTGACCACAACCAAGGCCGGAATTACTTGTCTCTTTATTATGTTGGCAACTAAAAGGTGGACCAGCGTTGTCTCCAATGAAGGGACGGACGAAATTACACCCAAACCCCTTCCGGGGATCGAACCCTGGTGTGGTAGAAAGGCTCTCTCACCACTACACACATAACCCAGGTGACATATTAAATGTTTGATTGATAAATTCAGGAAGTATTTTACTATCTATGTTTATTAAAACACTAAGGCAGCTCAGGACAGATTCTTGAAGTCGTTTCTGATGCAGTTTGACCATGCGCTTTGACCATAACACTATCACCAACCAATCAGTAACCAGAATAAAAACCTGTCTTCACACATAAGTACGGCATTTCATAAGGTATTACGTCATTTTCAGGTCAAATTAAAAAGCATGAAAAAGAATTAAGTCGAAATGCATTTCTAATTTTAAATTGCTAATACGATCGCGTGGATAACAGGAGTTTAAGGTTTCAGGTGATGCGTGTTTAAGGTGATCAGGAGTTTAAGGTGATGCGTATTTCCGAAATGATATAAATAGCTGTATTCATTTGGAAGTTTTCTTTTGAAAGCATCGATTTGATGATGTCAGATTCTGAATCAATTGAACACAATCACCAATCACTTTCGTCCCCAATTTTGGCAACTTAAAAATTCGCCGCACTTAGCGAAGTTTTACAGTCATAGGTTTGAGGAGTTATGTACAAGTTTCAAGGATCCCAAAAGAAGTAGATGAAAAGGAAAGGGAACAAATTAGCGATCAAACGCACCGTTAAAGAATTTGAAGGCACCTAATTATTAAAACTACATTCATTGACAACCCCCCCCCAAAAAAAGAATAATATACTAATAAAAATACATGTAAAGTAATGTACTTACATGTTCTTCTAAACCGCCGTGTAAATCTAAGTTACGGTTGCCACATAAATACAAAAAACCGTGATGGTAACTGCTTATGTAATGTTATCGCCACCTTGGCGAGAGTGGGTGGGTTTAAGTAGGAATCAACCGGTTTTCACTTGGAACAATTTTAAAAATGCCAGTTTTAGCGCGTTTCCCCCATCTTGCGCCCAGGAGGGAGCTGCAACGTTCTCAAAGACACTACGAAAGTTCTAAAATTGTTTTTTGAAATCTAAACGCTAAAAATTTTTTATCATACCTTAATTATAGCAAGGGTACTTGTGTATTATCCCGGCGGTCCGCCAAGACGACGAAGATTTTTCGCCAACATAAATGCCGGACACATGAAATTATTGGTAGTTTCGAACAGCTTGCCGGCGCATTTTCCGAAAAAATAAGGTACTTTACGTATTATCCCTGCGGTCCACCAAGATGAGCGATTTTTCTTTGCCAAGATAAATGCCGGACACATAAAATTATTGAAGGTTTGGAATACGATTGGCAACAGTTTGTCAGCACATTTGACGAAAAAACAGTTTGGCGGGAATGACCGCCGGAATAATACGTTAAGTACCAAAAATAATTTAGCGGGAATGACCAATTGAATAATACGTAAGTACTCTGGCAACGATGAAAGAAATCGTTTGAATTCTGAAACTAACTTTTAAAATCTAAACACTAGAATTTTCTTTCAGCCGCTGCCATGTACCTAAGTTAAATCATAGCACCGGAGTTCAAAATGACGGTTTTCAAGGGGTTGCGATATATTCACAAAAAATCGCCAAGATTACAACATCTGTGCATTTATCCCCTACCTGGCGGAATGGGGTCTGCCCAGCATAACGTTTATTTATTTTTCGGTTGTCATTAAATGTGTCTCAAAAGTAACTTACGCTGCCGCCGCCAGCGCCGCTGTCAAGAGCTTGTTTATGTGAAATAGCTAAAATAGCACGATATATTATGTTTTGTTTCCACACAATGAATGTGTAATCAGGAGAAACTTCACATCTAAAAAAGTATAACTGTTATTTTTGTAAGCAAAGGTATGCAAGAGTAATACATCTGCTTGAAAAATTTGCTTTTTAATATAGCTTATACACTACTTTACTCTTAATCATAACTAATAATAAGTTAAACTATTCATTCAACATAGATTTAATCATTCCGCATTAAGTTGCTTTAAAAATAGTGTGCCAATCAGAAGCCGTTGTTTATTTTGTACCCTGGAACTTTTTTGTAAATTTTTACTGTACTAATCTTCAATCTGCTTCAATATTTTCTTTGCCAGGCTTGAATCTATGTTCTTTCTAATTGCTCATTATAACATTATTTTATGTGCAATTTGATTTTTTTTTTCATTAAACCAACGGATACGTAAAAGAAGCATATTTTCCCCACTTTTTTTTAACGCAAGAGCAAAACAGAAAGGACCTTCTTTATAAAATAGATGTGGTTGACGTTAGTTTGATAGAGGTTTCAGTTATCATTTATGTCTTCTAAATGATAAGCTCCTTGATTAAATAAAATGTTTTACATGCTTTAAATTTAATTTATAGCATTGTTGGAAACTTTAAATTAAAATTCCATTCGTCGAACCACTTAAGTGCATTTGAAACCCCCTATGAGTGAATAAGGATACTATTTAGAAAGTTTTTTTTTTAATTTTAGATAGTTTGATTCATTAGTTTCTTCTTTACTGAATTACTACCGCAAAAGAATTGAAAGTCAGAGAATTGAGAATTAATTAATTCAATTAAAAAAAGAACGAAAGAAAAGATGAGCATTTTCTTTTTTTTATCCCATAGTTGATATAAAAAGAATAGAAATGGGAATTTACAGGTTGCATACTACCTAGAATTTAAAGTAAAAACATGTTTGAATTCAAGACAATTTTCCTCTGGTAGCAAGTTTTATATGCATTTTAAATTGTTTAACTTTTAATCCCTATGTAAAAGGAAGAAACTCAATAAATTAGCCTTTTTTTTCATTAATTATCTATCAGCTACTTTGGTTTAAAAAGATAAATTTATGAGGTTTTATAATACAAGAACTTTTTCATCTTTTAATGTTTAATGTTGATAGTTATAGTAACTGTGAATAATATTAGAAAAAGTCGACTTTAAGTATAATAAATGTGTAGAAACATTCATTTTTCGGTACATACATTTTAGTATTAAAATATTTCGACTAATATGTATGTTCTTTTGATTTCAATACTTAAAATAAGTGAGCTGTACTAAAGCATCATTCAGAATAGTAAACGCAAAAACTTATAATATAAAGCTTCTTTTTACATGTGTTCACAAATATTTAAATACTTATTTTACTATGATTGAGTTTAAGGAGATCCATTATAAAATACATGTGTAATAAAAATATAAGTTTAATTACTGTTAGAATTGTCATTATGTATAGCATTTATGTACATTAGAAAAAAGAAACAATTTCAGTCGAACAACTCTCTTTTAAAGTGTAGTAAAATGGAAAACATTTCTTAGCTCTACTGTTCCGTACTTGCACAGAAATTTTGAAGGCAGTGACGTCGTAATGACGCTGGTTTATATGGTATGAGGAAAGCAAACTTAGCAAATCATGGAAGGCAATCAATTTAGCAGGTAAATCATTTTAGCAGGATAGATTAATTGGAAAAAAAATTGGCCTAAATTTTTTTAAAAATTTGGCCTAAAATTGGAATCTATGCATTTTAGCAGCATTGCCTAAATTTGGAACAAAATGTTCATTTATAAAATTTATTTACTTTCTTCCTATAACATCTTTTTGAACGCAATAATTTATTTGAATAAATTGAAATGATACAATACTCAGCTGAACAGAAGACGAGAAGAGACCCAAGTGAATTTCGAAATCAAAACCTATAAGGGCTTACAGCACAACAATCTCTGAAAAAGTTACCTATATGTTCTGAGATCACATGACTTAAAGTGATGTAGTAAGCTTGGAGTAAGCCGGCAACTGGACAGCGAGGTGACGTCAGTCATTGGATGCGATGTCATTGACGTTCGCACCGAAAATGAGGCTTGGGTTGTGCTCGAATTTATATATTAATGAATTTCCAGCATTTTTGAATAAGGGAAAAAGTAGCATTACAGTAAAATGAATAATTTTGGAGAATTACGCTAGTTCCAATTAGTTTTAGAATAACAATAAAAAATATTTAAGCACTAAATTTTAAGAAAATCTAATTCGAAAATATGGAATTTAAATATATATATAAATGTAATATTAGAATTAATTTCATTTTTCTTTCAATGAAGATAAATGAAAAAATGTAAAATTGAAAAACGGTAAAAAAGTTTTATTGAAATTCGAAACTAGAAAATTATTGCAATTTTATGTTACAATAAAATAAATTATTGTTTAGAGAAAGCATTCTGTAAAAGTAAATATTTAAAGAGTTGTAATGAAAGTCTAATGCAATATCTTATTTAAGTAAATTTAATATTTTTCCTTTTTTTCCTTTCCTAGACTTTACTCGAATACCATGAAAAATACATTCGTTGATTGAAAAGGTTCCGAAATTGAATTTTGCGTATGTTTATACGAAACATTTTGAAGATGATTTAAAATAACAGAACTGGAAAATGAAAAAGAATTCAGTTTTATCAATGTATTTATTTTTAGTATTTATGAATAAAATAGAAGGTTTATCTTTCAACTATATATATTAAACTGGGGATCCATTTACAGATAAAACATTATTTGCATAATGTGCGAAGATTTTTTCTAAAGATATATTAAAAATAATACCAACTAGCTTTATCTCATCTATAAAAACAATATGGTACACGATAAGATTCATTATTAAAAATAGTGTTTTTAAGCATAGGATTGATTGCACAATAGATTTGAGCTGAGCGGTTATAATTAAAGTTACCCTGTTTAGATCATACATACTGCATAAATTTTGTGGTTATAGGGTATACAGTTTTTTACAGGGCTACAAAAAGTATTCGTATTCATTGCTGCCTATGAACTCAAATTATTTGAAGTGCACTATTGTCTGAACGTTTCATTTGATTTAGTTAAATCAAATTTACTTAAACTGTTGCTAGAGATCAAGTGTTCGGAATCAATCCAAATTTTTTAGTTGTTTTAATTACAAATTTAATTTTTATTATCAAAAGAAATACTAACTCAAAGAAAAAATTTAATCGGGTCAGAATATGTAAACCTGTTGTGCACAGGCAAACCTACAAGTGTGTGTGGGGGGGACCTGCCTAGGGAACGGACGAGTGCATTTGACGGAGGGCTTTTTATGAGGTTATAACGCGTTACGTCTGGAGAAAAACCACGATAAAATTGCACACCTTTTGATAAACAGCAGCGCAGTACGCCATAACACTGGGACTTCACACTTCTAATCATGTCTGAAAGGGCTAATATATGTTCTATTTAGTATATGTCTTAGTATTCGAAAGTGAAAAAAAAATGCTATGCCTAAAACTTAAACCATCATCCACATCAGGGAACATCAGTATAATACATGAATTTATTAAGCATTAAACTTGACCCGTTATTAGTCTTCGTGAGTCACGCACGTGAGCTTCCTAAATCAAATTAAATATACATCGAATTTGTGTAATCCGATCCCCAGCTTAACATGCCATACAGAGTGGCAGAAACATGTTCCGCATAGTGTCCGCTTTCAGAGCTAAGACAGGACGATAGAGATTTGGACAGGGAATGCATTATGGTGATTACATATTTGCACTTGAGAAAAATTTGAGGGCAAATTAGCTTGAGAGACTTGATCAAGACCATTCTAAATGGTAGGCTGTGGAAGAATTCAAGCTTTGCTTCGTAACAAAAGTTCAGTTTTTCATTAAGTTATATTTAATAACTTATTTAGCAAAATGGTATTCGTGAAGAAATTAAATTCAAGGTAAGAAGTATAACTGTTCAGAAGTGAGGAAGTGTTGCTTTAACTTCAAATAAAGTGCCAAATGTTACTCCTTTTTTTAAGCGATTTGTTGATATCTAATTCATGCGTTTAGCGGAAGATACTTTACAAATAAAAATGCCATATCGATATGTACAAATAAAGTTAAACATTTATCCGCAAGATTTAACCCATTCCAGTCATTACCTTTATTAAATTTGCTGCTTTTCTTTGAAAATCCCCACTTACTGGATATTTTTGAATCCCTTTTTTTACATATATTGAGATTGATTTTATTCGATTTTCGGAATACAGCTGATGATCTCAGCGAGGGATCTAGGCCGAAGGGGGAATGCCCTTCATGAAGTACTTTTTGAGGGGTCCTAATCCGTATTTACGGGAATTTTCGGATAAAATTATGGAAAAATCCGAACAGCTAGATCGATGGACGTGACCTAGGTTTGAACCAGGTACGTTCCGTCTCCGAGTCGAGATCGCTATGCGCTCGGCCATTGTTCGGGCTACATACCTTGAGAACATCTAGTGTAAATTGCACTTACCAAAGTTGGTGGTAACCCGCTCATCGCTTTCAGAAGAAGGATGTTGCTTATGGAACATGTTTGATTATGACCATTTTGCATAAGTGTGCATCTTATAAGAAATATATATATTCCTAATAAAAATTATAACAATAAATAAATAAATCCTCTATGTAAAAGAATAATCTAAAAAAATACCCCAAATACCATTATAATATTAATAGTTAAAAAATCAATTAAAATATATATGTTTAACATACTATAATAGTTATATATCATAATATTTCTATTTATCTGACATTTTAACACTACATCATTAGAACCAGCTTCTAATGAGACAATAAATTTAAAGACCCTTACAGAAACACAGCCTTCCAAAAGTTCTAATATTTAACATTAACGTAGGAAAAAAACAACTTTGACATGTTTCGCACAACACTGGATAAAAGAGACAGAATGAAACATGAAAAAAGCTCTCAAAAAGTGCTATTTTCATCATCCGCAAACTGTTCAAAATTTCATATTTATTCACCATAAGTTTTTATATTTTATGCCTTTCTACCGACCTCTGGATTAGCAAGTACTTCAGTAATTTCTAGAACGTAATCACAATTTATAATTATTATTATTATAACTATTATAACTATCATTACTATTACTAGTAACAGTTTATAATAAGCTTAAATAATTTTTATTTAAAAGAAATAAATAAAATGTGCTTTGAAATCTGCATCGTGGAATGGTACGGACCTCATAACATTGTTAAAATTGTAGTTTTCACAGCATAAACGGTCGTTGTAGTGTTCCAATCCGGTTGTCAAAATTTTCCGAAAAAAAAAAAACCCTCCAATTAATTGCTTAAAAACGCATTAAAGCTCGAATTTCAGTTCTTAAATACATCTTGACTGTAATAATAAAATAAATATTTCAAAACTTTTTGCAGGATAAACGTGCAATTAGAAACATGTCCTTTTTCTTTTGTCACGACGATGTGCTGGGCCTCTAGACATGTGGAAAATTGCGATTCATCCCCCTCCCCCCCCTCCAAGGGCAGATACTTGATCGTCAGGCATTTGCCATTCTAAGGTCCGAATTATTGGCCATTTTATTACGGAGGCGCCCAGTAGGTAGCCAACGTTACACCCTATCAAGGGGCGGACAACTTAACACCCAATACGGGAATCAAATCCGAATCCAATATGTGATAGAGTGAATCTTTTAACCACTACACCACCTGTCCGATAAACTACGTTGCGACTGCGTGATGTAATTACTCGG
The DNA here is from genome assembly GCA_038373885.1 of Cheiracanthium punctorium. Lineage (NCBI taxonomy): Eukaryota > Metazoa > Arthropoda > Arachnida > Araneae > Cheiracanthiidae > Cheiracanthium > Cheiracanthium punctorium. The sequence goes on along the minus strand of JAWZYV010020133.1, from coordinate 329,518 downwards.
GTACAATTAAAATATGGAAAGAGCAGACTTCAGTTTTTGGCTTTTCCGACATGTTAATTATGCCTTCGTTATGTTGCCGTCTGACAAATGATTATAATATTGTCATTATGCATCTCTCTTTCACGAAAAATAAAAAAAAAATATTATTGGCTCAACGAAAATTCGTACAATATTATCTTAGCCGAAAAATTTTGTTTGATCAAAAGTATTTCATTGAATAAAGAGAAAAAAAATCTTTTGTTGAATCTATGAAATTTTATTGATTCAGCAAAACTATTTGTTTAAAATATCAAATTGTAAGTAAAAAAAAGAAACAGAGAGGAATTGAAAACACACTTAAAATTCAGACCTACAGAATGTAAGGCTGACTAAAATTATTTGAAAACAAAAAAGATCCCAGAAAAACTAATTCTCAAATAATATTTTAAAAAATGATTAATCTATATTTACATATAATTCGTTGTTATTGAGTTTAATGAGTTATATTTTTTCTGTGATTACTACATGAAATTTTGAAAGTTTTTGTGTATTTTGAAATTGAAATATGCTTCAGAAAAAAATGTACTACATGAAAATAACTGTACAGAAAATCATGAACGTTTGCGTTTTCCTAATCTAAACTTCTAATAAACGCACAGCATGCATTTTAAATTAACCTTTACTTAACAGAAAATGAATGGATTACAAAATGTATAAGTGTGCGAGTATCATGCATCATAAATGAATAATGTATTAGTAGGGTACTAGAATATAGAGAAATATAGATGTTACCATTTTAGCAGCAAAACATTAGTTATCCCTTAAAGTTAAATCGCTGTTCTAATGAAACGTATATATCAAAACTAAATTAACGCATCGACTCCTATCAATCCTAATTATTCATTTATCGTTTATTTAGTGTAAATTTTGGCTAAATCTATAGCCTACGAAGAATCATAAAAGTGGGAAATTTCCTCCGAGTGGAAATAAATCATAAAATATTATTTCTAATAATGGGATAAAGCTAATTCGTTTCAACTTAACTAATTATTATATTTATTTATAAATTATAGCGTTAATAAGTAATTTCCAGTGATAAAAAGTTAGCGTCATTTATCTCAGTACCGTAATGGTATATATACGCAGATGCATATTTTCATATGCTCGTAAATTTTTACTGAAAGATTTTATGAAATGATGTAAAAATTTAATATTATAGCTCGAATGTCATAAAACGAATCAATATTTGATGCATTTTATTTCTTTAAACGGACGTTTAACAGGAAAATAGACATGACGCTAAGATGGATAAACACACTGACTGTTTACTGATAAATCTACGAAGGAAATATTTCTGCAATATCTTTATTGATATTTGTAGGAAAATCGTGAAATGAAAAATAGAACATTTTTATGTTAGTAGAATAGTTTTACATCAGATTTTTTACTAGTAAAATTGCACTTCGTTAATCAAACAATCAGGTAGCACGTAGTATTTATTATAATAAAAAGATTTACCAGAAACAGAAAATTTTAAATACCAAGATTAACTGTTTTCGACGTCAGTTATACTTTTTTACTTTATATTCTCTTAACTTGTTAAACTATATGAATTTTCTCATTAACATTGTTAAAGTCACATTACAGGTTGTATATTTAGTTATAGTAGAATATGTGTGTATTTTACTCATTAGAAGACGTACATAGTAATAACAATAAATGTACTTTCTAAAATAGCAACTACCCTTGATGCTATTGCTGAAAAGTTACTCATATATGGCGTATAACACACGCAGTGCGTAAACAGATATGATATCCGTAAGTGCTAGCTCTCTTTTGAGTCCCCTTAAATCCTGTGTCAATATTCTTGTGCTGTGAATTGCATCGTTTATCATATGCATAACAGTAATTAGACACACCATAACAGTATTCGATTCCAGACCTTCAACTGAAGACTACCGTGTGTATGCGGTGAACGTTCATGCTATAACCGTGGATCTGACAATCGTTTAATCGGTCATTAGCAGTTTCCCAAAATTCAGAAGTTCTCCCTTTTTTTCTGATGAGGATTTAAATTTTGGCGGGGACTGACAGAAGGATTAAAGGGTCACAGGTTTTGCCAGTGCATTATAAGTGCACAATGTATTGAAATGTGACTGAAGTTTTTAATACCTTATCTTATGCATGCTTTAACTAACAGACGATGATCAGTTGAGTGGCGCAGCATAAAAGTTTCATTCTGAAGAAAAGATGAGCTAAGATACTTATTAAAATAAATAAATAATTTTATAAATACCACGCAAATACAAAAATGTCGAGTCATTCAGGTGGAACAAATGTTCCACTCTTCTTCAACCGCAAAAAGTTCCTTCATCCACACAGACAAAGAAGGAACTTTTATAGTTGAAGAAAAATGGACCCTTTTAAACCCGAAACATCCAAATTGTCCTATTGTTTAAGTATATATATATATGTGTGTATTTTTTTACATAGTTTATTTATTTAATGTTTAAACAACCTATTTTTTCAATTTTCTTATTATTAGTTATCTGTAATTGAAATTTTACTTAGAAGCTTTTCATGGAAAAATAAAGATGGCTGATTTGTTTTTTATGACTTTGAAAACAAAATGAATTCAAATTCCACATTTTTGTACTCAAAATGTAATTCTCTTAGTGTTAAAAAATAATAAAATCGAATCAACAGTAATATATAAAATATCGGAAAGTTCCAAGAATAGTAGTTCTTTTATTGTCGCTGTTTTAAAAAAATAAAACAGTAACACATCCGAAAAGCAGAATCTACGAACAATGTGCTGGGAAAAACAATAAAAGCTAAAGTCTTTGAAACTCAGCGGGCAAATATAGAAATGAAAGTTTTAATAGTGCAATTAGGTTTTAGAGAGTTCTTTTATTTTAAAAATAATAATTTTCTTTAAAAAGACATACATTTTAAGACAATAAAAGAACAAATATACAAAAAAGTAATACGGCTAATAAAAGTGATTGTGACAACTTAATTAGAAAGCACTAATTCGAAAGATATCGAATGGAAACATACTATGAAGCTACTAAGATATATTCTACCAAAAATAGAAATATTTTAATTATGCACTTCTTTTTTTTGTCGAATTCATGTAATCAGGGATTATATAAGTTTCAGTTGAATGGACCTAATTAAGGTTGAAGCTTCACAATTATTAGAAAGGAGTGATTTCTAATTAATTTTTTCTTCCAGTGTTTTGCATGACCTGTCATTTTACCATTAATATTGTATTTTATAAGAGAAAGAATTCATATGATTATGAGTGACTCAGAAATTGGCTTTTTTATCTGGAATCTTCAGTTAATTTTATTATTTTTTTATGATGAATGGTTGAATATCTTTTAATTTCGCTAATGAACTACCTCCGCTCATCGATAAATCGATTAACTTTTTTAATCCGAAACTTACTTTGGATTTAAATACTTAAGATAGTTGATAAACTTTATATAGGTGGAATTCAGTATGCGTTTTTTAATACTTTCCAAAGTACTGAAGGAAGTAATTTTTCGATTTCCGTTTCTCATCCATATTTTTAATTTCCACTTGCGAAAAATTAATTGTTATTTGCTTTTTTTTGTTTATGTTTCCTTAAGAATTTTTTTCTAAAATTATTAAAGAAAAATGAATGTGTTATTGCGAGAAATATTTTTATAAAGGTTACAGGAAATTGACCGGAAAAATTGCATAATATTGCATTGACGGAAGCTCAATTCGCACAGCCATCGTACAGTAATCAAAAGACTAACCAAATTGCATGTAGCTTTAAGAAAATTGTCTAATAATTGCTGAGAAAGCATCGTTTGTATTTTTCTTTTGTTGTCATTCTGTATTTAAAAAAAACTCGTTGAACAATTTTTAAGTATCGGGATTTTTCATCTGAGTTTTCAACTCAATCCCTACTTAAACACACATATTTCTGGAACAAAATATTTTCTGTTTTATAATTAGTAACAATTGTATGTACACAGTCGATTGAGTTTCTTTTACATGAATAAATAAAGTAACAAACTTCTACCGTAACAAGAACACAACGAAAACCTGTGTTAGAATGTAAAATTAATAAAAACTTAGTAAATAACACACATGCTAATAAGCACTTAAAAATACCGTTTTATGTGTGCTATTTACGAAGTTTTTATTAATTTTGAACTTTGACCCTAAAAGTGCATAAAATTGTGCAATTAAATAAGTAATTAAATATGAAAATTATTGTAAAAACCTAATTGAATAAAATTGCAGATGGAATATTTTAAAAATTATGCAATTATCATTTGATAAGCCGTTCCACCTTTTGTAAATGTCTGCATAAAAGAATGGGAGAAAATACCCATAAGTGTAAAAATAACAATTTTCTATTTTCATCTATACATTAGTGTCATTTTTAAATAGTATGTATCCAAAAATTTTAGTATCAAGATTTGATAAAAAGTTTGACAACCAAAAACAACTTTCAGAAATCTTAAAATATAATGTACCTCTCGAAATCCTTCTATTAAAGAAAAATAAAACAGAGTTTTTTGCATGCAATTTTATTTTACATGCTAGTGATACTTCTAACTTATCAAAAAATGCAGATAAATCACTGAAAAAAATCTGTACACCTCAAATTTATTTTATTAAGATATATAAAGCAATTAAATCCTGAAGAGCCTTGAAACTCCTATGAAAGTCCTGAATTTATTTGTTTATTTATTTTTGAAAGTGAAGATTAAATTCTTTGAGAATTTGCTTGATCAACTCTTTTCATCAAAATATTTTATAAAGATAACATTTTTTGCTTTAGAAGATATCAGCATTCTAGTACTGTTAAAATTGTTCCCCAGAAGGGCAAACCCTCTTCTTTTGAGTAAAACAACACGTAAGAAACGGTTGTACAAGTTGGAATAGACAATGAATCAGAATCCATGAAAGTATTTAAAAACATATTTGTTTGGTGCATAGTTATCAAGCGTTTCCCCCTTTCCCCATTTGGCGAAAAAATCCCAGCTTTCGATGCAGCGAATGAATTGCCCTTTTCAAATCTGGCGACTTTAGGTTGGAAGATTAGCCAAAAAAAGCTCGATTATCGGATTTCGATGGCCAGGCAATTTTGGCAGCCTGGAAGGGGACCAAAGCTGGAATTGTTTCGCCAAATGGAAAAGGGAATAACGCCTGATAATTATGTGCCAACCTAATAACAAGACTGGGAATCTTCAAAATAGAAGGTATTCTAAAATCGCTACGAAAGTATTTTAATAATACTTCTTTAAAGTCATTACATTCAATAATTACGATAATTTTTAAATGACAAGGTATGCATTTGTCTGTTCACATATCAAAAATTTCGTTTCTAGATTTATGTAGATTCTCCAGTAAAATTCGCTTAAATTAGTTATTTTTTATTAGAAAACACATTCTAATCGTGAAAACTATGGCATAAAAGTACGTAAGCAATTTAACGTTTAAGGTAAAATAACACTTGTTATGAAAATAACAAATATTCAGATTAAGAAATATTTCAGACAAAAAATATGAACAGTTCGCATTCTTTATCTAAAATTCTTCTTCGAACATTCCCAGGTAATTCAAGCATGAACATTTTCGCTGTTATTTAAAGATAAATTTTCATTTCATTTAACAGACTATATTTTATTTTCCACTTCACATCTCTTTTCTCTACACAAATTTAAGATTTAAAAACATCCACAAAATTAAGCAATCATTTTTCATGAAATTGAAAGGTTCACCAGTCTTTATGCATTCATGTTAATCATGTTTTCAGTTTTATAATTTCTAGTTACATTATTTCGCTTTCGATCTGTGCTTTATTTGAAATGAGTAAATACTTTTAAGTTTATTAAATTCTTTTCTTAACTAAGTATTGGTTGAAGTTTTATATCTGGTTTTATTGACTGTTTCTTTAGTTTATTTTGATTTGTCCAAATATATAATTTAAATTTTGAAAATATGCACATACTTACAAAATATATAATTTCCAGTGAGTTGAAAAAAAATGACAATTTAGAATTATGATAACATTGAACACATCGAAAGATATGTTGAAAATTATAATACAGCCAGAATAGATAATTAGTAAAACAAAATTCCTTCCAATCTAAACATTCCACAAAAGATTAAAAATTCAGTAGGATATTTTGAAATATCACCACACCAACTTACTGACCAACTGTTAAATTTTCTATACTTGAGACATACTTGCAATGCAATACAGAAAAATTCAGCTTTGATTTAAAATTGAGGTTTTTAAATTGAGAACCGCATATGTAAAGGCTATTGCGATTTCACAAAAAAATGCCCAAATCTCATATTTAGTAATCATTTCAGTTTTTTTACTATTCATTATGCTAGTAATTGAATTATTTGTTACAAGAACATCAAAATAACAGAAACTTTACAACATTTTTGCATAGTTAACCCATTTATGCCTAGTGTCCCTTTTTTGGGACGGCATTTTCACTATTAGTCGAAAACGTTATTGATTTTTCCTAGGCTTTATTCATGAGTATTGAGCCTCAACTCTACAAAATATTTTAACATGACCGCGTAGGATGTTGAAATTTTGATTTTTATGCATAATGATTTTAAAAGAAATCATCCCTTGTTCAAGAAGTTGACATCAGAAATTTATCTATTATTTCTGTTATCATTAAAAATCGAAGAAAGTCGCAAAAATATCCAGGCACAAATGGGTTAAAGTAATATCAATTTGCATGACATCTGCAGATTTCTGACACACTAGTACTCTTGTAGAGCAGCAGAGTAGTAGCGTTTGCACTCTGCTGCTCTTGTAGCTGATGGAATCTTTTTGCTGCAGATGAAGGGTGAGCATTTTTTACCCGAAACTTGCATACTGACGATAAGTACATGTTTATGTATGTTGTTTCATTAATTTCATCTTTAATATGTTAAGATACACTGCTGGCCACCCAAATTGCAACACCAAGAAAAACAAGAGATATCACAACAAAATTTATTGTGTAGATAACATGTTGACCAAGTAACAAATGATTAAATTTACAGCATTCTATGAAGCGTGGTTCCTGCCAAAATCAGTACCCAGAGTAGCCGCCGTTGTTGGAGATCACAGCTGCCACACGCCTCGGCATTGATTCAAAGAGACTTTGAATGTGTTCTTGGGGTACAGCAGACCAAGCAGCTTCCACACGTTGCCAAAGTTGATCTGGTGTGACAGCTGGGGATGAACTCTGGGTCAGTCGTTGAGCAACCATGGACCACATGTTTTCTATCGGCGAAAGATCCGGAGAGCGCGCCGGCCAGGGAAGCAATTCAATCTGGTGATTGACGAAGAACCCTTGGACAATGCGTGCCACGTGTGGCCGTGCATTATCCTGCTGAAATATGGCTGTTGGCAAGCCCTGAAGGTAAGAAAGGACAACTGGCTCCAACACCTCGGAGATGTAGCGCTGGCTGGTTAAAGTACCGGCAATGCTACTAGAGGAGTGCGAGAGAGATATCCGATACCGCCCCATACCATAATACCCGGTGCAGGACCAGTGTGACGGTGCATAATGCAGCTGTTCAGCATCCTCTCTCCACGGTGTCTCCAGACTCGAATCCGACCGTCGTGGTGTTGCATACAGAAGCGTGACTCGTCAGTAAAGAGAATTTCATTCCATTCTGTCGTCCACATCCTTCTTTCATCGCACCATTGGCGGCGGAGACGTCTGTGGTTCCGCGTCAGAGGTAGACAAAGCAACGGACGTCTTGCGGACAGACCATTCTGCTGTAAACGACGTCGAATGGTACGCGCAGACACTGGATGATGCGTTACAGACTGAATCTGCTGTGATATGGTTCGTGATGTGACTGAGCGGTCCGTCACTGCCATGCGTACAATCTGCCTGTCATCACGTGACGTGGTGCACTGAGGTCGATGCGGTCGATCACGTCTGTCCGTCGTACCCTCCTGCACCCAACGATCACATATCCGCATCACAGTTGTTTGGTTTCGTCCAATACGACGACCGATTTCCCTGAAAGATAACCCACAATCTCGGTATGCCACTATCCTTCCTCTGTCAAACTCGGATACTTGATCAAAAGATGATCGTTGTTTCCTACGAGGCATAATTTATCGTTTTTTTGAAAAAAAAGCAAGAAAAACACAATTGCTGTACTTGAAACCGTCGAAATCTCCAAGCCTTAAATAGCGCTTTGAGGGGGCGCCACAGGCGCGCTTGATGTGCGTCTGCGCTGAAATTCTAATCATTTGCATATCTCACCTCAGCTAATGCATGTTGTAAATTTCATATTATTTGCATGCTTCCTTCAGGGTGTTGCATTTACGATGGCCAGCAGTGTATTAATTTCTATTAAAATGCATAATTTTTTCTTATTTTTCTCTTTGACAATCGCAACTGCGGGATACTTTAAGATGAGTTAAAATTCTCTTGCAGCAATGAAAATCATAGTATCCAGAGTACTGAACTGAATACTATCTTTGTTTTTACTATTACATTTAAAATGGTGTAGCATTTATATAAGTAGAAAATCTAAGGCTCATAGAGGATACTTTTAACTTTGAAGAAACTGCTTCGATATGTCCAACAGCCTGCACTGCAAAACTGACAGAGATCTAAACGGTAAGGTGTAAACAAGTGATTAAAATGATATTAAAACATATTGATACTATGAATGTAGAAATTGATATCGAAGAATGAAGAGATACAGTTACTTTTAGACACTTAGTTACTTTAGAGAAATTGGGTAAAGTACGCAATTATGTAGGCTTTGTAAACTAATGGAATTAATTAGTATTTAAATAGTAATAGATTTTTCCAAATGTATTTTATATTTAAAAGGTCGACCAATGGCTGAACGCATAGCACTTTCTACCGGGTAACGGAAAGTTCCTGGTTCAAAACAATATCGCGTTCGTCGACCTAGCCGTTCGGAATTTTCCGTGGTTTTCTCAGAAACTTCGCGTAAATACGGCTTAGGACTCCTTACAAAGACCCCCCCCACGGAGTGCGCCCCCCCCTTTAAGGCTTAGATCCCTCGTGTAGGTAATTGGCCATAATCCAAAAAACAAATTATACTTAAAAAATCTAAAACAAATTCAAAAATGTTAAAGCGTATCACGATTTAGTCAAAATACCAACTCAGCTTTCTAGTAAGCGGACGCCAAAATTAATCACTTCACTAAGTCGTTTATCTAAAACGCGTTTGGCATTTGTATACTCATCAAATACCACCACGGCAGTAATAATGCTAAATAAAATTAAATACTAGTTACAAACTAACGATGCACATTCAAGAAAAGAAACGTTAGAACTCTTAAAACAATTTAATTCAAAACTTATTTCCCAACGGGAATCTTCACAAACTCATCAAAGATTATAGAATTTTAAAATTAGTTTCTATCGGTAAAACGAGATACTTAAATACATATTTTGTGGATAACGTTGCCCTCTCAAGAAAAACCAAATAATAATAATAATGATAATGCATTTTCAACAACATCTTCAACTATTAATAAGTATTTAAACCTTTATAAAGACAGTCTGAATACAATTCCATAAAGATAGGTCAGTAATAATTACATCTTTATTGATAACTAGCTGAAGTACCCGTTCTTCGCACGGGAATGAATGGACTTTTTGATATTACGATTTGTGGTGATTACTATTCATTGTAATAAACAGATATAGCAAAGTGGATATCGCGTTATATTGTGTCCAATAATCATGCATACCGAATTGCAAGGCAATCGTTTGTACGGTGCAGAAGGCTATGCGGCGTAGCGCAATCTAGTGGCGAGTTTTAGCAAAACGGATACGGCGAAAATATTTTTCGCATTCAGATATCGATGTATACGAATTTTCATGACTATCGGCTGGACAGTCCTGAAGTTCATGTGTTGACGCGACATCTAGTGGCCAGTTATAGGATAATGGATAGCGCCAAACTCTTCCCCGTGTTCAAATATCTATGTATACCTATTTTCATAGCGATTATTTGCACAGTCAAGAAGTGATACACTGCAGGGCCATCTAGTGGTTCAATAAAGTAATGATTTGCTACAGCGCCGTCAAGTGGCGAGTTATAGCAAAATGGATAACACCAAAATATTCTCATTGTTCAAATAGCTATGTATACTGATTTTCATAGCGACCGTGTTCAACTATCTATGTATACCAATTTTCATAACGATCATTTGCACAGTCAAGAAGTGATACGCTGCAGGGCCATCTAGTAGTTAATTAAAGTAATGATTTGCTTCAGCGCCGTCAAGTGGCGAGTTATAGCAAAATGGATAACGCCAAAATATTCTCATTGTTCAAATAGCTATGAATACTGATTTTCATAGCGACCGTTTGAATGGTCAAGAATTTGGCCTGCTGCAGCGTCATCTAGAAGCGAGTTAAAATAATAATGCATTGCAGTGTCATCTAGTGGTGAGTAACATCAAAAGGAACGCAGCTAGAATATATTCTTCGTGCTCAAATGTGTAAGTATAAAAAATTTTCTGCCGATCGATCGAACGGTATAGAAGTTGATGCTTTGCAGCGCCATTTAGCGGCAAGTTACAGCAAAATGGATAGTGAAAAATATTCTCCGTGTTCTAATATTCGCGTGTACCAAATTTCATCGAAATCGGTTGGACGATATTCGCATAGCAAACGGCTAAACGGAATAGAATTCAACGTTGTTCTGCGGCACCAAGTGGCAAGTTAAGGAAAACGGATAGCATAAAAACCTTCTCCATCATAAAAGACTTAAGTGAACCAAATTTCATCGTGCAACGGTGCTCAACGGTGCTGGAGTTTTTCAACCTCATAAACACATACCAACATTCATTTTTATCTATAACCAGTGTTATTATATATAACCAGTCTCAAATAAAATCCAGTTTCAATCTAATAGCCTCGCCAAAGTGCCAACATACGCCATTTTGCAAGAGTTTTTTTCAGGGAATCATTCGAAGCATTGACTTAGCAGCAATCAATATGGGAAATGGTTCGACCGCCAAAGAGTAGCACGCATTTATTTGAAAATTGGAATTCCTTAATACAGCCGATTTTTTTTAAATTATCAACTATAATGTGTTTTATTCATCGTTTCTCCGATGTACTAAATGAGAAGATTTCAATTTTCTGAAATTTGGCGGAATTCCCCCAACTTAAATCAATGTACTCAATTGGCGAGAATTCTGAAGTTAGATCGCTTGAAATCCCTTAATAACTGCATTATTTTTTCACGGATCATTAAAATTTAACGCTGTATTCTAATAAAACCTTTGCACTTGTTTTCAAAAATCTATTTCCTTAAGCTCTCAATAAATTGCGCCAAGCCGAAAAATGTGGAAACCGCTAGAACTCACTTACTCAAAATCCATATTTCAGCCATTTTATTTTTTCGCCAAACTAAAAAAATTTACACATTAGCCTCGGAAATCTTCAATTCTTATTGTTTTGCGTGTAAAGCATTACATTCCTGCTCTGATTTCCCATGCACACGATATTATAATTAAAAAAAAATAACCTTACGAATATAAACTAACAAAAAAAAATCATTAATATTCTTTTATTTTGACTTTGAGAATTTAAAACATTTTATTCGGCAAAATCGCCACACATGGCAACCACGATCCTTATTTCACACTTTTTTCACTAGAGGGGTTACAATTACGGAAAGCTTTTTGCGTGAAGAGCACAAAAAATCTCTTAAATTTCGGGAACGGGTGGACTTTCAAAGTTTTAAAGTGGACTACGATTTATTCTATAGTATTTTACATATCTGTGCTAAATTTCAGGCCGATAGGTTCATTTTTGTGGATTTGTAAACGAGCGACATTTTATTCGGCAAAATCGCCACACATGGCAACCACGATCCTTATTTCACACTTTTTTCACTACAGGGGTTACAATTACGGAAAGCTTTTTGCGTGAAGAGCATAAAAAATCTCTTAAATTCCGGGAACGGGTGGACTTTCAAAGTTTTAAAGTGGACCATGATGTATTCTATATTATTTTACATATCTGTGCTAAATTTCAGGCCGATAGGTCCATTTTTGTGGATTTGTATACGAATCAAATCCACAAACAAACAAACAAACAAACAAACATAATTTCATTTTTATTTATAAGATTAAAAGCAAAATCAGCAAGAAAAAATTATTGGGTATGAAACATATCAGAAAAACGAATTGTCTGAGTGTTCAAAAGCTTCCAAATATGCAGGGTGTCTGAAGAGTCCTTGACACGTTTAAAAAATTCATAGAAAAGTGACAAATTATCGTATGAATATGCGGTTTGCACAATAATACTTCACAGGTTATCGAAATTTTTTGACATCGTAAAAAAAATTACTTCCAAATTGTATTTATAGGTGGCGCTGTACCGTCACTGTACGCTTCCCGAATGTTTTGTACAGTCTCATCCGATCTTCGATCTTCGTGATCCGAATATATCTTTCCCTGTCTAAAACGCTTCCATTTTCTAAAAACTTTTCATGGCAGGCCAAAATGCTGTTTCGACTCGGAGGTTTTTTTTTCAACATGTAACGAAGCTTTCTTTGAAATGTAATTATGGATTTTGATTCCAAATACCAACCTATGCAATGCGCTTTCTCACGTCAGTTGCAGTTGCCTTAGCTAGAATGAATATTCCCGCACCGTCAATACTGTTTGAAATTCTCGAAAAATCCCTATAGACTTGTTCCACGTGACGTCACACTTCCTCTTGGTTGGCAAAACGACCAATGGAGTTATTCTACGGGACGACTGGTTGGCATAAGTAACCAATAGAGTTACTCTACGTGACGTCACTGAGGTATTTGTTAGTAAACATGGAACAAGTCTATTAGCTGTCATTGCTGAAAACTGGAGATGCAGCGCCATCTGTGAACACATATTGGAAGTAACTTTTTTTAAGATGGAAAGTAAATTCTTTATTCCATGAAGCATTATTGTGTCAACCACATATTCATACAAGAATTCGTTGCTTTTCTGTGAATTTTTGAAATGTGTCAAGAACTTTTCGGACATCCTGTATTTTCTGTAATACGATTGTAAGCTTATAGAGAAAACTCGCTAACACGTGAATCTCAGATTGTAGTTTACAAATTAGCATATACATCAAGTCTGAAACCATACATCATTCATTTTCAACACATAAATGAGTGCATCAAAAATTTTATCCCCATACAAACAATTTTCATAATACATTTGGTAACTTTAAGATGATTATATGAAGCAATAGTCATCTATCTTCATTGTTAATTAAAATCAATGAAAGAAAGAAAAAAAAATTAGTCATTGAATATAAGTATATAGCGGAAAAACTAAATGCTCGAATGTTCAAAACCTTAAAATATATTTTCTATAATTCGATTTTAAGTTTAGAGAGAAAATTCGCTAACACGTGAATCTCTGATTATAGTTTAGGCATTAGCATATACATCAAGGCATATTACGTCCTATCCACTCTTCCATATACGATGACGAATTGATTTCAAAATTAATTTCCTCTGAGTGAGAATAATTACAGGAGTGCTTTCGGACTCGAAATAGAACCCCCGCTGCTCTTCAAAATTCAAGCTTTCTGCGAATAGGGGGACGCCTCTTTCAGATGAATGTAAATGTATGGGGCGAAATTTGAGATTTGATTTAGAAATATTTAATTAGGGCGATGGTTGTTTTCAAGTTTATTCAAACTTGGTAAATAAGCACTTTTGATAATTCGGTGCTCTACGTGTGCAACGAAGTTAGGTTGGCGATACAAATAAAACAGCTTCGAGGGAGGCTTGCGATTTTGAAAAGAGATTTAATGAGTACTTTATTAGTCTGTAGTTTGAAATTTTACTGTTAAAAGTGGAGTAGAAAGTATGGGAAAATTGTCTTTTAAATGTTGTTATGCTATAATGTAATGTATAAACTAATAACACTAAAATAATGTCTATTTAATTTGCAGAAGTGTTTTAATGTGTGCAAATAAATTTTCTTATATATTGTTAAAAAACTTGATAATGCAAATTTATATAAATAAATTCTCTAGGTATAATTTATGCTTAATTTTATGACTTTAAAATATAGAAATGAGATAATAAAATGCTGCAATTCATTAAAATTACCACGCATGAGAAAAAAAGGATAATGTGTACTCGTTTTCTCTTGCGCTTTACAGTAAGCACATGAAATGCACTCTGTCACAAAAAAATCGACGCCCCAAGAACGAGTCACCCGATTGTAATGAAATTTCTTGTGCAAAGACATTCGAACCGAACATGAAAATGATTAAAATCTGAAGTCCAATGAATGAATAGCGGAAGCGCTAGCGCATCGGAAATGCGCATTCAGCAGGTGCTTTTAAGGAGCGATTCTCAATCTGATGGTTAAAATTTCTATTGCATTTCAACTGTGATATATTACGTTCGGCTGCAACAATTCCTCGCCGAAGGATTCATGCTCATTACGAGCAGATGTCGGAGTATGAAAGAGGTCGTGCGGTCGTACTGAAAGAGGCCGGTCAGGCGAATCGAAGAATCGCTTGACATCTGCGTCGAAGCGATTCGGCTATTGGACGATACTGGCAAGAGTGGGTCAACAATGGTAGATATAAATGTCAATATGTTATCGGATGACCGAGTTCCATAATTGAACGGGAGGATTGATAGAGCGATTGTAAGAGCAGCTATCAAAGCACCGAATTCATCGCTTTCAACTATCGACCGTGTGACCAGCACACATGTATCAAACATCACTCTCTACAGATGATTGAGAGAGCGGAATTTATGCTCGCGCCGATCGTTTCGCCGGTTGCCTCTCACACCTGTACACCATCAAGTCCAATTACTAGGGAGCCGGGCTCGATCAACGTGGAACTACGCTGGCTGGGCATACCTAGTCTTTAGTGACGAGTCCCATTTCCAATTGTGTCCTGACGACAACCGCAGATGTGTCTGGAGACGTCCAGGGCAGAGGGAGGATCCTGACCTGACAATCGCACGCCACACAGACCACAACAAGGTGTTATAGTCTGGAGTGCCATCTCTTTTGATATCCGGACCCCTTTTAAAGTCGTTTCTGGCGCATTGACAGCACAGCGGTACATTGACGACATCCTACGAGCGCTTGTGTTACCGTTTCTTTTGCGACACCCTGGACTTACTTTTCAACACGATAATGCCCGGCCGCATACGGCACGTGCTGCTATGAATTGTCTTCAAGCTTTCCCTGTACTTCTTTGGCCAGCTAGGTAACCAGAGCTCTCTCCTACAGAGCACATTTGGGACGTTATGGGAAGGCGATTACAACCATCTCCTAAATGTTGCCGATTTAGCCCAACAGTTTGGCAAGAATTCCGGAGGACAGCATCCAGGAACTTTATCAGTCTGTAAGGTAAATAAAAAACTTTGTAAAAAACACACATAATCTGTAACAGGTAAGTAGATACGTACGTTTCGACTAAAAATCTACTAACGATAGTCTGTGCCACGCCAGGTTACAGTTTGCATGGAGGCCAGAGGTGGACCAACGGCTTATTGACTTCCTCCTTCTGTAATGGTCAAACTATAGAAAATCATTCAATTGTTCAGAAATTTTAATCGTTTGTTTTTTATGCATGTTCTTTACACCCACCGATTTTTATCGCAATCGGACAATTCCTTCTTGGTGCGTCGGTTTTTTTTTTTTTTTTTTTTTTTTTTTGTTATAGAGTGTAATTAATGTTGTAGATACAGTACGCACTTTATAAATTCTTAAACATGATTATTTTTCCGATATGTTCGTAAATGTGGATAATAAACATAAAAAATAAGTAGTACAAAGTTTTTTAAGGGTATGTTAATCAGCTTTTATCCGGAATTTCTCCAGTTAAATATAACTAAATTTAGCATCCTTTAGAACCGTAGTTATATTTGAAAACTAGTTATGCAAATTCAGTGTACAAGAGATGTGGCACTTTGTTCAATGTCAGTTTATGACGGGAATTCATCTGAATCCCGTTAACGTCGCACCCGGAGTGCGGATGAGAAGTACTGTGCGTGTAATTTATCATTTGCAAGTCTATTGTTTGAAAGGGGAAGTCATAAGTTTGTAGTGCATCGTCCATGTCAAGTTTCTCACGTGATTGGATTGACTGCACTGAACTGGTTGTTTAAAACTGTTCTTTATTGTACAATATATTTATTCTTGGGTAAATTTTTCTGATTTTATATTGGCTTGTGAAACCATTAGTCTTAAAACAACACAGCCTAGTTTCGATGGTAGATACACATAAATAATAATACAGAGGAAGCTGCTAGTTTTCATTTATTTTTATACATAAACATGTTAAAATTCCAGAAAAGTTGCTAAAGTTTATTTATAGAAATACTAAAGTGTTATAGATGAATTATAAAATCATATAAAATTATTTGAAAAATAAATCTACTTTTTTCTATTACTTTTCGTGAACAAATTTATAATTTTTCAGAAAGAGGAAAGAAACTGATTTTATATTACTATTTAATGTCGACAGAGATGAATGAATTGTTGGTTTTCGGATCTATTATGCTTATGGTAGGTGTAAGTCGGGTGAATGTTTCGAAGGGTGTTCCTTTAAAAGGAACAGGTTCCTATAACTAGTACGCCCTCAGAAAACAAACCAAACGTGACATAATGCCTAAACAAATCTGGTAGATTCGAACATAAATTGAGAACTTTAGCGACCTTGAAGTTTATGCAGTTGTGCTAATGGTACTTTAAAGAATGACTAAATATGATTACCTTTTTAAAATTCATCATAAATTGACTACATATTTATTTAAAATACAGATCACGAATTTAATTAAAACAGCATCCTGCCAAAGTATTTGAGAAACTTTATCAAATGTTTATTAAAATTTGTTTTTTATTCAGGAAATTATTGAACGAGGAATTCTACACTAAAACATAATTAACTATTTATTACTTAAATTGAGAGTATAATTGTGAGTTTTAATACTGCCTCAGTATTATTAATACCAATGCACCTTCAGGTTCGGAATAAGTCATTGCGAATCATTTGAAATATTTATCATAGTAACATTTGCGAGAACATTACAATGTTGATACAATGTCACGTTTTAGAAATATTTCGCAGCTACGGAAAGTACTGACGAAAAAAAGAAAAAGAAACAACTTTAACTTCTTTTTGAAGGAATATAATATTGCTTTCTATAACATTCTCTTTGTTACTGTATAATATCATTTATTATAAAGAATACAGAACAAAATGGCATTTTTTCTACAACTAATAATTATATCTTTACTTCTGGGGTGCTTTGAAATTGAAGCGTTAAAAAAACAGATGTTATGAAGCATACCGAAATATATAAAAATCGGCTAGATGTTAACTTGAAGAGAATAGATGATAAAACTTAGCTCACATAATGATTGTCAGATACCGCTATTTACTAACAGGCGTTTTCGATTTATAATAAAGATCACTCTACAAAAAAATATGTGTTAATAAGTAAAAGTAATAAAATCTATGTAAAAAAAACACCACAAAAGGTAACTATCCACTATAAAACAGTTGTTTCGGGTAGTACAATAAGGCAGTTTGTCTATGTTTCAATTTTCTTGTTTACAAAATTATGTAATTTTTTTATCGCTGCTGGTTGCATTCTTCTAAAGTTTAATTTCAGATATACCTTTTTTAAAACTTTTCTTTTGGGTATTATGTATTTAGATACATAATAGCTGCTTGAAATTTAAGAAGAACAATAAGTAGGTCAAATTATTCGAAAACAACAGATTATAATTTTATCATCCAAACAATCTCGTGAATATTTTTAAGAAAGCATCTTAAAATAATTTTAAAAAATTGATTAAAGCAAACTCACAACGCCTTTATACAGCCGAGATTATACCAATTTTATTAGAATCTTTCTTCGCAAATTGCATGCTTAAAATAAAATTTATAAGGCAGTATCAATCATTAATATTCTTAACGCTTTAAATATTTTTTATTTTTATTTTCGGCGTACTTACTTTGCTTTAAATACTCTTGCTTGCAAAACATTTTAATCTGGAAAATCCTAGTAATACAATTAATCATTCAGCAGCTTCGCACCATTAATTTTTTTAAGTTCCAGAAAATAGTGTTATTTTTGAGATTAGTGCAGGGAAATAGATTACCTATACTACAAATGATTTTTCTTATCGTCATTTGTTAAAATTAAATCTCCATTTGATGAAGATTAATAGTATGCTAGGCATCAATTAATCGAATCTCAGCAATACAGAAATTTCTATATTGAAAAATTCTGTAATTGCGCAAATTATACAAAAATCCGCATTGGGTATATACATATTGTACTTTTATAATGAAATTTTGAAGCAAATTAAAGTGTATATTACTTTTAAAATTAAAAGCAAGGAGAACTGCAAAATTTTCAAATTTATTATTTAAATCATAAATTATGTATGAAACATTTCCAATATAAAAAGTATTAAGATAAGCAATTGATAATTAAAGGAAAAACAGAAATTTTCAATTATTTCTTCAATTTTTCTTTATTCGTTGCATTAGCGATAGTTTGAAAACCACATTTTAACATCTTAAAATTAATCAGTCTGAACATGCTTCATTTTTATGAAGCAATATCATAAATAAAATAACAAATTTTAATTTAGAAAAGTGATATTACAAAAGCTACTTCAAAGTGCGTGGTGATTTTTCCCCACTATGGGCGTTTACCACAACCATACATGAATTTCTTATGATATGAAGATGCATACAAGATATTAAAAATGGGCCTCTGCTTTTCCCTGTTGTTTGTTCATTTCAATTAATAGATATAACTATTTCAGTAGAAGAATTATTATTTAATATATACACATAAGTATGACATGCAGATTGATTATAATTAAACTTCTCCTGTAAACACCATTCTGCAGCTGAAACAGATAAGCCAATTGCCATCAAATTTTGCATACGAGATGTACTCAAGGAAAATATTTCAAAAGTTTAGTTCAAAAATATTCACTGGGATGTGTGAATTCAGCTCAAAAAATGACCCAAATTAGTAAATAAATGTCGCCAAAATTATTGGATAACTATTGAAATTGTTTGTATATTTCAAATTAGCTATTTAAATTGTTAAATCCCTCGCCGATGTCTCCACCTTGTAGTGGTCGATAAGGCTTGTGTGCACCCTTAGAGACCCTTAGAGATATGTTGGCGGTAGCGTAGCCACTGGAAGGGCCACCCAAACCGGACTTTTCGAAGAGTAGTTGCCAGACTAAGAGAGACACCCTGGTCCTCTAGGTTGGCGGTTTTGCGTAAGGTTGGTACCCTTACTTTGTAACAACATAACTACTCGCTAGCTTCAAAGACCTAATACACCAGACAGCTCAACTGGTAATACCCTCAAGAGGAGAACACGGAAAGAAACTCCACTTACGCTTTATAAAGTCATGGCTACCCCCATTTTGCTCTACGGCTCAGAGACATGGACCTTGAGGAGCTAGGATCTGAGTGGAATGCAAGATACAGAAACGAGACATCTAAGATCAATTAAGGGCGGCACAATCGCCGACATTATCCGAAATTAAGACATCAGAGACAAATTGAAGGCTTCAATTTGTCCCCGCACACCACCCCAAATCGCATGTTCAACGTATGTGATAGAATACAAGTATATCGTACTGAATGGAAAGAACATATACAACGCATGTCAGTGTCAAGATTAACCAGAGCTGTCATGATTATACACCAAAGGGCAGAAGAGACGGAGGACGTCTGAGAAAGCGGTGGATTTACCAATGAAGCCGGAACAGATACCCCCACTACTCCTTCATGTTGATTATGTTGAATTTTTCGTTTTCTTTTCATGCAAAGTGCCACCTAGTGAGCATTTTTTGAACCAAAATGTTTTTTGTATATTATACATAATAAACTTGAGTGAAGCTCGTTTACAAAAGAATTACCTTGAAATGAAGAAATTATGAAACACAACGAAGCGTATATGTAAAATAAACATCTTATTAACATTTTATATGCTCAATACAACATTGTAACAACATTTTTGCTAGTTTGAAACAAAACATACAGTCATGATAAGCATTGAAAGAGTATTTCCTTGCACAACTAAAGCCAAAAACGTTCGTTCGGTCTAGGGATGGACGCGAGAAGAGACAGAGATTTTTAACATTACGATATAGAGATTTTGCGAGACGAGACAAAGCTTTTAGGCAGTTTTGCGAGACGCGAGACGCCATTTTTCCGTCTCGCTTCCATCCCTAGTTCGGTCCGATTACTAACGATCCTCACGTCACCTTAGCGATAGATAACCACAGCAAGGCTTTTATGCATGAAAGGAGTTAAATGGATTAATGTGTCTGTAGGAATTTTTCCCCATTCCTGCTGTAGATAATATTTTAACTCCTGTATACTGTGGGGACGCCGTTGGATCATCGTCCTCTTAAGCATTCTTCAAATATTCTCGATAGAAGAAAGAACCGCACTTACTGCTGGCCACTCTAAAACGGGGGCGCGTTTTATATGTAGCCATGCGTTTTGATTATCTTCGCTCTATGCGGCCTTGCGTTATCTTGATGAAAAATATATCGTTTTATGCCAATCAATTGCTGCATTTATGGGCGTAGATTCCTTTAAAGAATGCGCATACAGTCTTGAGCCGTTATATCACCCATTTAAAAAGGCGAATAATAAACCCCATTCGCTGCCAAGTAGTCACATATCATCACAGAGCTTGCTTTAAGAATCATGCGCTTGTAATAGGATGGATCGTTTACTTCATCCTTTTTCCTAATAACCTTTCGACCAATATTTCCATGAAACCTGAAAAATAGATTCGTCTGTACACAGTACTTTCTTTCACTGAGATCCAGGTAAGTTGAGATTTGACCCACGCAATACGTCGACGTTTATTCGATTAAGTGAGAAATGGCTTATGCCTTATTTTGTATAATGCTTAGCCACACACTTTGATGTATCGATTCACAGCTGTTTTGGAAATGGCCTTTCCAAAACTTTGTCTTCCGATGTGACAAGATCTGCGACTGCCAAGTGTTAATTTTTATGAATATGCTCTCGAAATAGGCGTACTTCCAGATCAGTCAATATTAGTTTCCGACCAGGATCCTTTCCTTGACGGATATTTCCAGTTGTAGTGACTTGTTTTATAATACTACCCACTGCAAACTGTCTCAAGTGGAACATTCGGCTAATTTGGTGCTGTGAAACACCATTTTGGTGCTGATATATGATTTGTTTGAGTATTACAAAAGCGGTAGCTCGTCCCCTCGTCCCATGCTTCCGGTTACCACCGATAACGATTGGGAATAGCTCTCACTTTAATGCTATTTGCTAGCTCTGACTGTACTGACTCAGAATTGTATGCGAAACGGCAGGATTATTCTCGCTCTTTCTAATGAACGAACTTCATTGAAAAGCGTTGGGATTAAAAATGCAACTGTTATCCTAACTTTCAATTCTTTCTTTGTTTCTTTAATTGTGACATTCGTACATAGTGAAGAAATACATATTTATGCATTTTACAACATTTCGATAACTCAAATTTTAAAAATTACAGAAGTTTTAGTGAACCAGTTTCACTGACGTTGAGTATGTATATACCAAACTTAGTAATAATTCAGCCACCTATTTTTTGCTTTAGAAACCTGTTTATAGCGTTAGTTATAACTACCCTGTATATAAATATAATCATACGGGTTATACTGATATGGAAACGCAGAAAAAATTGCAAATTCTACACTTATTCCCTCATACATAAGTGTTACTCCCAAAATCCTTCAAAAAATAATGTAGCCTAAGACTAGTTCAAAAATATTCATTTACATATATTATATATGTCAAAACTAGAAACGTATATATTTTCACAAAATGTAGTAAGCACATTTAACCCATTTGTGCCTGGATATTTTTGCGACTTTCTTCGATTTTTACTGATAACAGAAATAATAGATAAATTTCTGATGTCAACTTCTTGAACACGGGATGATTTCTTTAAAAATCATTATGCATAAAAATCGAAATTTCAACATCCTACTTGGTCATGTTAAAATATTTTGTAGAGTTGAGGCTCAATACTCATGAATAAAGACTAGGAAAAATAAATAACGTTAAATAATAAATAGCGAAAATGCCGTCCCAAAAAAGGGACACTAGGCATAAATGGGTTAAAAACAGTAAACTTTTTAAAAATATACTTAAACATACAATTTCTTGTTCTATAGGAATCATTCGAGATAAGCACATAATTATTACATTTTTTAATGAAAAAAAAAAAACATGCTCCGAAACCGAGTACCATCGGTTTTTTGCTTCCCAAAATAAGTATCCAATTATTTAATAGTTTTCTTAAAATATCAAAAAATGTAATTTTATTTTAAAATTCCCAATATTAATGAATTGAAAATATTCCATGAAGTTTCTTTTCATGTAATCTCACATACCTAAAGCTTCTACACAACATACACACAAACTCTTGATGAATACTATATTCGAGAGTATTGATTCACCATTTTTACATTACATCCCTTAGATCTTACAAAGTAAATCAGGAGATGGGAAAACAGGCATCCTCTTTGCGTAGTACCCCTTTTCATATTCGTGAAAGGAAATGATGTCAAACAATCCAATTTCACAGACAACTGGATCGGGACACATCTCTGTAATAACCTGTTGTGTTTCCGCTCTTTAAGCTTCCGGTTTCTAGAACCCGGAAATTATTCACCTGTTCCCTGTTCTCTAAGATGAGAATTTGGATAACCGATGAACGCTGGCTTGTAATACATGTTAGTATTTTGCATCGTGTCTCTGAAATTGTAAAGCTTAATTCTAGATTACTACATTAATTCATTATTTCAAATTATGATTTAACCAGTGACATTGTGCAGTTACTAAGTAGTGTGATAAATACTCGTGCTATGCATTCATCATTTAAGGAACCTCGATGTATTAATAAGCGTTATTGAACGAGGATAAGCAAGTCATAATACACATTAAGAACAAAAAAGCTGGAAAATAGAGCTCGTCATTGTTTGGTTAGATTTTAAATAAGAAAGGTAGTTTTACGTATTGTTACAAATTTTGTCGGCAACCCGCTATTCTGGATTTAAAATAGTTTAAATGTAGTTCTACACGTCGAATAGTTAAATTTTGCATTTTGTTGCATCAAAATCGATTAACTAAAACCGGAGTTATGGAGTTTTGGGTTTTTCCATTGGTTTCTATAAGGTTTTCTGGAAATCTCGAGAGATATTGGTCCAAGGCCTTCGCTGATCTTACTTTTGGAGACTTATTTTTTGCACAAAATTTGGCGATATTTCGCCAAAACATCGCCAATCTTAGCGAGATTTCGGACATTTGGCGTGTTTTTCCGAATGGGGCTTGAAAAGTTTGTTTTACTACATTAACATCGCATTTTAGCCTTGTATTCATTAACATTTCTATGACATAATCAAAACGCGATTGTTCGAGGACTCGTCAGAGAGGTTCCCGAGTTTTCTGGAATGTACTTTGGAAAATATAAAAGGAAGTCGGCTGCCGCGGTCGAATCTGTTTCTCAGCAAGCATTTGTTGAGTGTGTTCTCTGTATTGCGCTGTGAATTGTGCTATAGAAGCGGTGTTTTCGCTTGCTTTTTGAACCTTTGTTTTTAAGTGCTGTGTGTAAATTCTTCATTTCTGAATTTTGAGGGACTGCTTACAATATCCTTCGTATATTTCCACTGAATTTTGTCCTGTGGAAGTGTTTTATTTTGTGTGAGAAATACAGGATTTGTTAAAGCTTCTGTACTTAGCGGACTGCTATAAGCTCTTTACTGTCTGATTGTGCTTGTGAATTTTGTACAGTTGATTGTTCGACGAAGTTCTAGAAGCAATAAAGTTCGTGTTCCATCCTGAAAAGTGGACTCTTTACTAGAACTTTCTACACCTACTGGACTATAGAAGGACGAACCCAGGAAACAAGCAGTTTTCTACAAGAGTATATTTAAGTTCAGTTTTAAGGGGACGTTTTTAGGGACTTTTTAAGGAGCTATACTATGTAAAATTTCCCACATCAAATTGAAAAAAAAAAGTGGTTTTTTATGTGGATTATTTATTTCTAAAACTTCACATAAAGATGTTAATTAACAGTTATATTTTCAAAATATAGTAACTTTTAACAACCCATTAAAACCTAATGTAGTATGCTAAATTTCACAATTTAACTAATTAAATTTTTAAAGAATTTAAAAGATATCTAGCTGTCTTAAAATCTTTTCTTATTAAATAAGAAATAAATATGTAATATTTAGTCATGCATCTAGTCTAATAATATTTCAGAAATCAGATGAGTAAATGATTTCTGTGTTTATACTTTGAAACTTGTGTTGAACATAAGAAAATCATTATGTACAGCTGCGGAAAAAAAAAGTCCCACTTGTACATTTTTCGGCCTTCGTTCGTCGTACAGCAAAGTTACAGATACCAATCGTTTACGATTGACGTACACTTTAATTTGCTAGGCAAAAAAATTGCATAAGGGGCCATCTACATATTAAAATTCGCACCAACTTTTTTTTCCTCAATAGCAACTCCTAGATTTCACTTGATATTTTAAAAATTTAGCTCATTTTAACCCCGGACACCAATTTTCCATAAATTTGGACAGAAAATGAGTGAGTTATGAGCACCCAAATTCCCCCTCCCCCTATGTTAAAATATTTTTTCATACTTCAATTCATATATCATATAATATTGGTAGTAAGAAACTGATTTTTATTCGTACTATTAGAACTAAATGACCCAAACATAATTTAATGTTATTATGATTTTTAATAAATTATTAATATGAATTACGAATTATTAAATTAATATTCAAAAAAATTATGAATAGCGACCTAGCCAAATTTCGATGGAAATAGATGCAGAAATTCATATTACATGGCTGTGCAAAATTTCAAACTTTTACGTTCGTTAGTTTTATTTATATTAAATTAAATATGTTATTTTCATGAGTTAAGGGACCATATATTATGTGAATTTATTAAGTGAAATTTATTAAGTGAAAAATTTTTGAAAATTGCATAAAATAAACGTAAATTAGATTTATTTTGTGCAAAAACACAGCAAAAGATACCAGTATTAAAAATATCAAATTTTGAAGCAAATAAATTAGAGATTTTTACAGTTCGATAGGGATTCTATAAAGCGTGTATTGTTGCGTCCGCCAGGGGCGAAGCCAGGTGGGGGAGGATATCGGGATATATCCCCCCCCGAAATTTTTGGATTAGCGATGAAATTCCGTCTATTTATACACATATAAGTTCATACCCCCCCCCCCCCTGAAAAATTTTCCTGGCTACGCACCTGGCGTCCGCTACCATATTCCCCCAAATAAAATATTTTCTTGCTATAGAATTAGATGCAGTAGATGTATGTCTTCTAATACAACGTCCTATTTCTGAAAAACTAACATCCTCAACCTTCCAGGCGTGAATGTGACCTTTTTTAATATCGGAAATATTAGGTCTTGGGACTTCCCCATACATTATCAAACATTAAAAATCACGTTTTTCTGTTTAAATTTTCATCTAACTATAAATTAAAATACCACCAAAAGTCTTAAGAATATTGCACATTGCAGACGATAGTATTAAATGAAGAAAGTGAAATAACAAACACAGTGATAATATTAGGTCGGCAAAAAAGTAATTGCGTTTTTTACATGAAATTCAAACAAATAAATCTTCTATCAGGGAATCATTCTTCAAGTTCGACCATAGCTAAGTAATATTCAAGCTTGTAGTCAGAAGAGCAGAGAGCAGCCTCTAACTCCTGCCAACATTTCACCTGTCTAAGAGAACCATCAACGGAAATTCTCAATAACAATTTCAAAATTACAAAGATTTTCAAAATCGTGAGCAGTCATTTTGCATTTTCCCCTTAAATCATGTGTACGAACCAAGGAAGTTATGAACTCACGGGTCATTTGGACCACAGACTAAATATTCTATTCTACCCTTGATATTCTCAGTAGAAAAAAGCTTTAAGAGAGACGGAAACAATATTTTCCTTGAAATTAATATTAATTTCTTTAACTATCGCGAGCGAAATTAATGAAAGGCGAAAAGTTCGGAACCTACAAATAGCGTTTTTCAATTTGCAGAAAGTCCCTTAAAAACGCGCAAAAATTAATTCGCAATATCTCCGGAAATTATTGTAGAAACTTTGTGAAAATTTATATTTAGGGTAATTTGAAGGTTTTCTTTCCTTTAATGAAGTCAAAATATGGGGTTGCCATTGAGAAAAACGAAGTCGATGCAGAATTAAATAGGAAGACGTCCCCTGATGCAAATTAAATTAATAGTAAATTAAAGTACGCGTTATTTGAAAACGAATGGTATATATAACTTTACTGTAAGACGAACGATGGCGAAATAAAGAGCAAGTGGGACTTTTTTTTTCCGTGGCTGTACATATTTAACTAGCAGCCTCCGGTGACAAGTTGGTTCGTTATCTTAATAAATCTTGTTCGGAGAGAATCCTGTTTCTCACCGTCTCACCGAAGGAGAACTTTTCTCCTTCGAAAACCACTGTCTAATTTTGAAACTAAAATGAACCCAGGAATTTGGTAATTATCGTATGAAAGTGTCGAAGTTTCTGCTAAAAGTATTAAATCGCTTTGCATAAAACACGGATCGGCTGTTAAATTGAAAAGTGATACACCGTCGATTTCTCCCGTAGACAAGTCTTGTCCACAAATAGCGTAGACAAAAATACCGTGAATGAAAGAAAAACAACAAAAGGGATCTCACCAAATCCGAACACTCAAAATTTTGCCCAGAACATTAAAAATTTGTTTTAAATCAAAAAAATTGAAAAGTGATACGGCGCGTAGACAAGTCTTGTCCACAAAAAACCGTGATCGAGCGAAATATCACTCAAGTGTTAAAATCTGAAATACTTTCAGATTTTAAATACGTACTAAAGTGCTATATATTAAAAGCGTATTATAACCCACGGGTCTTCCCTATTTTCCGATAAATTGCGCCAAGCGTTAGAATCATCTCCTCAAAATCGCATAGCAACCCTTTTATTTTTCGCCAAATTAAAAAGTTGCACATTTTAGTCTCGGGAAAATTTCTAAATCCTATTTTTCTTTTGAGTATAAAACATTTCATTCCTGCTCTGATTTCACATGCACACGATATATTAATTAAAAAATAATGTAACAAAAAATCGTTATATTATTTGTAATCGTTATATTATTCTTTTATTTTACTTCAAGAGTCTGAATCATTTAATAAACTTTCCAAATATAGCAAACTAGATATGCTTAATCCTCGCTTTTTCCACTACAGAGTTACAATTGCGAAATGGCGGAGTGCAAAAATGAGCCTTTCGCGACATGTTTTTTATAGATATCTCTTAAAGTACTTCGAATTTCGAAAAAATTGCTTCGAAGTATGTCGGGACCCGTCCTGGAGAATTTCTATACGAAATTTGGTAGGTCTGGGATCACTCGTCTAGGAGCTACGCGAGACACAGACCAACTAACTAACGAACTGACATTTTACAGTCTGTTTTATTTATATAGATTACATAACTAAATATCGTGTCACATAAAGTAAAAATATATGTTGTGATATTTTGTGTATTTACAAGACAAAATTCTTCTTGGATAAATTCATAATGTCCCAGTTTATTTCAAGGAAATTCAGCGATTATATAATTAAATATATAATGAGACTTACAATAAATGCAGTGCAAAGAAGTAGAATTTTCAGTGGGGAAGTACTTGTGCTAACCATACAGAGTTATATAAGTACCTTTAAAATGCTCAAAATCATAGTTAAGGAATGAAGAAATGAAACGCTCGCGTTTAATTTCAATATTATAAATAGGTTTTCGAAATTATGTAATGGAAAGAAATATTTTCAGTATTTTATTAATTTTTTAAAATATTCGATATTTTATTCTTTTAAAAAGGGCTGCAAAGTCGATGTAAATCATAAATTGCTTCCTTTGACTTCAGATTCAATTATATTGTGCATGCAATTTCATTTTCTGTTCAGCACAAATTTCAACAAGCAACAAAAGTACATTTGTTTTAAGTAAACAAACACAGAAATAATTTACTAACCTTTTTAAATTGAGTGTGTTTCTTCTTGGTATGTTATCTTGTGTAAGCGGTTAGATTTCTGAATATGACACCCAACATTTTGCCCCACATGACTACACTTTGTCAAGCGAAACTAGCGAAACACTCCCGAAAAAAATACGGCCAAACACAATGAAAAGGGGGCTTCGTATTGGATGGACGATAAAGGAGATAGGAGTGCGAAATTCTTCAAATCGACGTGAGTGGGTGAGGGGTAGCGATGTTGTACTAGGAAGCAGCACCTCCTACCAGACAGCGCCATCTCTGAAAAGTCTTTTCGAAGTCTGTTTCCGACCTCGGGTAGACTGCCCAAAAATACCTGAGACCGAGGAGTATATGAAGGAAGTTCGTTGAGTTTTCGCCCGAGGTTAGGGAGCTTCGGAATGAATAACGCGTCGGCGGTATAGTTTCAGCGGACGTTAAATGGACGTCAAATAAAAATTCCCGAGTACGAGCCGATGAAATAGATAGTCGGCCAACTTTTTACTGAACTTTCTTGCTGCCTGGGTAGGTATTTGTTTTTAATAAGTTTTTTATTATAAACATCATTTTTTAATAGCTCTTTGAATTCTTGAGCCTCGTTTATCCGAATTTATTTTCTTTGCGATGAGAATATTAATGGACGCGAGACGCGATACAGGGTTTACCACTGCGAGACGAGATGAGACAGCCATGTTTCTCGTCTCGCGCGTCTGGCGTCCATCCTTAGATGAGAAAATTTGGTGTGATATCGTTTTCGAACTTCATGAGTTTTTAGATATGCTACAAGAAAGTACTACGGAAAAACTTAAAAGTATGTATAATGTCTATAAAATCTGATATTTGAATTATTTTATTGCATGTTTTAGTTGACTACTAAAATAGAAAGAAAAACGTTTTCGGTGTTTTAAATTATATTGATTATCATCTAAATGAAATTTATATCTGTTCCATTTATATTTCTTAAAATTGTGACACATCCATTAAAATTAATACAAAAATAAATATAATCTATACCATTATAATTGTTTACATGTTCAGTGTTAATCTCTGAAACTACTGAATCGATTTTAAGACAATTTTCACTGATAAAATGTTTCTCTATCCCTGAGTAACATTAGCTACATAATATCAAGCTATGATGATAATATGCACGTGTATCGAGGAATAATTAAATACTCTCGCCTTTACAACAATGTAGCGTCAAATGCGAAATTGATTGAGTTTCTTTCCGTTTAGATCACGCGATTTTAAAAATGTTAAAAATGTCCTTTTATAACAACAACAACAAAAAAAAAACGTTCAAAAGAAACATGCAAAAAGTGTTTAAAAGATAAAATGGCACACATAAAAGATACTTATCATGCTATACATGCGTGTTTCGATCGAAAATATTTCGATCTTCTTCAGTAGCAGAAGATCGAAATTTTTTTTGATCGGAACACGCGTGTATAAGTACCTTTTATTTGCGTTAATTTAGAGTTTAATTATTTTATTTTATGTTTTCTTTAATGTGATGAAATATTTTTAATTTAATTAGTTTGTGACAAGCAATGTACATATATGATGGAAATTAGCGAATAACGCTACAATCATAAACAAAACCACCATAGACTTCTGTTATTTCAAGAACTACCGCAATTGAAAAATTGTTTTTGCGTCAAACTGCCAGTTTATTAAGAATACGTTTTACAGATGAAAGTCAACATTTTTTTTTTTTTTTTTTTTTTACCAAAATATAAAACTTTGAGACTCTGTAATCTCACGATGTTTCGGTCATGAATATTGAGATAGAACTAGAATAAATTATACTGTAACGAATTTTGTTTTTAAAGGTTTTTCTTTTTGAAATAATCTAAATAGAAGGGACTTCTTATTTAGGGAGAGGCATTTTTTATTATAGTTTCTGATTGAGAAATAAATATCTTTGGATTATATAACGTTATGAGATTATATAACGTAATTCTGAATTGATAATAAATTTGATTTGTCTACCCACGCAAAATCGGGGAGAGCTATCTAGTACTTAATAAAATAATTCTTTTGTTCTTTATTTTTATAAAGAAAGAAAGAAAAAAGAAACTGAGAAAATTTATTTTATGGTTCTTAATTATACTTGTTGAGCATTTGTTGCAGTTTAATGAAAATTTACCCATTTCTTATTTATTTCTTTATTTTGAAAATGTACTCTTCAATCGGAATTAAACTATTACATTTCCGTAGAACTTGATGATTATACTTTTTAATACTTTCCAACAAGGTTGAAACATGTTTATTATTTCGGTTTGCCTGTCTGTCCGTTTGACCATTCGTGCTCTAACTCGCTTAAATATTTCTACGAAATATACATGTAATATTTCTATGTGTTGTAACATTTACCGCATTTAAAATGGTGATAGCATTTATAGTTCTTACAGGAGGACTCAAAATATTTCCAATACATTACACTCCATGGGTAGTCATTTTTTAAAGATTATTTAAAGGTATTCTGCTATTTCAAATGAAACAACATGAATATTTGTTATTAAGTATTACAAGATAAACCTCAACATCGAAGATAGTATCTGTATCATTATTAGTTCTTCTACATGAGCACTCAAAATAATTCCAATACATTATGATCTATAGCAGGTGAGAGCCATTAATCCATTTCAAGCACAATACAATAAATATAAAGATGTTCATAACAGTTTACTCTTCAGTTAAACGATGGGAAAAAAAATTAAGTTCTTTTACAAAGTCTCAGAAAGTTACATTTCTAATAATAATGCAACACAGCTTTACTATTACCTCCGAAATCTCGTCTGATTTAAGGACAATACATTGCGGACAATACATGCATACAATTTGGCGCTATTGTGTTGGAAAGAATTTTTTTATCGATGTTTTTGGCATGATTTATCTTTCTTGTTTTAATATGATGCAGGAAGAAAAAAGAATGCTGTACACAAAATGGACAACACCTATCTGAAACATATTAGGTCTTTGTTTTGACTGTGTGTGAGTTAGAAAGACCGACTCAGCTTGCTTTCAACTTATTCCTCATATTTTGAAGGCTTTCCTCTCTTTGGCAAATAGCCCGACTGTATTTTATCTGAACAAAGCAACAACAACATATTTTAAAATCAAAACATTCTTTTTTGAAAATAAGATATTAAAAATAAATATCTAGGTCAGAAAAAGTTAGAAAAGCTACTCTGTAAAATAGAATATTCATTTCAAACTGATAAAAGGAATCGCAGTTTTGTTATGTTCACGCTCAATTTAAAATATATGAATTAAAACGTATTTTCTTTATCAATAGACGTATAACCGTTAGTTTGCATGTAAAGACATAAAATGAATTAAGCATTAAATTTACTTTTAACTTTTGAATTCCAATGAATGGTTTTCTAACTAATTTAACAAAATGTAGACTCTCTCTCTCTCTCTCACACACACACACACACAGACGCACGCACACGCACTAGTGCCTGAGCACACACACATCTATAGGCAGATTTTTTGTAAAACTTTTACTACTTAGAAGGACCTGTACGTCGATCCAATAACTAAAATGGCACCAAAATTAATATGCAGACTAATGAAGCCATGATAAAGTTTCAGTGGGGAAAAAACAAAACAAACAAATAAACAAAAGAATAGTTCCAAAAACCGCCGATATGGGTTTTTATGGCCGCTGTATATTGTAATGCGTTAAGAAAGAAATAAAAGGAACTTGAGTATCTTAAACGACAACATAACACACGTTTCAGAACGTTCACGTTCACGTTCACGAACACGTTCACGTTTTTCTGAAACACACGTTTCAGAATATTCGTTTTGATATGTTGTCTACAGCTGTAGAAGGTGTTGCACAGAGAATGCACAGGTAGTCTCTGAGAACAGAGGGTTGTCATATTGAATGTAATTACTCTTTCCCGGGAGTGTAGTGAGAAAATCTTAACTTTTCACTTTGTAATTTTGGATGTATTACTATTGTTCTCTTTTTTGTTACTTTTTACGGTCTGCAGCGTCATAAATACTCCTATGAATGACTTTTGGAATTGTTTATTTTTTAATGCACTGCAAAAAAAGTCTGCCATTGCCAGAGGTGCCATTTTCATGGGGGCCCATACCTAAGGGCAGGAAAGGAGTGTGGCCTCCTCTTAAAGCTCCATATTACCGTTATGATTTACGTATTGGTATAACACAGAAGTGATTCAACACTTCTGTGTATGGTATCTTTCTGTAGCAGGACCTTTACTTCCTCCCCCTTCTCTACAAACAGTGATATGGACTCCCAAGGTAATTTCGGTTGTTAGATCGAATTACAGGTGGCTCTAAATAGCGTAAGTTAAAAAAAATAACCCTGTATATTAGGGTTCTTCCATCCATAATGTAAAAATTTCAACTCCACAAAATGTTAAAATTCCTCCTGGGGCGCCATTTGGTGATGCCTCATATAGGCACTGTATATACATTTTTTTTTTTTTTTTTTTTTTTTTACTGGACAACATTTAGGACTTAACCCACTTCAATTCAAATTCACTTAAAGGCCATTTTTTTATAAAAAAGTGTGCACTATAAGCATTTATTGTTAGAACTTAATTCTTCTTACTGTTACAATGATGAAAGTATTGTTCCAGAACACTCTGCTTTTTTCCTGGGTACGTCATTCTACAGTTCAGTTGGTGTAGAAAGTTCTTGCAAAGAGTACACTGATCAGGATGGAACACAAACTTTATTGCTTCTAGAACTTCGTCGAACAATCAACTGTACAAAATTCAAAGGCACTAACGGCCAGGAGCTCGTTTATAACAGTCTACTCAGTACCGAAGCTTTCACAAATGATGTAATTCTCACACAAAATAAAACACTTCCACATGCAAAATTCAGTGGAAATGTACGAGGGATATCGTACACAATCACTTAAGACACAGCAATGAAGAATTTACACACAGCACTTAAAAACCAGCTTCGAAAAGCAAGCGGAAACACCGCTTCTGTAGCGTCAATCCGTCAATAAAAAGCGTAACGCAGCAAACTCACTCAAAGAGAGCTCGATTTACTATGACTGGATTGGGGCAGCCAGGTTCCTTTTTATACTTTCCAACGTGCATTCCAGAAAACTCGGGACTTCTCTGACGAGTCCCCGAACAATCGCGTTTTGATTACGTCAAAACGTAGAAATATAGCAGAATCATAGCCTATTATGTGATTTTAATGCAGAAAAACCAACTTTAAAGGCCCCATTGGGAAAATCGCGCCAAATGCCCAAAAATGTCACCAAGCTCGGCGGCTTTTGGCGATATTTCGCCAAAAATAAGACTCCAAAAGTGAAGTTACCGAAGGCCTACGACCAATATTTCTCGAGTTATCTAGAACCGCCATAGAAAATCAATGGGGAAACCAGAACCGCCGTATCTCCGGTTCTAGTTGACCAATTTTGATACAACAAAAAGCAAAATTTAACTATTTGACGCATATAATACGAATTTTGAACTATTTTGAACCCCAGAACAGCGGGTTGTCACGAAAATTCGTAACAATATTAATGTGGAATTTTATAAAACTATAACTGAATTTTATTAAGTTCATGTGATTACTTAGCTGATTAGACACTTATAACGACGGAAACAGTTGCTCTGCATATTTATTGCTAGCTAGTTGCCACTTCTTTCTGATCATAGAGGACGCCACCCCTTATAATATATCTTGGAACTTTATAGGAGCTCCTTGCAGCGTTGAGAATCTAAAAGAGGCTATAAAATCCAAAATTTATCAAAAGAGACGCGGTCTGCAAGAAATTGGAAAAAAACATGAGTTGAATATGGATGATTTCACTGCTTCAGGACATGAGTGAATTGACTGGGCATTTCACTCGTAAGTAAGCGTAAGGAGCGTAAGCATTACTTGCCTAACTATAATTCATATTTTAAAATAAGCATTTATTTTATACAATATCGTAAAATTAAAAATAAATATAATTCGGGAAAAAAAGTTACTCGCCAAAAGTAAGCTAAATCTTCATTTGCAAACACAACATCTGTGATAAATAGTGTTTTTAGGCGCCAAAAGCCTAAAAATCCCAAGTATGCCTGGAAAAGTGATTCCTAAATTGGTGTTCCTAGTTCTAATTACGTTGTTAAAAAATATTTTAATCGTCAAAAGTAATCACACTCTCCACATAAAATCCATAACAACTGTGATATACAGCGTTTTTTACTAGTCAAAAGACTTCGCTAAGTGAGCCGAAGAAGCTATCTCACTTACTTTTGAGATACTATTGTTAACGTTAGTTATTACTGAACTTCTTTTTTTTACCAAAAGGTTTTCATTTCGATAGTAAATTGGATTGTTTTGAGTATAATAATTAAAATGTCGTTTACAATTATCAAATATATATGTTTTATTAAAGTATAAGACCAATTTTTTTGTTCGCATGTAACTACTTTGGCCTCTGTTTCTATTAGTAATGTTCCCATCTTGTAGCCATAATATAAACGACTGTTATCTTTTAGATAATTTAAAGTCAAAACGTTTAGCCAACTTAATTTTCAAGAAAAATTAAGTGTATAGTTTGCCTATAGGAAAATTCCACCGCACGCCACTGCCATCTTTCGACTTTTAAGTTCTCGGGGCAAAATGTATAGTAAAGCCAATTCTAAAACTCCATGAGGGCAAAGCTATCGCAGTGCCTCATGCTCTTGTGGCTAGCTTGATTGAGCGGGGGATCATCGAATTCAAGGTACGTGACCACACCTTCTAACACTGGAATTTATGGTGGAGTTTGCGTTCTGTTAGAAAATGAAACTGCCAGGGAAATGTTACATTTAGCCTATACCGTCATCATATCTCAGAGATTATGCTTGAAAAAGTTTTCATTCGGTATGATGTTTCAAATCTCAACACTGTTTCAAAAATATTCAGCCAAAAATGGATCAGTTTTCATTTTCGACAGCTATAGACGATAAGAACATAGCAGCGTTGATCGCTCCCTGGAAAGATTATGCCATTGACTTCCCAGTATCATAGCTGGAGGAAATCCACCCACGAGATGATTATCGAGATATTCATGAACTGTCAATTATCTTCTTGAAATTTTACCCCGCTGATCCATCCAGTGGGGTAAAATTTCGATATTCAGGGGCAATACACCGCGCCCGCTGGTTGGATAGGGCTATTTACTCAATTAAGATGTGGCTTTCTCGCAGCCAGTATGAACCATACAAGAAAAATCACTAGCAAAGCGGAGGTCTCTTTGCTCTTCAAATTATCGCATTACGAACAAATATGGAATCATTTAAAGGAAATATGCCTTTTTGTAACAGGAATTTATATCAAATAATGGTTCTAAAGTCCAACTGCAGCACTAAGAATTGATCTCGAATTGTTCTGCGAAAATTTTCTCTGTACCCAAACAAAGTTCCAATGTAGATAAGGCATCTACCCCAAGATTTGGACATCATCTTTGGTATTTGTCTGAACGTTATATTGAGGCTTTGGAATTTTTTTTTATGATGAGGTGACAATGGAAGAAAAAAAATAATGGTTGTTGTTCTTTCAGAAAGAGATGGGTCAAAGGTTCCTTTAAAATGGATAAACCAATCCAGGATGCAGAAACGAAGAGATTGCATGATTTTGTCACAACGTCGATAGTGAGATTTTTCAAGATCCTCGGCCTATCAGGAGGATTTCTACAGAGTTATCCAAGTATCCAGGAGGAATTCAGAAATAATGGATCTCTTGTTAAATCTGTAAAAGTGGTCAACGCGCGGCACTGCAGAGCGAGAGATGACACTTACACGAGAATTTTACAATTCTTTGACCGTAGCGAAGAACAGAAACAGTACTTATTATAGGTTGCTGAGGATCACAGGAAACAATTTTCTGCACCGACCAAGGCAAACGATATGAAACTATCTGAAGACGGTGACGATAAACTGCATTATGCATTAAAGTATTCAACGTAACTGATAAATAATGATAATTGCAAGCTACATTGATAAAATGTGACAATGTATTGCCAGTCTGCAATATATTATAATTTATTATGTGTGAATACTAAAAGCATTTTGACTAAATAGAAGCAACTTAAATGTTTTCAGTACAATGCTCGTAATGTTAAAAAATATCAAAAATTGTGTTGGTTTGGGCAAGTACTATATATTAATCCATTAACAAAAATTTTTACTGGGACCTTTTAGCAGCTGACTTCATCCAACAAAGGTCTGGAGGATACATTTCCAGCAATTTCAATATTTAGAAGCACCCTACTGTATGATTTGCAGTACTGATACAACGTCTTTTCACATCTTCAGTTAGATGTTTATATCTTCAGTCATCTTCTATGTCTGTACCAAAAATATCAAACACGAATATAAAGCATCGTATTATTCAAAGGTTACTTCTTAGTTTAGATTTTTGTTCTTAAAAACTCTCCAAAAAAAAAATAAATAAAATAATAACTTTATAATTGAGAATTTGTGCCACTTTACTTAAAGTTTTCAAGTCTTAATTTAAAAGCACTTACATTTATAAACCCAAATAACTGCAAATGGATCTTGCTTTTCAAATTAATCTCAAGAAGTACTTAAAAAGATTTTCATATGAGACTTGAATTAAAACTACCTAAAGCAGCTTTTGAAAAAGGAGATCTTAAATTTTATAATTTAGGCTTATGAATAACTGAATGTATTATCTCAATGAACTAACATTATCATCTTTGTGCAAAGCAGATAAAAATGCTTAAAATTAGTCCATTAATATTAAAGAACAGCATGAGTTTTAGAAGAACGGAGCGAGTGCATTTGACAGACAAACAAAAATTAAAAAAGAAAATGGTTTGAAAAGGGTATTCGAAATGTATGAATTAAAGTAACTCGATCCCTGAATCGCTAATTAAGTGCACTTGAAAAGATAAGTTGGAGCAGCTTATGTTTAGCCGATTAAAAAGAAAAGTGGCTTTCTTTTTAGGGTAAAGATATTTTTATAGTAATCCATCTGCAGTATTTTTTTGTTATTTCTTTGAACCATTTCTAAGGTATTTTTTGCTTAGTAATTGATTAGTTGTATACTAAAGTTTATACTTAAATTTGTGGAGAATTTGGCTACCACTTTTCTTACAACCTTCAAATATTTCTGTTACTACATATTTTTATTGTCCACTTACAATAACAAATTTTGCACTAAAAATCAAGGGGATCCTAATTTTAGTTTGTTTGCAAGGGGTCTAAAAATAATTCCGATATATATATATATATATATATATATATATATATATATATATGAGACGTCAGATATTTCAGTAAAGTTCCAGAGTTAAGGCAGGTAATAAGGTTTATTAAACATTATCTTTAAGTTACGATATAGAGTGAGAAGAGGGGGAGGGGAGACGGGTACAAAAATCAGCGTGGACTCATTAAGCAGTTCCAGTGGCAGAAGTCTCTCGATTTTCGATGTGCGGGAGTATTTACGCTTACCACACCACGTGGTTTGCGAAGACATAACTCCGCCTCCCTCTTATCTCTGATCGAACCACACACATTTACCAACATGACCCGCATCCGGGGCTACAAAGGCGTGGGGACACGTGTACACTCTAAGGAACTCAGAATCGACGGCCTGATGTCTGACAAATAACAAAATAAATAAAACATAGCTCCAGAGCGCGCGTGGCAAGTATGACAGGAAAGCAAAACTTACAGTGAAAGTACCCGCTTGAACAATACCAAAACTAGTAAAACCCAAATTACCTTTTTATACATTACATATATATATATATATGCGGTAAGTTACAGCAAATGGATAGTGAAAAATATTCTCCGTGTTCTAATATTCGCGTGTACCAAATTTCATCAAAATTTGTTGGACGATATTCGCATAGCAAACGGCTAAACGGAATAGAATTCGACGTTCTGCTGCGCCACCTAGTGAAAAGTTAGAGGAAAACGGATAGCATAAAAACCTTCTCCATGATAAAAGACTTAGGTGAACCAAATTTCATGGTGATCGGTGAAACGGTGCTGGAGTTTTTCAACCTCCTACACACATACCAACATTCATTTTTATCTATAACCAGTCTTATTATATGTATATACCAGTCTCAAGTAAAATCCAGTTTCAAATCTAAGCCTCGCCAAAGTGCCAGCATACGCCATTTTGCAAGAGTTTTTTCAGGGAATCATTCGAAGCATTGACTTAGCAGCAATCAAAATGGGAAATGGTTCGACCACCAGGATTTTATTTGAAAAGTGGAATCCCTTAATACAGCCGCATTTTTTAAATTATCAACTATAACATGTTTTATTCATCGTTACCTCGATGTACTAAATGCGAAGATTTCAATTTTCTGAAATTTGGCGGATTTCCCCCAAGTTAAATCAATGTACTCAATTGGCGAGAATTCTGAAGCTACATCGCTTGAAATGCCCTAATAACTGCATTATTTCTGCACGGATAGTTAAAATTTAATGCTGTATTCTAAGAAAACCTATATCTTGTTTTCAAAAATGCTATTCCCTTAAGCTTTCAGTAAATTGCGCCAAAAAGCCTAAAACTGTGCAAACCGCTAGAACTCACTCTCTAAAAATCGGCCTATCAGCCATTTTTTTTTTCGCCAAACTAAAAAAAATTACATATTAGTCTCGGATATCTTCGATCCTCATTGTTTTGCGTATAAAACATTTCATTCCTGCTCTCATTTCTTATGCGCACACGATATTATAATTAAAAAAAATAAACTAAATTAATCATTATTATTCTTTTATTTTTACTTTAAGAATTTAAAACATTTTATTCGGCAAAATCGCCACACATGGCAACCAAGATGCTTATTTCACACACTTTTTTCACTGCAGGGGTTAATATTACGTACAGCTTTCTGCGTGGAGAACATAAAAAATCTCTTAAATTCCGGGAACGGAAATTAAGGGAACCCTTCAGGAGGAAAACGTTTTTAAGTGGAGTTTCAAAGTTTTAAAGTGGACTATCATTTATTCTATATTATTTTACATATCTGTGTAAAATTTCAGGCTGACAGGTCCATTTTTGTGGAATTGTATACTACCCAAATCAACAAATTGACAAACAGAATTTCATTTTTATTTATAAGATAACCCACGCTTGTTTTTAAAAATACCCTCTCATTAAATTGCGCCAAGCGCTAGAATCGTAGAAAATCTGACACACTTTGAGATTTTTAAATACGCACTAAAGTGCTATATATAAAAAGAGTTATAATCCATGGGTCTTCCCTATTTTCGTTCCTTCTTTCATTAAGTTGGAAAGTGTATCATTATTCATGAGTGTGATTAAACAAAATTAAAATTGATATTTCTAACATCCTTTTTTCTGGATGTAATACATTAGATGCAGAAAAGCTGCTCTGAAAAATGCACAATTCCAACTGAATGAAAATTTCAAAAACTTATACGCAGGTGTATTCATAACCCAAATAGCAGACGATTAAATTACGATAAATAGCGCCAAGCGTTAGTATCCTCCTCAAAATCGCGAGAATGCTGAAGATAGATCGCTTGAAATCCCTTAATAACTGCATTATTTTCGCAGGGATCATTAAAATTTAACGCTGTATTCTAATAAAACCTTTGTACTTGTTTTCAAAAATCCGTTAAGCTCTCAGTAAATTCGCCAAGCCGGAAACTGTGCAAACCGCTAGAACTCACTTTCTCGGCATTTGAGCCATTTTATTTTTTCGCCAAACTAAAAAATTTTAACATAGTAGCCTCGGAAATCTTCAATTCTTATTGTTTTGCGTATAAAAGATTTCATTCCTGCTCCGATTTCCCATGCACACGATATTATAATTAAAAAAAATATAACCTTAAGAATATAAACTAACAAAAAAAATCATTATCATTCTTTTATTTTTACTTTGAGAATTTAAAACATCTTATTCGGCAAAATCGCCACACATGGCAACCACGATCCTTATTTCACACTTTTTTCACTACAGGGGTTACAATTACGGAAAGCTTTTTGCGTGGAGAACATAAAAAATCTCTTAAATTCCGGGAACGGGTGGACTTTCAAAGTTTTAAAGTGGACTATCATTTATTCTATATTATTTTACATATCTGTGCAAAATTTCAGGCTGATAGGTCCATTTTTGTGGATTTGTATACAACTCAAATCCACAAACAAACAAACAAACAAACAAACAAACAAACAGAATTTCATTTTTATTTATAAGATATATATATATATATATATATATTTTTATATTTATTTATTTATTTATATTTATTTATATATATACATCTCGGACCGTTAGGCAGTGGAGGCATTTCAGTTTTAAAACTGGGGGTGCGAGATAAGATTTATTAAAAAGCAGAATATGAAATATGGAAAAGCTTGTTAAATTTTGTGATATGACCGCAACGCTCGCGCCCCCTATTTGCCGCCCCTGCCTATATGTTACAATGGCTTTTTGAAGCAATACAAGTAACACTTATGATGAGGGCCGTGATAGCCCAGTGGTTCAAGCATTAGACTCGTAACCGGAAGGTTGCAGGTTCGATGTAGACATACCACTAAAGATCACCGTGCACATGCAGTTTACGTGCACATTCAATCCGTGGTTCCGAAAGTCCTCCCAGCGGTAGCTAGCAATTTTCGACTGGTGTCAATATTCAGAAGTTACTCGACCTTCTGATGAGGTTCTAAACTGTGGAGGAAAATCGGGAAGGACGTGTGTAGCTCTAAAAACGGCTAATTCAGTGACGTTGGCAAACAAACAAATATCTATGATGAGATATACTATATAATTCGTTCGGCATTTAAAATAGCATGGTCGAGTGACAACACCGTAGCACACAAAGTCGATTGGAACATTAGACTGTCGAAGGTATATAGCTGAGGACGTGCATTTGAACACTCAGGCCTTCAGACAGTTTTCAGAAAAATCTCGCCTGACTTCAGATTGATGAAAGCGAATGCTGTTAGAATACGCAATAAACAGCACATTTTCTTGCCAGTAGAAGAAAAAGTAATATTCAGCTCCTGAAACAACACTCAACATTCCCATTTTGAATGCTGGACCAAACAAGTTTCGCGCAGCTCTTAACTTAGAGAC
The DNA here is from genome assembly GCA_038373885.1 of Cheiracanthium punctorium. Taxonomy (NCBI): domain Eukaryota; kingdom Metazoa; phylum Arthropoda; class Arachnida; order Araneae; family Cheiracanthiidae; genus Cheiracanthium; species Cheiracanthium punctorium. The sequence continues at coordinate 288,315 of JAWZYV010020133.1, read as the reverse complement.
AAGATTTTACAGATTTATCAGTTTTTACAAAGCAATCAATATTAACTTAGCCGACGAAAAGAAATTACCAAATTAAAATTGTGCCGTTAATGAGTGCACTTTGGTTACTTATGAGTCGAATAGTATCGGTTTTGTGTCTCTATGTGTTATATATCGTTTTCATTGCAATCAGATAAACACCAACCATTGGTTGTTAGAGCTAATAATACAGTTCGTTATAGCATGTGTAATATGATTCGTATGTTACAACCAACACTCAGAAGAGGAATGATATTGTTCCAGAAATTTTAAATACATCTTATATTAGTTTGAATTTTCATTTGCCAATACTATCGTCCCCCCCCCAAAAAAAAAATGCATTACACACTTTAAAATGGGATAGAAAATTTGAGATTAAAATTCTCAGGAAAGGTGATGTTATGTTTGAACTTTAATTATAGACAATAGGATTTTCCGCAAACTTTTGGATGAGGTGTGCCGTCTTAAACTACACGCTTAATTCAAACGAGCAAAATTCGATCAGTCCGAGCGAATTTTCGTTCCTTTCCGTACTTGAAAGTGTAGTTCTCTTTTAGGAGCGTTTTTCGCTCACTGAGCGGAGCGAAATATTCAGGACGAACGTTATCAGTAGGTCCCGGATTCATATGCATTTGCATATAAATGCGTACATCAGCATATTTTGGACTTTCGCGCATATATCCGCATATTTTGGGCTTTTGTGCATATAACTGCATATACTGGTTTACAAATCTAACTCTTTGGCATTTAGCAAACAAAAGCATGCTCATTAAATTTATTTTCATAGGCTTTTCTGTTTTTTTTTCTAGCTAAAATTCCAAATTCCCCTCTTTCCGGAAGGCGCTGATACAAACCTGAACCTAAAATTTCCCTGAAAGCGCCATCTCGTTCACAGGCTTTCAAAACCTCGCTTGATATACCCATTCCCTAGAACCTGTAATCACAAGATGGGGTACATGGATCCAAGCAGTACTTTACTATGATAATTTCAATTTCATCAAAAGGTTTGTTTGTAGGTATCTTAATCAAACGAAAGCGGCGTCGATCAAAACTGCGCAAGAGCTACTTATGCAATCATCTACTACAGATGACATAGCGGTAATATCGGCGGATTTCTCTGTTTTACCAAAGACTATTTTAGCTCCTGAATCTCAGAAACTAACACTTTCCCAATCAGTTCAATATACAGATACTCTGGAGAAAAAATTTGAAGATTGGTCTGGGATCAAAACTGGATCTGATAGAAGAAAAACTTTCTTACCCTGGCTGGAAAAATTCAGACTTTAAAGAGCTCAGGATCATTAAGCCAATTTTTGAAGAAGAATCTTCCTTTGAAGAGCTATCGAATTCTGATGAACTGAATATAAAAGATGTATCAAGCTATAAATACGCGCCGATTGTATCATGTGATGTAGAAATGTCTTTTTCAATAAAGAGTATTTTCCGTGAAAATCACCAATCTTGATCCATTCAATCCGTGAATCCAGTGTTTCAACCATTAAAGCAATATGTAGTTATTGCATGTAATAAATAATTCTTATTTTTTAGATGATAGTAGTGTATTATGTTAGGTATGTATTTTTTTTTTTTTAATTTTCTTGTTTGGAAATATGTTTATTGCATATGTTAATGGATATTCCATTATTTTTGAGCAGATTTTTGAGTTTTTCGTATTTTGTTTATGCATATTTCTCTAGTTTTTTGTGCATATAAATCCGGGCCCTAGTTATCAGTATTTGGTAAACAGAGAGCGGGGCGTGGATTTCATATGAGTATGTCATTTCTTAAAATTTCATTTATGGTATCTTCTGTTATCCAAAAGCCATTAGTTTTACTTTTTTTATAACTAGGGTTTTATAGGCTATTTTTTTCACCTGTTGTATAACATAAGGGGATTATTACAAATTCTATCCGCTGCTCCCGCAAGTGATTTGTCTATCTTATTGTCAATCTTTCTTTAATATAATCTTGTAATATATTCACCCTGCAGCAGTTCTATAATGAATAGTTCGTTCGTTTGTTGTTTGTCTTGTATTTACTTTTCTTCTTAACTGAATTATTTTTGCTTCTTTTGCCATTCGTTTCGTTGATTTCATTTTTTAAACACTACTTTATTTTGAGTGTTTTTTTGTAAAAAAACACCTTGTTCTCATTCAGTGATAGTCTAGTCCACATTCGGCTCTTCTATAAAAATCTAACATCTTAAACGTTTACTGTACCATGTTGCCTAACATGTATATAATCTATATAAGATTTTTGTTGTCTAGCTTCTTGGTTCCATTTAAATTGATGAATTCCTCTGTGTGTTTGAAAAATTTGTTTCTAACTTTTAATTAAAACTGATCACACAAATATAAATTACTCTATATCCATTATCATTTCTATCGTCTTCTCTGAATCTTCCAGTAGCTTCACTTTCTTTCGCGTTCACTACTCTTCCATTTATAAATCCCATCACAAAAATTTCCTTTCCATTTGATTATTTTTCTATTGGATGTCTTAGCTGGTTCCAAAAGAAGTCATTTATAGATTCTTTTCAATTATATTTTATTACTTACGTATTATATAAACTCATTTGATGTATCCTTTTGACAATATACTTGGAAATACCTACTTGAAATCCAACCAATATGTCTGTCACCCTGTTCTAACGACACAGACCATTAGAAACTCTCAGCGTCACCGGAAACCAGCTGACATGGCTGCCAAAGTGCTAATGAAGTTGTTCTACTTCAAACAAAGAAACACAAATATATTTTGATTAAAGTTTCTAACAAACTATAAAAGCGATTGTTGTTTCATTATCGTTACATGTTAGTCTGTTTTATCTGTTAACCTCTTTCTTTCTTTACAAAGATTTCTGCTAAATTAAAGTGAAATTTTAAGAAGCTATTAAAAATTCTATTGAGTATTCTGTATATGCGGAATATATTAATTCTTTTCCTATCTCTTTATAGCGGTCGAAAATTCTTGATGTGTTAAGAACATTGTTAGTTAGAAGAACATTCTTCTATCATAAATAAGTTAGAAATATTATAATCTTGTTAAGAAGCACAATACAGGGTGTCCACCGGAGACTAAAAAAGCGACTTTTGAAATTAATTTAAGGGTAAGGCGACTTGAGCGATTTTTTGAATAAAAACGTCATTTTCGTACTATTTTCAAGTGTTTGGCTACTTTTACCTTACTTCAGGCGACTCATTTGAAAATCAGATTTCGCTTTTTGTTTACTCCTTGTTCTTTTAAAGTTGCGATTAGTTGTTCACCAAAGATTCTGATCTGTATTTTTAATCGTTCTAAAAATAATTGTAACTCTATGCTCGGTTATACAATACATGAAGTTTTTAAATTTATCTTTTTTATTCATTCCTTCTTAAACGAAACTAAATGACGTATGTTTGTTTCTTAACTACAAAATCATGCAAAAATACGACTATTTTGGCAACTGAAATTTAAAAAAATACTAGCCGCCCCATACCTTATTGTTCTTTATACTCAGTGCAAAATTATTGGCACTCAGTTTAGTTGGTCAAATTATTGGACACATTTCAACGAAAATCATGTTGCAGTATTTGTCATTAAATAAACATAAGTGTAAATGTGCCAAAGTTAGCAACCTGGCGTTTTTATAGTTGTATTATTTAATACGTGTCTTTGTTTACAATAATATAAAAGAAACAGGAATATGTACTTTTGCTCACTGCATGGCGACATTTTATTTGAAAGGGGTATGAGCGATAAACACACCAAGTATTGTATATTTGATATTTTAAAGCTGTGAAAGATCCGAAAGATCTTGCATTTTCGCGTATGCATTATTTTTATTTTGTAATCTATCTACTGCGTCACATGCGTAATTAAAAGTAACCAGTAACGAATATGCTTGCTCCATTTCACGACATTGAACTGTTAATTTAGATTTTTGCTCATACGTTAATTTTATTGCGCTAATGTTTACATCTAGGTGTTGCCGTTCCAGCGTAGAAATATCGTCGAATTTGGTACCGCGTACGTTAGCTTATTATATAAGTAGACGGCTAGTAAATAGGGGACTATTTTATGTTGGTGAGGCTACTTATGATACTATTTTTCTCCTGGCATTGGTGGACACCCTGACTATACCACGTATCTTAAATTGAATCCGAAATAACATTATTGAAAGATCTCAAAGGAGAAGTCACACTAAATATTAACATTTTTATCAACTGTATTTTTATTAACTATCTGCCAAGGCGGCCAGCTTCGTAGGCCTACACCTTAATGTTCTTTATACTCAGTATAGTGTTGGCCAAATTATTGGACTCGTTTTAAAGAAAATCATGTTTCTTTGTTTGAACAGTATTCGTCATTAAATTTATTTAGGTTAGGGTTGCTACAAATGGTACTTACTTATTATCCCGGTGGTTATTCCCGCCAAATTATTTTTTCATGAAATGTACCGGCAAACAGTCACCAATCGTATTCGGAACCATCAATGATTTCATCTGCCCCGTATCTTGGCAAAAAAATCGCTCGTCTCGGCGGACCGCCAGGATAATAAGTACCCTACAAATTTTCGGTGCCATCATAAAAGCCTATGTTGGCCATGGTAACGATGCTAAGTACTAACATTGCAAAATGTGTAAAGAGACAGTATTGGTGGCATATCCATTCATGGAATTATTATGAAAATACTGTTTTCTGCTAATGGTTACTTTTCTAGTTTAATAACACGCGTGAATGTACCAAAGTTAGCAACGCATGGCTGCATTATAGTATGGCTGTTTTATAGTATGACTGCATTATTTTAAAACGTATTATTTAATACGTATCTTCGGTTACAATAGTATAAAAGAAACAGGAAACGGGGCTAAAATGTGCTTCAGCCCACTAAATGTTGACTTTTTTTGTGTGTGATATACGCGCCAAGTATTTTACATTCGATTAAAGCTGTGAAAATACTCGAAAGATCTTACATTTTCGCTTATGCGTTATTGTTATTTTCTAATCTAGCTAATGCGTAACGAATATGTTTCCTTCACTCGACGTCAATGAACTGTTAATTTGGATTTTCGCATGTGCGTTTTTATTATTACGCTAATGCTTACATCTAGCTGTTGGACATCGCACGTTGTTACATCGCACGTGGAAATATCGTCGATTTTGGTACCGCATACGTTAGCGTATTATGTAAGTAGATGTTCATTTTCACATTGTTTATGGTATAGTGTGGGTATTTCAGTTAGTGGCGTGCTTAGTATTTACAGCTTTATTAGAGCACACATAACAATATCAATAAATACTTCTGTTGATTATAATGTAATTCTTTAGTAATTAGATCCAATTTGATTAATTTATTTGTTATGCTTGACACATAGATAAATGCACTCCATAAAATTTTGAGGAGGAGGCTTGGCTATTATAATTCTTTTACCAAAATTATATTTTCAACGGCTTATGCTACTGGTGTCTATCTCCAACTACTTTTTATGTAACGACTGTTATAAAGTTATTAAAGAAAAGTTTAATGATTTCCAATTTGATTAAATCAATTATTATGCTTGACACCTAGATAAAGATAAAGTTCTATAAAATTCTCAGAAGGAAGCTTAGTCATTATAATATTGCTAATTTCAAGAGGGAATGCTACTGATCTCAGCATCTAATTACGTCTTATGTAAAAACCGTTTTTAAAAGTTATTCTTACTTATCTCGGAAACTCATCTTCCTGCAGTGCACAAAGAACACAGTACATAGTATACAGTACACAGCACACAAGTTGGGAAAGAGAGTCATGCAATTCTTTTCCCCAACAGTCCTAAATTATACTGTCAAGTGTTGTGCTTTAGATATTTGAACCAGTTCAGAAAAAAAAACCGAGTATTCCGAAAAAAAAAACCCAAATTATTCATCCTCTTGCATCTTGAGTATTTTAAAATTCAAGATAATTGTCTTTTGAAAATAAAGAATTGTGAAACATAGCTCTTCTATCTAAAATTCATTTTTCATTTCCCTTCTCTCTTCAAATTTCATAGTTTAACGACAGTAAAAAATAAAATTTCAAAATGCTCATAGCCTATCAAATAAAGTTTTGGCTTATCTTTGTCATGGCAGAATGGAGATATTTTCTCCCGCTATTAACTGACTGTCTGAGAAATGACCATATATTTATATATAGATACGGAAATAAAAGTATTTATCAAAGTTTGATGAACCATTAACGTCGTCCAAGCGCATTCCTCAGAATATTTTTATGGTTTTAAATTCCTCGAAAAAGTTTTTCGCTGTAAAACGAATAGTTTGAAAGAATGCTTATGCTTGACTTTATTTTTGTTTCGGGAAAAAATATAAATCTGATTTAACATTTATTCCACTATAAGTTTTAAGAGACTTTATATATATATTCTATTTTTTTGTGTGTGTGTCTGAAAGTTTTATATTTGATATTTATTCAGATAATATTTAGAACGTCTAGACATCCATTTTTTATGCTTTTGCAATTTAATAATTTTTCTAACATTTATTTCAGAATTAATTTGAAAAAAAAATCAACTGATTTGAATATAATATTTTGAAAATATGAAAATACTACTCATTACAAAATATACTAATTTAATCTTTTCAGATGAAAAATAATGAATTTGAATTTATTAATCGTATTTCTATCTTTATATTTAAAAAAATATTAAAGGTATTGTATGCCTGAACAGCATAAATCTTAAGTAAATAAATTTTTTAAAAAAGACAAAAACTTTCTCAATTCATTTTCCGCTTAATTTTTTTAGCACAGAATGAAAAGCTACTTTATGTCGACTTAAGAATTTTACGAATGAGACTAATTTTCCACTGTTGTTTCTGTTTCAATTTTTGATAATTTTCGATTATCGCGTGAGTATTAATCTACAGTGGACTCTTGACTAACGCCAAGGATGCTTTCCAAGACTCCTTGCGTAAGTAAAAATTTCGCTTTGACAAAAAATTATGTATATACGACGTTTTAATACACGCACACAGCTCCTCAAAACTTTCTCAACAATTCCTTAATATTTTATTTCTGTCTCATGCATAAAGTATTAAATAAAGCTAGGTTTAGACTGAGACCGTTTTGGGGTGCTTCCGCCTACAGTGATGCAATTTTAAAAAATTGAATGCAGATTTTAAAAGTAACTACAGCTAAATATGTCTCGAGACCGCTCGTATAGATAGATACATACATTATATTTTTGTTATAGATTTTCATTAAATTATCGAGAATGAATTAAACTCTTTACAATATTCCATTTATTGATTTATTTTTATATTTCATTTGTTCCGATTTTGTTTGGTTTCAACAAAAGGAGTGCATTTTTATGGTTTTAGTTGTAGAAATATTTTCCAAATAAAGGATGCGAGTTGGATCTGCTCCAGTAGAAGAACTTCCATTTATTTTGAATGTTGTTTTTTTATAACATTTGTAAAATTGTCACAAGTAAAGATGACACCATTTCCAAAATATATATTCATTAAAAATGGAATAGGAAGAAACGTGCCAACAAAAATTGTCTGTCATGAATTAATTTTCGTAGATTTTCAACAGATACTTTAGTAAGACGCCAGAAATTTAGAACGATATTACTTGCATTTACTTTTGTATTTTTGGCATAAAAGTTTTAATTTCTTTAAAAATATAATAAACTATGATGTTTACCTCACTATTATGATCGCATAGGTAACTTTATTAATGTGCATTTTCAGGATTAAAATGATCATCATTTGTTTTTCAAATAGTTTACTACTTTATATAGTACTAGATGCATACACATTTATCCCACCGAAGTAATAAAATATTTTTCTAACTGATACAATTGAAACCTATTCCATCGTTACGTAATCTAAAATAAAATTCGAAATTTGAGTCATGGCATAAAAGTTGCATTACAGACAAATATAGCGGCTGCAGAAGCAAACATTATATCAGGGTTACTTGCGATCCAAGAGAATGTAAAAAGCACTTTGCTTAAACCTATTCACATTCAAAAATCTGTACTCCTGCCAAATAAAATTGTCTTTTAGATTTAAGATCTAGAATTACGTCTCTAAATTAACGTCACCTGATATGGACAATTGTTTAATTTTGGCTTATAATTCAAAAAGCGGGATCATTTAGTCGAAACCATGTCTTAAATTTTTCTTGTAATTCTTTTAGTCTTTAGTGAAGAAATGCACGTTTAAATATTCTCTTCATGTATGTTGCTGTGAAGACCGAGATTGGCATTCGCCTGTGTGAATGTCAACTGATACCAAATAAGTCGGTGAAAGACCGAATGTTTGATTACATTCTGGTACATTCGGACTGCTCCCGGTGTATATCGACCAGAACCGATATACTCTGGCGGAGGCCAAAAAGAGAAGCGGAGATCAACAGAAAGGCAAAAACGCAGCAGAAATTCTGTAGGGAGATGTTACTTCCCCATAAATCCATTGTTTTCCATGTAGAGGACAAGTTCACTAAGTTATAAATGACACGTTCTTCACTGCCTAAACCTAAAACTAAATGCTTAACATTCATCCAAATACAACATCTATCATTGTCAAGAAATCAAGTAATATCGAGCATCTTTTCTTTTTCTCACACAATAATCTAAAGCTAAATGCCCCCCAAAAAAAACAATCCCTGGCTGCTTTTTAAATATACCGCGGCATTTAAATTTTCGGAGTTAACTCTTGCAGTGAAAATTCCTTCACAGATTGACGACCCACCCTCCACACCAGGAATGGTCAATCCTCAAAGCAAAAGAAGCGAAAACGTTACGTCACGTACCTTGTGACGTTCCGTCGCGTTGGGAACGCAAATATCTGACATACTTTCAACTTTCACCATTAGTGGCACGGTGAATGTCGACATTTGAGGATGGAAATGAGAAATAAGGATATTCAGCAAAATAGTTCGGACGTTACACCAAGCGACGATGTGAATGTTGACATTCACTGGTGAAAGTCGACATTCCCCGGATTTCGGACTTTCACCGTAACATATGTACATATATTACATATTTTATGTGAAATATATTTGTGTAAGCAATTCATAGGATTGAAATCATTGCGCACAGATTTAAAATTTCTTCATTTCCCGCAAACATGGTTGTAAGGTAAAACAGTATTATCACTCTCTCCGCACAAAATTAAATCCAAGAGTAAATGTAAAAAGAATGGTTTGGGTCCTAACATTCTTTCTGTTAGTCAGATATAGGATTTTACTAGCAGATTTTAACTAACCTACTTCTGACTACAGAGATCATTTTATGAGAAGGGGGGGGGGAGGCCCTTAAGTCGGTGCTGTAGTTTATTAGTTATAGGAAGAAGTACGCATTTAAACAATGTGTTTTAATATAGATAGTTTTAATATAGATAGTTATGCATATTTACAATATTAGAAATTTTTATTTGAATTATTCTTTTTTATTTTATTTACTTATTAACTATTTTTATTTCCGCATTTCCTTTTCTGACCATTCCGTTAACCCTTTGAGCCGCAACCCTTTCCCAATGCTGAAAAAAGGGTAGCCGTTGCCATCGCTCGATCTGTGGCACGCGATGAACGTTTCGATCGTCCGCCATCTTGCTGGTAGTTAAGTCGAGCGATGGCAATGGCTGCCCTTTTTTCAGCATTGGGCAATCTATCCAGCTGTTCTCGTATTCTTCCATTTTCCAGAAGATGTCAGTGCTGTTAAAATTAATCGTAACAATTTGTTTACGAGAAATGACGTGCTAAAAAGTAAAAAATTCTCGTGGAGCTATGTCACCCGCAACTATTTTTGTAGAAATCAAATCTATTCTTTGTGACTGGCAACAGTCAAAACGTTAGAGTTTGGTGTTCCCAGAGCGGAAACACTGCGCGTTAAAGGGTTAACATTCGCAATGCACAAAGCTAATCAGTATTTAACAACTACTGCACGCACACGAACTGAAATCCATCTGCGGCCATAAATTAAAAAAATTATTTTGTGTAAGATCTCGATACCGTGATTTGTCATTGTTGAATTATAGTTTTTAAAGCTATAAAAATATGTAAACGCTTATTGCCTAAAGAAGAAGTTACTTATCGAATTCCGACTTTAAAATATCATCATCAGATTATTTCATAGCAATATTGCATATTAATATTTTAACAATAAATTTTTATCGATATTCTATGTGTTCTACGTAAGTTTTAAAAACACTGCAGTGTAGAAAAAAGTAAAATAATTTTTCCATAGATAGTTGCAAATGCGGCCTTGAATTATGATCGTTGCATATATGACTGTCTTTCTAAATATATATCGATTTTTTCTTTGATAACCTCCCTTAATTTAAACTTAACACGAAATTTTCACATCTCGGATATTAAATTATTTATACTTTACGTTCAAATAAAGGCACGGATGATTTAGAGCTACTATAATATTTTAAATAACTAGTATTTTCGACCATTACTTGGATTTGTAAAAGCTGCAAAAGAAAAATTTGAAACACTAGCGAAATAAAAAAAAAAACTCATGTAGTTATTTTTTTCCAGTAAAACATTTTTAGAAATATATCTTTTGGTCCCGTCCAGATGGTAATTTCTTTAAAGTTTGAAGTTAATAGCTTTGCTGTCAGTTACGCTGTCAATTTGCGCCAACTGCCTGGAAAACGCTTTTTACTTTTTTCTGTTAGCTGATTTAATACTGCTAGTTCAGATGTTTTTAGAGTAACGTTTGACACCCAGACAACAATAAACAAATTTGAACGCTTACATAACGGCAAGCTGAGGTTCGATATTTTTATTCAGGTGTACGGGATTTTAAAATCATTTTAGTTGTTGCTACAAATCTTGGTTTTATAAAAATAGAAATACGGGAATTATCGGTAATATGACAAACAAGTTTCATTGAAGAAAAAATATATTTTAAACACAAAGTGAACTGAAGATTTCTCATTTAGTTTTATCTTTCGATCATCAATAATTAGTAAATATTACCAAGTGACAGTCGTTGAACACTGAAAATATTTAACAATTATTTAACAAGCGCAAAAATGTGTCAACCCCTGCCTCCCCCCCCCAAAAAAAAAAAAATCAACTTGAGTGCATTTTCAGTTTTCATTTTCACAGAAATCAGCTGTTTAGATTTATACATACAGTTAAAATTATTTTTAAGTATGAAAGTTAAAATTACTTACCATGTGAATTTTAATTTTTTGTGGGGCTGTCTACATATTTATTTTTGACTTAACTTTAATATTTTCAAAACAGACTATCATCTTTTATTTGATAATCTTATTCCCAAAGATGGAATTTCATTCTTCTACGGTGAAAATATAAGAACTTGGTAAATGGGGACTGTATGTTGGTTATAACTGGGAATACTGGAATTGGGTGCCGTATACCGGAAGCAAGGTAGATTGCCATCGTCTGGAAGTCACTGGAGTACCAGTGCCTGAAAAGTGCATATGCGCCAGTACATAACTAGTAACGGCGAACTGCCATGTGTCTATGACATGCACAAATAAGTTAACGGCGTGGTACTGCTTAAAATGTACTGGGCCAGCACTATTTGGCAGTAATGGGCCTGTATATATTTCGTAGTGTTGGCATAAAATTTCGTTATTTTAATTAAATAATATTGTTCCACAATCATACGGTGTAGAAGTGTTAGGGGATATAAGTTCCGGGCACCCAAAGGCAGGGTCACTGCAAATATATATTTTTTTTTTTTTGAGGGGGGGGGGGTGTAAGGGGAGAAGTTCATATTGTGCCTTCAAATATTTTAGTACTAAAAACTAAAATAATACAAACGAGTTCAGTATGCTATAAAAATGTTTACTACACAGACAGTGGAACCTCCACTCTGTATGTGACAGTATAAAACCCCCACTTTGTACAGAATTATGAATTTTAATCTTAACATTTTTATAATTTATATTAATTTTTTACAATTTTGCTAAACTTTTCCTGAAAAACATATTTGAAGACTTTTTTCTACATTTAGCCCCTTTTAAAATCTACCGAATTAGGGTGCAGAAATATGTTAGAGAATATTACACGAAGAACAGTCAGGGTTTTGCACGAGAGCTCAGCTCCTGTAGTCTTTTTTTCTTCAGAGAATTTCAGATTAAATTAAAAATTTTAACAGCCTACATAATTGCTTCTAATGTCATTTTTTATTAAATTAAATATAGCAGTGGTAAAACAAAAGATTACTTAATTTTTAAATATAAATTAGGTAATTAATGCTCAAATTTACAGTAAAACAAATTAGAGCTCCTGCAGCTATTTTTTTTTAGAAATTCAGCAAGCAATGAACCAGTATTTACATATTATTTCTTTCAATCTGTTTCTCTCTTTGTGGTTTATGACCGCAGCTTTGCTAATTCTTATTCTGTACATTAAAAAGAATTTCTTTTGCAGCTGCTCTCTTTGGGCGAGGCTGTTAATTTTTGCTTTGTTTACTTATGTCTCCCAGAGATGTCATGATCGAGTTGTTCTTCACTGACACGTTTTGGTAACCCTTTTAAATTTCTGCGCCTAATTGTTTTTGTTTACTAAATTAAATACAGTGATTTATTCTTAACCGCAGTGGTTGCGTTCGCCTATTTTTGTATATTGGCATATTTTTGTTAGCGCTGCACTGCCAAGTTTGTAAGTTAAGGCTTTTTGTTTCACTCCGTGAGAACATCATTTTAGCTCCAGTTCTTATTTATGGTAGGTCGCGTAAAATCGGCAGTCTTGATGTTTCATTTCGTTTTGCAAATCTTGAAACGTTGAGCGGGAAACCAGTTACTGAAATATGCTTTTTAGGATACAGTTTTTCCGGTTGTTGCAGACTTTCGAGAAGGTTATTACTGACTAGTAAGATATCTCTGTTAGGAGCAATAATAATAAGATTTGCTTCTGCAGTGATATTTAGCTGGTTATGGATTTCAATTGGAAGTTTTACATTTCATTGGATTTTACAGTGGATTTCATTGGATTTTACGTTTTTTAAACAGTCTGGAAAATATTACAGGTAAATTTTTACTTTTACTGTTTTTATGTACACACGGTATCCACCGGTGAATTTAGCAACTAATTTAAAGATTAGGCGACTTTTTCAACCAAAAAATTTTCATACTATTTTCAAGTTTTGGCTACTTGCACCCATACTCCAGGCGACACATTTGAAAATCTGGTGTTGGTTTTTATCAACTCCCCTTTTTTTAAAGCTGCTACTGAGCTTTCAGCAAACATTCTTACATTTTTTTAATCGTGCTATAAAAATAAATGTATTATATGTTTTGTTATATATATATATATATGAAGTTTTTAAATGTATCATTTTATTCAATCCTTCTTAAATGAAGCTAAATTAAGCATGTTTATTTCTTAACTACAAAATCATTCAAAAATGTTACTATTTTGGGAACTAAAATTGAGAAAATAGCTACTAAACTGGTGACTTTTTTTAAGTCGGTGATGTTACTAATGCTTATTTTAGTGTATAAAAGTACTTTCTTCCATAAAATTTGAATCATGCAGTATACAACAGATATAGATACAGAAAATTTCTTTTCAGAATAGCTAAGATTTAAAAAATAATTTGATCTAAACAAAATGTACAATTAAGCAAAATGTTACCCTAAAGTTATATGTGTAATCATAGTACAATTTTATTTATTATTACTTCCTGTAAGATTTTGATTAGCACACACACACACACACACACACACACACACACACACACATATATATATATATATATATATATATATCAACCATAAAGTATTATAACTCATTTATAAAATCTGATGTATTGAAATTAAACTGTTTATAAATGATTTTATGTTGGTTCTGAAATGTGTTAACGCCTCTCTCACAAAAAAAAAAAAAATCTTTTGCGACTGCAAATTTGTAAGAAAATTGCAGTTTATGAAACTGCACACAATTCACTAATGATAGGCGCACATAATTTGCAAATTATTGACCAACAGATTTTGCTGTTTTTTATCTTTCATTATTTTGAGGGGTGGGGGTGGGGGTTGATGAATAAGCCCCCTACCCCGCATCCGTCACTGGCTCGTATTTTAATTATGGCAGCATTACTGTAAACAGGCACTAATCCGGTACCGTGCCATTACATTGAAGTCACTGTTAAGGTACCAGGCCAGTGCCTTTATTTTTAATAATAGCCAGCACACGGCCGTTTTATTTTGGGCATTATAAACTTAATGGGCCAGTGCCTTTATTGTGAGTAACGGCCGGCACATGCAGTATGCCAGCAGAGTGCCGTTGCCTTCCCGGGCTTCTGGCAAGGTACTTCTCGGGCGACCAGTTTTGGTACGATTCAGTTACTTTTTGCAGTGCCGGGCCGGTACTGGACGTAAAGGCAGAAAGGCACTGGCAAGGTACTCCGCCAGCAGGTGTGTGTTTGCTGGGAAAATAATCAAAATGATTTGACTCTTGGTGTATAGTTACTTATAGTTATTCGTTAAGTTAGTATAAGTACTGACCTGAGACCATTGTGATATTATGACATAAAAAACTATGTCGGTGTCATTCGCGTTCAGAAAAATAAAAGCTTGACGGTTTGCAGGGAAAATTCTAAACTTTCAAAATGTCTCATTTCTACATCATACTCTTTAGTAGATTTAAGTTATGCCATTAATACCTTAGATACTATATGATGTGGAGAACCGTTTTGTTCTATAATTAAATAGTAGGGTGTATCACGAATTTTTTTTTTTGGAAAATCAAACTCTCAAGTTGATAAAACGTTGTCCCTGTCCAGGGGCGTAGCCAGGGGGTGGGATATCGGGATATATCCCCCCCGAAATAATTGGATTAGTGATGAAATTCCGTCTATTTATACACATATAAGTTCATATCCCCCCCCCGAAAAAATTTTCCAGGCGCATAACCCCCACCCTCCCCCCGAAAAATTTTCCTGGCTACGCGCCTGTCCCTGTCATCACATATCAACGGAAAATTTTTTTTTTTGAAATCGACAAATATTTAGGTCTCCCGGAATTAACATGAAATTCGACTTTTTTTACCTAAAATGTGTATTTTTAAAAAAATATATATACATGAATATAAAGTATATTTATATTTTTTAAGTACAAAAACTTGAAGTTTAGAAAGACAACAGACTTTTAAAAAATTCATTTGTTCCATTAACTATATTAGTCTGCCGGAATATAATTTTAAGAACCTTGCTATTTTCACAAATATTCAAAAATTTCCAGACGATATTTTACATTGGTAAACTTCTAGCAACAGTGCAAATAAACTCTATATTAATTTTTAGTTTATTAGTTTCTCAGTTTCTTTTTTATTCTGGGGGGGGAAGGGAGGGATGACATTAAAAATAATTACACATTAGAAAAAATTTTTTGAGAAACAAAAATATATTAAAATTAAAAATCAGAAAGTGTGATCTTTAGATGAAAAAGGTTAAAAAAGGTATAAACACACTCATAAAGTTTACAAATAAGGAACGTTGAATATGTAAAGGTTATTCAAAATAAATCTTGATTTCGCTGTCTATTTATTTTGATAATTGTAGGCAGGGCATCACAAATGCAAGTAGCTTTTCCAACTTGCAATCTGATCCATTAGAAACTCCAGTGTTTGTGGGCGTACCATCACATCCAAGAGCTTTGATAGTTGTCACATCAATGCAGTTACATTCTATGTGTTTCATTATGGATGATACAATGGCGTTCCCAGAACCACTGTCGGCAGTTACATGACCAAGGTATATTGAACCTGGTTCTTCAACCAAAGATATGTGTTCTTGTATAGTTTTCCGGACAGATATACCACGTACATTTTCTTTGACTATAGTTTCATCTTTCCGACCATCAAAATAGAGAGAAATTATTTCTGAGATGCGAGTTGCAATACTTTCACGGTACTTTACTCTTTCACGAAAAACTTTCGATTTATCAATTACCGCCGTCTGATTTTCTGGTGTCACAACTTTTAAATCCTGTAAAAGAGCACTTGCTAGTTGCGGTCCCGCTCTACTGGAAATTGCTCTGCGATCACATACTCTGGAAAATGGTGGCAGATCTACTGGAAAGACTTGCTTTACTGAAACGCTAGAATTTTCCTTTTTATTTTCGGGTATTTTATTTTTTATAGCTAAAACACTTTCATCACTTGAATCCTGTTGAATAGAATCGCTGTCAGTGTCACTAACAATGCCTTCATGTCGTAAAGTAGGGATATTTGTTGATTAGAGACATCAGTTTAACTCGAATTGTATAGACTTTTCCTTTAGCACGTTTCTCGGTTTTTTTTACACTCTACTGTGTCAATTCCTCCTTTAACCATAAGCCTCAGGTTTCGTTGGTCATTCAAGAACTTGCGTTGCAGTTGTGGAACCTTCCTTTGCGCTGGACACAAACATTTCTCTATATCTATACATTTGCATGAACAAATATCAAAAGGATTATTTACAATGTCAGATTTTGAACTTTTC
The DNA here is from genome assembly GCA_038373885.1 of Cheiracanthium punctorium. NCBI lineage: Eukaryota > Metazoa > Arthropoda > Arachnida > Araneae > Cheiracanthiidae > Cheiracanthium > Cheiracanthium punctorium. Next base: position 271,858 of record JAWZYV010020133.1, on the reverse strand, counting down.
AACGGACGTTTTAAAGCTCTTGGCATTTTTTGCGTTTCACCCTGATGACTTTTTCATCTTTTCAGATCTCTCTTGTAGTTTTAAAATCATAAAAACAATGTTGCTTACAGATGAAACAGGAATAGAAGTCTTCTTCCATATTTCTCCTAGCTTACGAGCCACGCGCATTGCAACTACCTTTTTCTTTGGTTGATGACATCCTTCAGACTTCAACTGATTTCTTACCCATTCAAAATAACGTAGTACATCAATTTTAGTAGGTAAAACATTGCTATCATTTATATCTAGAGGTTGGCCGACAATTGGATCGTCAGTAGTTTTCCTTGTTGATGAAGAATGAGTTTTTCTACTAATGATGGTAAAACAACAAAACCAAATTGAACTCAATCACAAATCAAAAACATAAATGCTCACTAAATGGACGCTTCGTACATAAAAAACGCTAAAAGCAAACTGGAAAAAAAGGAAGGGTGGACGAGGGAGAGAGAAGTAATCATGTGATGGTCTTGCACTTCCCGTATCTCCAAAGTCATGGGGGAGCTACAGTTTTATCACCTTGAAATCTGAGCCCCATATTCCCCTACAAAAATATTCTTGCTATTTCGGAACGCTGTACTGCAGTGTCTGTATTATAAATTAAAAATTCAATCGAAAATAATGCTGGATAATTCATGGCTGAAAAAAACAGCATTCAATTCTTTTTCTGGCTATGTAATATAAAATATGGAATTATTTCTGCGTGGCATATGTTTCGCTTGTGAGACCGTTATTGAGTTTCGAAAGGGGTTTTAAACTCGTTACATCAAAATGACGCTGATTTCACATGCGAAAACTCAGTTATTTTAAAGTAGCTTTATTTATATTTTTCAACTGGCAGCTTTTCAGTTTCAGTTTCCATAACGGCAAAAATTTAAAGCTTAATACCAAAACGAAATCTTAAAGCAGCAGCTGTTGTATTCAAAATCCTTCTTTACTTAAAAATTCTCCTAATTTATGTTTTCCTCCATGTTTTTCTTTGAAAAGAGGGCGAAATGCATGCTCCGTCATTTGACAAAATATCAAAAAGTTATGACGGACAGAATTCAAAATGCAACAGTTTTAAAATTATTTTACGAAAATTACCATCAAAAGGAATTAAAAAAAAACCCCAAAATCTGAAAATTATGTTACACAGTCATAACAAGCTGTTTATAAAAGAAAATTTTCTCCTCTATCCGATGATGCAAATATCGTTTTACTGCGAGTGTAACTACCGGCGTTATTACGTATTATGCAAGAAAAAAAGCCAAAAATCGCATAAGCACAAAATAAAACATTTCCTGATTCGAATTTCGAAAAAATCGCTCCGAGGTATGTTAGGACATGTCGTAGTGTAGCCGTATACAAAATTACGTAGGTCTGCGACCGTGTAGGCGCTATACCATCGAACGGCATAAGACGATCGGAGATTACCCACCTACTCACAAACATAGCCAGCCAGTCAGCCCGCTACACACTTTGTTTACTGTCGGATTTTATTATATAAGATTCTAACACTTTCAACAGGAGGGAAAATTTTGAACTTTTCCGATCTTTAAGCAAAAAATAACAGCTGATGATTTTGATATAAAATGTACGAAACGCCAAGTTCAATTTAAATTATTCGTCCATGCACGGGCCTTAGCCGCTAAATACCGTTCCCATAAGATAAGAACAAGGAAAGTGAAGCAACACCGGCTAGGCTAGTGCTTGGGAAGGAGACATCTTTCTCGGCTGGGCTGCTGTAGAACCGTATGCGCTAATGGTAGCTAGTGCACGTAAAATATGTTCGTAGTTCCAATATCCTCCATGTTCAAACGATGCCTCTGGGGATGCCGATTTCAGGTGCTAGGTCATCTGGCATTGGTCCAAAATTAGGAGACCCGAGCTATATCGGTCTTCTCACTCGGACTCATTTAATTGGAAGACGCACCCTTTAGCCCATTGCCGTCCTTCATGGAGGATTTGGCACCGCTTCCAGGTTATCAGAGGGCATTTGAAAAAACAACAAAACCCATACGCACTTTTGTTTAATTTTCTTTCTGTACATAAGAAACAGATTTTGTACCATAAGCACACAGTATTTAATCTTATTCGCTAAAAACATAGATTTCTTTGATAATCCCTTTTAAAAAAATCTTGAATGGTACTAATTTTTCAATTACCTGAATCAAATGAAGAAATATCTTTACGTGTGCTTCATTTTAATATAAACGTTTAGAAAATAAAATAAAATTGACCTCAGTGTGCTGGATAGGTATTTAACAACATATTTTGAGGAAATCTCCCTGATGACATTTACTTCCCAAAAGATAAACATCCTGGTCAAACATACCAGATGGCCAATTTTCCTTCCCACCATGTTGATCGAGCTGCATATAGCCCCTAGTCAAATAGCGGTTGTAAGTTGTTCAAGAAGACTCGGGAAATATGCTTATAATGTAAATACCACGGAAAATACTCTGACGGACGAGCTATATAATGTTTGCCGAATAGAATTGTTTGCCTTATTCTAATAATGAAAATAGCTCACTTGTTTATTTTACCTGGACAATATAAAATGCGTAATAAACATATTATTTTTTTGTGTGGCATTAAATGGGAATTGATTATTAGTAGTTCTGACGCAGTTATGAATTTTGTTTTCGAATCTGGAATGGGTCATTCTACAACACTACCGCCCCTCAGAATAAATATATAAATAAATAAAATAAAGCAAATAGATAAATAAATAATAAATAAAATCTAAAATAAAATAAAGGTTAAAAAAACTTGCCTTTTAATAAAAAGAAATTCGCTTATTTTCCCTTTTCGTATGAATGTTGTCATAAACATTGATGTACATTGATAATTTTTCTAACACGGAGTATAGTAAACTAATATTTGTAAAACATTAATTTTCATATACTATCTCTGATGAAAAAAATAAGGCAATGGACGTATACTTACTAAATAATAGTTTAGCGATTGTACTTGTTTCGATGGTATAGGACATTTAAAATGCGGATTTAAAATTTTTAGATTTCGGATTTAAAAGAAAAACTTCTGAATTTCCTGTAAACATTTAGTATTAATAATACAAAAAACAATCAACTACGATTGTAAAAAATTGAAAAGAAAAATAAATTAAGAAAAATTTTGAAATTTTGAAAAATCAACGTCGTAGACTGTTGTATAATTTATCTGCCTAACTAATTCAACATTTTCTGGCACAGCAAGCATAAGATTCTAAAATTGCCTGTCAATCACAAAAATACATAGATATTAGTTAAATTTCCAAGATTTTATTTTCACAAAACGGAAAATGCATGTGTAGAATGATATGCAATTGCTTAAGTTAGCAATTTTTCATTAAATTTACATCTGAATTCATCGGTAACTGTAGGTATCAGCAAATTTTGATAAATGAGTTGCAAATATAGATTTAAAATACCGTATTTACTCGCGTCGAGAAAGTTTGGACAAAAATAATTCTTTAAAGTGGACGGATCGACTTATACGAGGGATCTTTATATATCTTTTTAATCAGAAGTCAAAAATGTCTCTTTGAAAGACAATTGTTTTGTTCCCGCATTCCATAACACAGTGACAGCGATTTCAATACCAGGAAGAATGTAGCGATACAGAGATTGAAAGCATTTATCAACATGTGCCGATGACGACGAAGGAATTTTGTGAATTTTTTGGCGAGTCCAATACTGAATCGGATCTTAAATCAGTTTAACTTTGTATATTACTACTTTGATCTATCAGTTGTGTCATTTATTACAATTAATTATAAGTTTAATTTTGTATACTACTTTTGTATATTGTTATCTTTATTATTGCATATTTAGTGCTTTCTTCCCCCCCCCCCCCGATGATTTAGTGAATAAATGCATTTTAAAAGAAAATTTAATTTCTTGACCGGGAAATTGGGGGGGGGGCGACATACACATGGGATTTTAAAAAATTCAAATTTCTTGATCGGGAAAGTAGGGGGTCGACTTGTACGCGGGATAGACGTATAAGCGGGTAAATATGGTATTAGCTTCGTTGAAAATATTTTGTTTTTCAACACACTTATGTAGGTATTTTTTTTTTTAATTGCAAGATTAAAAGTGCGTCTTTTAACCATACTCTGTAGTGTTTTTAAAAAGGTTTTGCTAAATAAATTAAAAAAACACACAATATAAATACGTTTACTTTAAAAAAAAAAACTAGAAATCTACAAATGCAATTAGTCACTAGCATATTTATACCATTAAATTAACTTTAAGAGAAAATAAAATTCAAAAAGTTTATTTTTGATACAACGGAGCAAGCTGGTTTTAAACTTCTCGAAATATTTAGTGACGCAGTAAAATAAGTCGAAGAGTAATTTTCCAGGTTAAAGAAAGAAATCAGCGTGCAACTTGAGACCATAAAATAGAAAAGCAATCAGCATAATAAAAATAAATGCAATCGACTCTGACAATAAAAGAAACGTTAAACTGGATGTTTTCAAATATATCTCCTACAGTTTTCAATAAAATCCAGGATATCAGATCATGTAATCGCTGTAAATATTTCTTCTTTAAAGTGCAAAGTTAAATTGAAATTTGTTTTTAAATGAAAGTTCAATTAAAGGAAAACACATTCTGCGTTTTTATGCGTTCCTTTCTTTTTCTATTAAAATGCTGCGTAGATTTATTCTTACTAATGTTACATGAGGTGAAGAAATTTTATGGAGTGGAAAATAAAAGGATTTTAGTGAAATGAAGTGAAAACTTATAGTTAAATTAAATGCGGAATTTCTTTGTTTCTGCAATATTGAAAATAATTTTGAAGTCAGTTTTCTGCATGGAAAATTATTTGATTTTTGCTTGATTACTGAATATGTGCATTTATTTTATCGCATTACAAATTATTCCATTGAACGTAGTACTTCAATTGTTACTATAGCTGTTTAATATAACTTTTTGAAACGTACATGAAAAATGGATTATTTGGATGTTTTCAAGTAGTTACGAATCATGATTGTGGAATCTAGTCATTTTTTCAAAAATACAATGAAACTGAACTGGTAGATAATCAAAAAAATTCAGTATTATATGAATAAGCTAAAATGTAACTAAAATTAACTTTTTACGTAAATATATCAGAAGAAATTACAAAACTATAAGCTAAAAAATGTTTAGAAAATAGTTCCAGAAACAATATATAATGGTATGAATATTATTTTACTCACGAGAGCCTTCTTTCAAGCATACACTTGCTTACAGAAAAATACAGAATATTTTCTTTAAAATTTAATGGTATTGCTTTCTAAACATTTTTGAAGTAAAACTTCTTTAGGCGAAACTAGGGAGTAACTCAGATTTTTTTTTCTGACGTGAGTAACGCTCAGTAAAGGAAGTGACGTATATGTCATATACGCCACGCTGACCCTGAGAAAGAAGAACCACAGAAAATCCTACCTTTTCGACCGCTTTTCTGCTTTCGCCGACTGCATCCTGTAAAAGTACGCGGAACCTGTTAGGGAAAGAAACGGCGAGAAAAACAGTCAAGTGCTGTATCTTTGAGACATCAATCTTTATTTTACATATCAATAAGCATGAGCGCAGGCAGCATAGGGCAAGGCGGGGCAATGCCACGCCTGGATTTTTGTATGCAGAGTTTTCTCTTGCTTTTTTGCTCTTTCCAACATGGTAACCATACGTTGAAGTAGTCTTTGCCCCCCCCTGGGAAATATTCTGCCGGCGCCCTTGTCAATAAGCGTTGTGAATTTACATGCAACGCAATATTTTAGATGTAATCCCAACCTCACAGGAGGTTCTCCATCATCCTTATTCTTAAATAAATAATATACATGGTTTTGGAAAAGCACAAAGAAACGGATCTTGGCTGCAATCAATCCAAAACAATAGACAGAACCTGCAGTTTAAAAACACAAATACAGAATAATAATTCGAAACCTACCAGCAGACGAAATCAATGCTTAAGAACACTGTGATAGAAAAAAAAAAAAAAATATATACACTACCTGCATTCGAACGCAACAAACAGAGGAAAACATCAGTTAAAGAACACAGTTAAAGTATAATACTAGACTATGGACATTCCCACCATTCAAACCCAACAAACAGACGGAGCAATGGTATAAAAAAAAAAAACAGTTAAAGAATAATACTATAACATGGACACTTCCTGGATTCTAAGTAACTATCAGGAATTACCAATGATTCTTACTGAAGATTTTAATGTTAATTTTTACTCTCAAGAATCTCAGCCGTTAGTTGATTTTTTAAAAGAAAAATTTGATCTAACTATGAATACCTCTCGACTTCAATCAACAACGCGTTTTGGTACAACGATAGATGCTGCATTTTCAAGAAAATTAGCAAATTTAGAGAGTAAAATTTATGTTTCACATTATAGTTACCACAAACCTATAATTGCATACATAAAAAATTACGATGACATTCAAGTACCTATTTCCAATGAATAATATGAATATAACATTTATATAATCTTTGTAAAGTACGTGAATAATAAATATAATAAAATTATAATATGATATTTATTTTAAGTTAAAGATTAATCATTTCAGTGATATGTGTCGTAAACGTCAAAGAAGTTTTATTTCAATCGCGCGTAAAGATTATCTAAAAAGAAATTGTATTCTCTATTAAAATTAATATTCTGATAAATAAAATTTAGTGAGCGTGTCAAAATATCAGGTCCTTGTTATAATACTTATTTAATTACTTTCATATATTGTGCTTGTAGCCTTTTTTACTACCATTTTTTAAATCATCATTAAAACATATTTTCTTATCTCGTAGCATCAACGTGTTCAGATATTGAAATATGCAACCAAATGTAGGCTTCTTAATATACCTTCACCATAAGACAACTATTAAAACTTTAAGCACTGATAGTAAAACATATCAATTCATTTGTTTTGAATTACACATTTCAGAGAAAGAAATTGAAACCAAAGGCGTTAAATTAAGTCACGTTTTTACAATTGTGGTAGTTGTCACACTAATCTGCGGTTTCAGCTTCCAAGTGAGGTTGAGGACAATAGTGGTTAACTGATCAGCTATGGTTCTTTACCCGAAGTTTGTATCAAAATTACTGTATCCCATTTTGAAAAGCGTGATAAATCTTTCTTTTGGGGACTGAAGCACTTTATTAGGACTTATTTTAATTATATCTGGCTTGCCTCGCTGTAACAATTCGACTTGTGTTCTTAGCTTCTAGGACCCACTCATAGGTGCTCCACAGTCTATAATCTCATTCAAATGTGAACGAACAACTGAATAGAGATTTGTCTCAAACTGTTTGATATCAACGATTAGAATTTGGACTCTAACATAATCATGACATTTTTTCATGCGAAGTGTTACTTGCTGAGAGCGTATTCGAACACTTCCTTCCTTCGATAGCTGCAGTCAATTTTCTTGCAACTGGGCTGCTAGCGGCACAATATGCTGTACATATATTTCATTGCCATAAAAAGGACATGAACACTGAACATACATAATCAACTTAAATCGAACACACTCACGCTTCGTCATCTTGCATTAAGTAGTTCTGTTATTAAAGATAAACTAGAAAGTCTTGTTCTGGATTAAATTTTCTCGTGGAAATTTTAGACTCATTTACACTGCTCAAAACAATTAAAACGGTTTTGTAAGTTTTATGTAAAACAACGGCATAAGAGATTTTTTTGCAGAAAATGGAAGAATGCAGTCAAAAATTCAAAATTTTCACGCTTTCAAACTTCGGAGTATGGAAATTTTTAGTCTGACGTCAAAAGCGACGCTTTAGTGGCAGCGAATGAATGTCTCAATGAAGAATTTTAACTGAATCAGAAGCTTGGAGAGTTGTTGCGCGGGTAGAAGGGGCCAAACACAAGCTGAAGTAGCAGAAGCCATTGGAGTCGCACAAAGTGTGATATGAAGGATATGGAACCATTTCACTGAGACCAGAAATGCAAGAGGCAGACCACGGCAAGGTCTTAGATTTGCAACAACGCCCAATGAAGATCTAAATTTAACGCTGACGGCTCGGAGACATCGAAAAATGAATGCCACTCGTTTTCAACAACTTCATCCGGCTACTGCCACAAGAGTTTCAACTCTGACTGTCCGAAACCGGCTCCGCGCTGCATATCTGTATGCTCGCCGAACAATGGTATGTGTTAGGTTAGCATCAAGGCATCGTAGGACCCGCAGTGAGTGGGCAACAGAGCATGTCAAGTGGACGAGAAACAAATGACGCAATACTTTTTTTGTCTGACGAGAATTGCTTTTCTGTCCATCCTGATAATAAGCGTACTTTCAACTGGAGGGAACGTATCGCTAGAAACATCCCTGTGTTCGGCCTGGAAAACGTCAGATTTGTCGGTGGGGGTGGGGTGATGGTCTGTGCTGGTATTTTCATTGATGGACGCATCAATCTCCACATCATTCGGAAAGGAGCTCTGACCGGTTGTCGATATAGGGATGAGATTCTCAGTCCTTTACGCTGCAGCTATTGGATATAACTTCATGCTAATGGACGACCACTGCAGGCCACATTGTGTACGCTTGGAAGATGAATTCCTTTTCGAGGAAGGAATCGTACAAATGGAATGGCCATTCGCCGGATATGAACCTAATAGAACATGTTTGGGACAATCTAGGGAGACGAGTTTAGTGATGTGCCATTCAAATGATATCCATAATCGATTAATCGATTTCGATTATTGCCAATAATCGAGTAATCGAACAGTGAATATTCGGCATTTCACTATTCGAGTAGTATTCACGATTAATCGCGACTTACGATTAATCACGATTATCACGATTAATCACGATTAATCGTGTTTCACTCGATAGTATTCACTACTCGATTACTCGATATACTCGTTTCCCTATTCGAGTAGTATTCACTACTCGTTTTACTCGGTTCACTCGATAGTATTCACTACTCGTTATACTCGATATACTCGTTTCACTCTTCGAGTAGTATTCACGATTAATCGCGAGTACTCCTTTTACCGATGCTATTCGAATTCTATGTGCTGGGCGATGGGTTTTGAGAATTAGATTAGCTCCAATGAATTGATGATTGGACTTTTTTGAATTTAATGGCTTTAAGTGATCGTGCAGTAGCAGATGCAGGATGCAATAATAGATTTGTTCTTTTTCCTTTGAGTTCGCGGATTTGGATTTTGGATATTGATTTTTGTGTTAAAATAGAATATATACAGATTAGAGATGAGACGGGCTCAGCCCGAGCCCGAGCCCAGGCTTTGTAATTCATGATTGATTTCGGGCTCGGGGTCGTGAAAAATTCCTCCTTTGTTGAACATACTCCTTGAAACAGATTTTAAAAAGTGATTCATGGGGAAAATAAACGTACTTATGTACTTATTTTAAAAAAAACAGTACGGGCGCCTAGAAGGTGCGTGAAGCTCTTCGGGTATTTCAGAACGACGGCTTATATTGCTTAGCTAGTCATGAGATCGGACATCATTTGATAAACTGATAAACATGGATATACAGAATTAGAGAGTACATTAAATGTTTGCAACTAGGGGCGCGTTCGATACCGGTAGCACCGGTGCATAACCAGCCGGTGAATTATCGAGCGGGCCCTAAATTTGTCTAATTTGCACAAACGGCAAAATTTATGGGATTCTATCAATGAATTGAATTGAATTTATCTTTAGCTAAACTTTCGGGTTCGGGCTCCGACTTAAATAATATTGCTCGGGCTTGGGCGGGCTCGGATTAAAAGTCCTCGGCCTCGGGCAGGCTCAGGCTTCAAAATATGAACCCGAACTCATCTCTAATACATATATCGAAGTTGCAATCATCCTTGAGTCTTAATAGTGTCTGGGTACTTACTTTACACGTGGCTATCACTTATAGACAACTACTTTTGCTGTTTAGTTTTAAATAGTACGCTTCTCATATACGCATATTTCTGTTATTGATACTGGACCGCGGTGTGGTATTACTTTCCCTCACTCCCACATACTATCCGTGAATAGTTGGGTTGTTAATTGTTGTTTTTTTTTTACTTTCTTGCTTTATTTTTTATTTTTTTCGTCGTCATACGTTGATTAGGGCTGGGCCAAAAATTGATAAATACCGACATATTGGTTTTATTTCAACATCAGATATTCGATATTCCCATTTTCATTTCAGTGAAATCTCGAATTCGGTAAAGTTCATCAAAGGCATTAAATCTATATGTATGGTTTATTAGCCTAATTACCATAATTAATTAACGTATATTTCGGAAACTATCCATCGGAGCGCGTTTTTATTGATTCTCGACCCCCCCCCCTTAGAAACACCCATCCTTACATAAAATTTCGAATGCTTTGACACCAAACTTAACCTTTTAATCTTACAGGTCCAGGGGGTCATACGAAGCTTCCCTGTATTTTCAATTTGGGCATTTTAAAAGCTAGCCGCCTCCGAGGGCATCACCAAAGCCTGTAAACCGTCTCAGAGCCAATTTCTACATGTTTGCAGTCCTTTCAGGCCTCGAACATGGTTAATAAGTCTAATTGCCATAATTAATTAACGTATTTCTCGGAAACTAGTCATCGGAGCGCGTTTTTATTGATTCTCGACCCCCCCTTAGAAACACCCATCCTTACATAAAATTTCGAATGCTTTGACACCAAACTTAACCTTTTAATCTTACAGGTCCAGGGGGTCATACGAAGCTTCCCTGTATTTTCAATTTGGGCATTTTAAAAGCTAGCCGCCTCCGAGGGCATCACCAAAGCCTGTAAACCGTCTCAGAGCCAATTTCTACATGTTTGCAGTCCTTTCAGGCCTCGAACATGGTTAATAAGTCTAATTGCCATAATTAATTAACGTATTTCTCGGAAACTAGTCATCGGAGCGCGTTTTTATTGATTCTCGACCCCCCTTAGAAACACCCATCCTTACATAAAATTTCGAATGCTTTGACACCAAACTTAACCTTTTAATCTTACAGGTCCAGGGGGTCATACGAAGCTTCCCTGTATTTTCAATTTGGGCATTTTAAAAGCTAGCCGCCTCCGAGGGCATCACCAAAGCCTGTAAACCGTCTCAGAGCCAATTTCTACATGTTTGCAGTCCTTTCAGGCCTCGAACATGGTTAATAAGTCTAATTGCCATAATTAATTAACGTATTTCTCGGAAACTAGTCATCGGAGCGCGTTTTTATTGATTCTCGACCCCCCCCCCTTAGAAACACCCATCCTTACATAAAATTTCGAATGCTTTGACACCAAACTTAACCTTTTAATCTTACAGGTCCAGGGGGTCATACGAAGCTTCCCTGTATTTTCAATTTGGGCATTTTAAAAGCTAGCCGCCTCCGAGGGCATCATCAAAGCCTGTAAACCGTCTCAGAGCCAATTTCTACATGTTTGCAGTCCTTTCAGGCCTCGAACATGGTTAATAAGTCTAATTGCCATAATTAATTAACGTATTTCTCGGAAACTAGTCATCGGAGCGCGTTTTTATTGATTCTCGACCCCCCCCCCTTAGAAACACCCATCCTTACATAAAATTTCGAATGCTTTGACACCAAACTTAACCTTTTAATCTTACAGGTCCAGGGGGTCATACGAAGCTTCCCTGTATTTTCAATTTGGGCATTTTAAAAGCTAGCCGCCTCCGAGGGCATCACCAAAGCCTGTAAACCGTCTCAGAGCCAATTTCTACATGTTTGCAGTCCTTTCAGGCCTCGAACATGGTTAATAAGTCTAATTGCCATAATTAATTAACGTATTTCTCGGAAACTAGTCATCGGAGCGCGTTTTTATTGATTCTCGACCCCCCCTTAGAAACACCCATCCTTACATAAAATTTCGAATGCTTTGACACCAAACTTAACCTTTTAATCTTACAGGCCCAGGGGGTCATACGAAGCGCCCCTGTATTTTCATTTCGGGCAGTTTAAACACTAGCTTTAAATGAGCGCTATCACAACTTGAATTATTTTTGGGGTAGAAACAGTATTAAGATAAAAGAAACAAGCTGCGGTACAATGGGCCAAGTTTTGGTATAATTGGGAAAACCACTTTACTGCGGCCCCTCGAAGTCGTTTTTTCTCAGAAGCAAAATTTTATTGTTAAGTCGTTCTACCCCTGGACCCTTCAAATATTAATTTTAATTAAATAGAGTACCAGCAATTACTCATTAAAATCTATTTTAATTAATTTTTGAATATAGCATGTGGCTTTACGGTTTGTTTATTTGATTGGTTGTGAAAAATTAAGTGTTAAAATTAAGTGTGATTAATATCGTGTACTAATTAATAAGTGTGAAAACTAATCGTGTTAATTAAGTGTGAAAAATTAAGTGTGAAAAAATTAAGTGTGAAAAATTAAGTGTGAAAAAATTAAGTGTGAAAAATTAAGTGTGAAAAAATTAAGTGTGAAAAATATCGATATATCGTGATATCTCGATATAAGATGGTATCGATATCGATATATCAAATTCCAATATCGTCCAGCCCTAGTTAGGACCAAGGGCATAGCCAGGATTTTCATTAGGGGGGGGGGGGCAGGACATGGAGTCTAACCGGATAATGCCCGGTTTGTCATAATCAGACACTATGACTAGCTCATTTTAGCGGGGGGGGGCAGCTGACCCCTCTGGGTAGGACCATTACCTACCTATATGGTAGGACGGTATTGTGCTTGAAATGGATGAAATGTCCCTAAAACTGCCACTGGCCGCAATGTGTTGGAAATCTTTTGAGTGTTTCTGTAGCAGAACTATAAATGAAAAAGACACTTTTTTTGATGGAGGAGTTCATTTGTAATCCTTAACAGCATATATCATTTCATACGCTTTAATGAATTACGGCACATAGAGCGTAATGTATTTAAAAACTTTTGGGCGGACCCGTAGATAACTACCGAGTCGAATTTGACCAAAAGGGGAGGGACACAACTACATGCAACAACAATCCTAAATATAAAGTTTCAACATTCTACGACCAATAATTTTTGAGATATGCGAGTTACATACATACGTACGTACGTATAGACGGCATGGAAAAACTGGTCAAAATAGACTCGTTGTTGGTCAAATTGGGTGTCAGACGCATTTATATGAACGTGCATGCTAGCATACGAGATGCATTGAAAAAATTCTTAAAAGTAAATTTAACGGCAGTCAAAATCTGTTTTTTCGGCGAAATTTGGCCTCCGAAATTTTTCGGGATTACATTACTTCCTTATATTCCGTACACGGAAGTAAAAATGAATTCATCCAAATCGAAAATAAATATATAATAATGTATCATGTTACGGAGTATAGTAATCGAACCCTGGACCGAGGATATGAGTTAACGGAGAACCCACTTAGCCACACTAGTCGTCGAAAATTTCTTTTAACTTGAGAAATAATTAGGGGCCACCACTCCTTTGTTGCCCCAGGGTCTCCACACTTCTAAATCTGGCACTCTGTATCATAATCCATGACTGAACCGTTTGCTTTCCTTGTTCCATAAAACGCTCCTTTGGAACTGAAATCTACATTAAAATCGCCTACAAAAACTGTTGGACGAATGGTATTCATGGTTAATCGCGATTTCACTATTCGAACAGTGAAGCGATTAATGGTGATTTCGCAATTCGAAATGGATTCGCGATTAACCGTTTTCACAATCCGAACAGTATTCGCGGTTAATTGCGATTACAGTTTTCGCTATTAATCGCTTCACTATTCGAACTGTATTCACGATTAATCGCGATTAATCGTGATGAGGCTGAGGGGGCAGCACCCCCCTATTTAATATTTAGCGTGCAATTGAAACTTAGTTAATAAATTGATACACAGCTTCCCCCCTCCCCGCGCGCAGTCCCCGATATAAAATCCTGCATCTGCTACTGCATGAGTCCGGGTTTTTTAATGAGCTCCTACCGTTAACCGAACAAGTAGTGTATACTATCGAGTGAACCGAGTAAAACGAGTAGTGAATACTATCGAGTGAACCGAGTAAAACGAGTAGTGAATACTATCGAGTGAACCGAGTAAAACGAGTAGTGAATACTATCGAGTGAACCGAGTAAAACGAGTAGTGAATACTATCGAGTGAACCGAGTAAAACGAGTAGTGAATACTATCGAGTGAATCGAGTGAAACGAGTAGTGAATATTACTCGAATAGGAAACGAGTACTCGCGATTAATCGTGAATACTACTCGAATAGAGAAACGAGTATATTGAATAATCGAGTATATCGAGTATAACGAGTATATCGAGTAAACGAGTAATTCGCGAGTACTCGTTTCACCGATGCTATTCGAATGCTATGTGCTGGGCGTTCGAATAAATTTTTCGAAATCGATTGATTCGAATTGATTTAATAATCGATTACTCGATTAATTTCATTCATTCATGCCTATAAATAGACGAGTTGCTGGCCGCCTACCACTCTCCACATACTCTCCGAGAACTGAAAATAGCTCTTCTGGAGGAGTGGGACCGAATATCCTAGCTCCTAATTAATAAAGTTATTGACTCCATGCCTCAAAGGCGTTCAACGTTGGCAGTCCGGGGAAATCATACCCCCTACTAAAAACATTTTCTTTCAAGGCAAAACCTTTTTTTATTCGTTTTTTTTTTCACATGCACAAATTGTGTTTTTTTTTTTCTTTTGTACCCAAATGCTCAATAAAATGCATTATTTTCTACTAAGCATGGGTATTTTTTCTCATATTGACTACCACGTCTGTCATATATATCAATCATCTAAACAATTGCCCAGCAGCAAGATCCACCCATAATCTCAATTTATTTCTTTTAATTGTTTTGAGCAGTGTACAATTAAGTTTAGTTGGGTGATTTCGACTATTTCAAACTTTGCGTGTTTGTGCTTAGGTATAACTATTAGACAGTATATACAACAAATACTTAATTCCAATGGCTTGTACAGAACTTATCTGTCAAATAATTCTCTCTCTCCGTTAACAATACTCAGGGGAAAAAGCATATTTATAATTCCCTTTAACTTCTACTGCACCGTGTTGATGAAAATTTGGTGCATCAATAGTTAACGAAGATAAAGTCTCAAATGTTAAAATAGCAATAATAAGAAAGTATAGCTGCAAATAGAAAAAGACTATCAAACAAATAACAAAGGGTTTTATTTTTTTTTACGTATACTAGGGGCCAAGGCCCCCAGACTCGCTACGCTCGCTTTTCGTATGAGGCATTCGGCCCCTAATCGGGCTTATTCGTAAAAAAGACATAATTTCAACACCCGAAGATTGGATCAGATAGAATGTTACTGAGCTAAGCTACACTTTTCTTAGTTCTTGCATCTTCATTGGTACATAAAAATTTAAACTTCACACTACAGTAGACCCCCTACCCCTCGTAACACGGAAGATATTTTGTTATGGGAATCCGTGTTGTACGGGTCCTGAGCTATACTCCACCTGGAGTGCGGATTCCGCTTATAATCGCTGGAAAAATTATTTGTACTCCTCAGAAACACAATGATATTTAATGTTGCCATTCAAAGGTTATACTAATTAGGAGCTAAAGCGTAATAAAATCAGAACATATGTTTCAGCTGTATTTTTAATAATGTAAAACCTATTGGACACCTTGCGAATTTGCCACCCAGGGCGATTTTTCATTATTTGGCGACTTGCGTACATGTAAAGTTAATAAAAGCTACGGAACAGATAGAATAGCCTGCCACCAACGGCGACTTTTCATTATTTGGCTATTGACACATGCTCACAACCTATAATTACTGTTCATTTAAGGTTACCGGAAAACCGTTATCCATATTTTCATTTACATAATCGTTTTCAGATTGGGGTACTTAGCACCACGAATTATACCATCTCGTCGCGCTAGCAAATAGTTTTTCAGTTTTTTATTAATATCTTCTAAAATAATTAGATTTTCGAAATTTAACTTAGCTCATCAGGTTCCTCGGAATTTTTCGAATGTGTGGGCACCTTAGTTGAAACTTAAATCCCCACGGTTTAGGAGGAAATAGGCCAACAAGCTTTGACAGCGCCAGCGGCCTTTACTTTTTTTTAGAATAGAGAGATACCCAAATTAAATTTCATGCTCTTCTGGAAACTCGCGGAATCTTGTCGCAATCGAAAGATTTGTGTACACAGCTATTCTCACAGCTATTTTGTGTACACAGCTATTTTGTGTACACAGCTATTCTCATGTCCATGCAAATGATTTATTTGTGAAAAAAAAAATGATAATAAACTGTGTAATCTGGAAAATCTCTTTTAAACGAATTTGAATCCCAATTGTATGACGTCATATTCACTTGAAAAGGGTAATTTTGTCACGCAAATGATTTACTTTTTTGACTCTCGGAAATAAAATGGTGCTGAAAATAGCGAAAAATCGCTTAAAAAGGAGGGAACGGGTAGATTTTCAGATTTTTAAAGAAGCGCAGATTGTTTTCTATATTTTTATACATGATCATGAAAATTTTCAAGCGGATCGTGCAAACGGTGAAGAAGTTATTAGGCTTTTCGTGTTAACTTTGTAAATTTCACGCGATTCTAGATACTTGGAAACGCTTTGTTGCAAAGGAATGAATGATTTTATGCCAAATCTGGCAACCATTCGGTTTATTTTTTCAGTTTTTTATTAATATCTTCTAAAATAATTCGATTTTCGAAATTTAAATCAGCTTAGCAGGTTCCTCGGAATTTTTCGAATCTGTGGGTACCTTAGTCGAAACTCAAATCTCTACGGTTTAGGAGGAGATAGGGCCAGAAGCTTTGACAGCGCCAGCGGCCTTTACTTTTTTTTAGAATAGAGAGATATATAAAAATGGCATTTAAATGCAATTAAAATTTATTTTCCGTCATTGCCCTAAGCACGAGTTTTGAAAATTCTAAAACTAAGAATATGCAATTTAAAAAAAATCTAATACCTGTGCCGAAGAAGGCTATAAAGAACTTACAAGTCTTATTCTTATAAGCTTCTTTAAAAGTTTTATTGTATTAGATATCTTTCAAGAAATAAAATTCTATTTTTCGTAAACGCAACAAAGCATGTGCGTTTCTAATATGATAATAAGTAAAAGAATAAATACATAAATTGTAAATACATAGAAATTCACACAAAATTAAATTCTAGAGTTTATTTTTTGAAGTGAGTTATTTTAATATTTTTACAAGTAGACACTTTTACATTACGCATGCAAAATAATATAAAGGTTTTTATAATTCTAGTGACTTTAATATTTTAACATTTTATAATGTATGCTTAAGTTTATTTGAGAAAGTATTAAATACCTAACAATTATGAACATAAAGCGTATTTAAGAAATAAAATATAAATTAAGGAATGGAAAACATTGCTCTCTAGTTTTCTTCTAAATTGAGCATTAATTTTTCCTAAATTTTAATATTTAACTAAAATAGTATAATACACGATTTATCATAATTATTGTTAATATAATTTAAGTAAGTGTTCATGAAATTATTCATCACTTAAATTCTACTTACATGAAAAATTTATTTTAAGAAGCATTGATATATTTGGTGTTTAATATTTTTTGCAATAAACTTTAAAAAAAGAGTTTTTGTAAATCATTAATAATTTCAAAAATGTTTTAAATGATTTTTTTTTTTTGAGTAACTGGAATAAAAGATCTTCAATTACAGTGAAATATATTAAGAAAGCCTTTCGAATGCATTTCAGAAACAATTCATGTGATTAAATTTATGCCCCGTCCTAAAACTTTGAGACAGTTTTTTTTTTCTCATTTGGTATCACTTATCGGTCATTTTAAAGATGAAGAAAAACATATACGAATATTTACTGGTCATTTTCAAGTTCTAGGAAAACATAAGTGATAAGATTCAATTTTTAAAAAATTTAAAAAACCTGGTCTGCTTATATGTTGAAAAACGGTGATTACATTACATCTGAAACTTTCTTTCTCACAGAACAAGTTTTATTTCTTTGTTTCTTCAAACAATTACTTTATTTATTATAAATATATGCCTTCTTAGCGAAATTATCGTACAATATATTCATAAATAACGATGCCTCAAAACTCTTGTTTATTACAAAAATAAGGAAACAAACTTTACTATAAGTCTTGTCCAAAACAACAAGCTGATAGAAGTTTGAAGCTTTGTTTTATTGATTTTTCATGAAATCGTTCATCTGTTCTACATATTTTCTTGATAGACAGCAAGGGAATAAACGTAGAACTTGCAATCAAATTTACTGCATCAACAAATGTTGCCCCAAAACTATTTTTCACGGGGAAAATATCTGTGCATAAAACAGGTGCAATTTCTTTTGCAGGAAAGATAACGACATGCAGAAATATTAATAAATAAAG
This sequence comes from Cheiracanthium punctorium, assembly GCA_038373885.1. Taxonomy (NCBI): domain Eukaryota; kingdom Metazoa; phylum Arthropoda; class Arachnida; order Araneae; family Cheiracanthiidae; genus Cheiracanthium; species Cheiracanthium punctorium. The sequence continues at coordinate 253,511 of JAWZYV010020133.1, read as the reverse complement.
AAGAAATTTGTTTCGATCTTACGTTTTGAACTTTAGTAAGCATAGTGAAAAAACTTGTATTGCTTTATTTCAATCATAAAAAATGTGCTGTTTCTTCGTCTAACATATGGAAATTATATTTTTAGAAGAAAATGTACCGAAAAGAAAGTATTATTTAAAATATCCATTGTACAATATCTGATTCAAGTAGTATTTTATACATTTCAGAATAATTTTAAAATAATTTGAAAGTAAGATTTACATTCCAATATTATAATGACAAATAAAACTATATTATACTTAACTTAGTCTGATTTTTTACTGGCACCCTTTTCTTTTCTCTTTTTTCTCCCTTCGTCCCAAGATATACTAGCATTTGTTTTCATTATTTCGATTTCAACTCATTCTACAAATTTAGCATTTTATTCTTTTTTCATTAAAGCTTTTTCCATTTAAAAAGCTTTATTGAAATAAATAATGCAACTAAAGCACTAAATTTTGTATCAAATCTACAAACATTATTTGATAATTTTTTACATATTCGTATTATCAAATTGCAATTACAAATTTTCTGGGGAAAGATTAGAAGCTTTATTACAGAGAATTACTGCATAAGGAATTTTAAAAAAAGGAAAAGTTTGGAAAGGTGCTCGCAATTATAAAAGTTGAAAATCATATTGTCTTTTAAGATTTCCATAAAGTTTGAATTAAAATGACACTGACTACATATCATCTTAACTCATTTCCTTCACTAATCAGGCTGACTAACACACACGCTGTATTTTAAAATACATTTATCATGCTGAATTTTGCAAAAACGCATTTTAAATTTTACGTATAAGATACTGTTATCTCACAATGAATACAGAAGGTCTCTTGCTATCACAAAGGAAAAAAAGTTAGGTTTAATTGCTTTTTATGTTAAAATCTTTACAGTATAATTACTAAACTATATTACATAATTAAGAATCTGAGTATTTGTAAGATATGAATGTTCAATTTTTTAATTCAGATGATAGCTTTCATTGACTGCATATTTAGTTAAAAATAATTTTGCCAACTTCTGTATCCACAAGAAATGATCATAAATAATCATGAAAATTGTAATTTGGCTATTTTTTTAAATGTGTTTCCTATAAAAACGAAATTTCAAATGTATACTAAAATAAAAGGATTTTGAATATGCATTGCATTTTATTAAAAGGGACATACTTTATAATTGAGGGTGAAAAATACATCATTTTCTATTGATTAAAAAATCCAAACGTAATTTTAGAGTAATTATGTCAGTCAATCAGAATAGATTATTTTTACTATTCTTTTTATGGGCATTATAAAATGCCTCAGATTGTTTTTAACCTTTGCAGGCAAATACTGGTGGTCATAAACATATTTTAAAATATATAAGAAAAGGGTAGTGTTATTAAAAAAAAACTAACAAACCCTTTCAGATGCTTTGCTCACCCCCCTCCTAACGACTATGTATTCTTTCTGGAATATTAATCCATATAGAAATTTATCGAAAAGTTGTATTGCGCAGTAAAAATGCATATTTGTTTTGAAAAATTCCATAAAATAAGGAGTTTGAAAATTCATTAAAACTTGTTCGTAATTGAAAAATGTGAAAATATCTAATTTACTAATTGATATGTAGCAAGAGATTTTAAGATAGGTCTGAGAGATCAAGAATATGTATGCAACGATTTACATATTTTACGTATGTTACGCAAACATAATTTTTCATTTGCATTTTTTGTGGAACAATACAAAATATTGAAAAATTAGAGTGATTATTATTACTATTTTGTGTTTGTGTAGGAGGGGATATTTTAAAACGAATGGATTTGTAATATTGAAAAGAAGTCTATTATATTTGCCTCCAAAATTAAAGTTATTTTAATTAATAATCTGGTCAGTCTGAAAACAGTTTTTGCTAAGAAAGATTGTTAGTGCAAATTGATAAAATGATGGTGTAATTTCTTTAACCGTTTTCTACATAAGAATGCAACCAAAAATGTATAAAACAGCTTTTTACAACCGGCCCCCCCATGAGGCAGATTCTGCGCCTTTTAGCAGCTAATTGTCTTTGTTTGAATTTGGTTTCAGCCACAGGAGGCCGATCATTGGAATCTGGTAGCAACCAGTTGTTCAAATGCAAATAGGTTTAGGTAATGGGTAAATGGGTTTGAAAAATAAATTAATAAATAAGCAAAAATGTTATGATTCAGATATAAGAAAGGAAGTATCAGCAAAATTTCCAAATACAAATAGCAAATCTTTATCTGAAACTCATTTGAATGAAATTAGATTAAAACATACCTCGATTAAATATAAAATAAAAAGAATTACTATATAATTTAAACTTATAGTATGCATACTAAAAACTAATTAATGCATTTTTAAGAGATTCAAAGAAGATTTAGAAACTGTGATTCGCGTATAGTGATATAGCGTCAGCGGGACATAGGGGGCACGCGCCCCAAAACTTGGTCTCAAAACCTTTTTATTTAAACTGATTGTTTCTAAATTAAAAAAAAACATCCTTTATTTTCTACTCTTGAATTCGATATGAGCCCTCGCCCCTCAAAACTTTTCGGTCACGCTACGTCTAGCTTTCTTATAAAGTACCATCAAGCATAATTAAGTATGCATCGGATTTTTCTGTGGAACAACAAAAAATATTAAAAATTATTATTTATTATTATTGTTGTTGTTGTTACAATTATTGCGGTTGTTGTTATTGTTATTATTATTATTGTGTGGGGAGGGCGATGAGTACTGAGTAGTCGTAAAGAAATAATAAATGACTATAATTCCTAGGGATATGCGAAATTAATAAGAACCAGAGAATTTGTATTCGATTGAAAATAAATATTATTAAAATAAATAAGTTGTTAATACAAACATGCTGTGACGAAGTTCACATATTTTTCGCGTCTTAAAATAATGTTCCTATGTTTCGTCTTTCTAAATCAAAATTTCGTTTTCCGTATTAATCTCTCTCCACTCTGTTTCTCGGCTCGATAACATATTCTTTCTTTCGCGACGCTATGTCTGGGATTTTTCGGGGTTTCCCTTCTAAAGTAATTTCGCTTTTACATATGCTGTGTAAGTTCTTGGCGCCTCCCGGTCGCCCCCTTCGCCTTTCTCACGGGGTTGTAGCCTTATGCATTGGCATTCGCCAAATTCTGGCACTTCTGTCTTGGCATTAATCATTTAACCCGTTTGTTTCAAATTTTTATATTGTTTACGCCTACCGGACGGTGGTTTGTCACGTGGGGCAGTGGCTTATGAGTGCTCATATTTTACTCGCCAACCTGTAGAGAGCTGGCAGTTTTGTAGGAAGATTTTAGTATGACTTCTCGATTGCTCTTCGTCAGAGGAGGTTGTGTTCGTTTTTTATGGAACTCCGGCATGCCGTGTGGCGGGAACAATTAGATATATTCCTGGTGTTATTTTATGAAACAATGCTATGAGTTGCTTACGTCAAGACTGTTTTTGCTGTTATCTTCAATAAAAAGTAGCTTTTCTGTATTCGAGTCGTCTTTCCGTTTTCAAAGTCCTCAGCGTACTTCATGGATATATTAATTACACTATACGTCACGTAAACGGCCGAGAGGATGTTCTCTCAATCCATCTCCGACAACTCCCTCATACATGCGATAATTAATTTACCTTGCTAATACCTAGTATAATACCATGCTATCAAATAAATAGAATGCTCCACCATGGCCGACAGGATAAGGCACTCAAAGGGATAGACGACTGAGTGTGAAGGTCCCTGGTTCGGGTCCTATTGCGCGGTTGTCGATTTGACGGCTGGTTGGTTTTCTGAACATGTAATGTGAATACGCGTTAGAACCCTCTATAAAGTCTTCCGAAACAGGCATCCCCCATCCTAGTCAGATAGCCCATGTGTATCTTTTCTTTAACAACACAAACAGACAATTAAATAAATTCATTTATAGCCTAGTAGTACAAATAGTTCAAAAAACGTTAAAATTACGTTGGAAACACGTTTTTTGACGTTAAAAACGTGTTTTAAACGTCTTTTGGACTAATTGTGCCACTAGGGTAGGCCATATTTTCAACAAGATGCATCTTTGTCGATCGTCCACGAAAGACTATGCATGAACAGAAGATTACTTTATTCATACTAAATATAAAAGTAGATTCTGCATAAATAAATCAAAATTTCGTGGTCAGTTGAATAAAATCTAAAAGTTAATGAAATCATAACCATATCTGAGAAAATAAATTTGTGATAATATTTCCGTGAAAAGAAGTTTGTGTCATTACTTTTTCCAAATTTTTCTGTCAAAATTCTCTTCCCTTTTTCTTAAATGTAATAACATTTTCCGACCGCAATCATTTTTCTAAGTTGAGCTAAAAAGAAAACAAGTAGCAACATTCTGTCTTCTTGAAAAAACAAATGGACAAAAGCGAAGTCTTTGGCAGTTTTTCTGTGTTGCAGTACACTCATATACACTTTATTTCACTCCATAAATGACAAAAGACATGAAAGAATATTCTGCTATACCCTGTTTTGATTTTACCCCGTGACAAATTTTGCCATATTTCACAAACATTATTCGATCCCCATTTATATTCATTCTTATTTAATTATGCATCTTTAGTCTGACCTATTTTAAACATACAATAATGATTTTCATTTTTAATTGATAACTGAGATAGATTTCTTTTTACCATACAAATGAAATTATATACCAATTAATTTTTACCTGATTCGTTAAGAAAATCAGAAACAAAACTAAATTGCGATTATTAACATTAAAAGAGCTAACTGTACAGAAGAATTCATCAACACACAATACATACACAAAATATACAAGAAATACTGTAAAATTATTAAAAAGAAAGGAATTAAAATTTGCCTGAAAAAAAATCCTTTATTAAAGTACATATGCCAATTTATTCAAACAGAAAAACTTTCCCATAAAACATTGTTGTCGTTTTTTGTCATTAATTTTCTACGGAATTGAAAGATTTTCATAGTATTGTCTCACTTCATTTGTAGCGCTATGACAGTCATGGTTAGGTTTCTAGACAGATTTAATAGACTAATTCTATGGTAAAACTTATTTTGTGCCGCTGATTGTGACTTATTTGCGTTAAAAATATTTTGTTTGACAGTTTGAGCAATCAGATTTGTATCCTTGCCTTCTAGTGCCCTACTGAAAGCTGTTTATAATTCGTTTATATCTCACCAAAAAACGATAGGGCTCTTAAATGAAGGCTCTTAAATGTAGCTGTTACCTATTTTCACAATTAAACACCATATTCCAATAATGCCTTTAAGCAATTTATTTTTAAAATATAGCACGCTGTTCTATTATTAAGACTACTGAAAATTTAAATGCTCATTAAGAAGAGATTATTGTTAGCATGTAATTTAAAAACAGCAAGATAACAACAAAAATCCTAACAATGAGTAATAAAATGCATAGGTAAATTCCCAATCATATAAAGGCTACATTTAAGACAAAAAAATCTGTTTTTATTATCACATAGCAGAAAGAATTTACATTTAGATTGATATATAACGTGTTCAAATAATCAATACAGTTTTAAGGAAAATTTTATTTTAAAATATCCTGTTTCTCCCTTTTCCTGTGTTTTTTTCACATTATAGACATGGAGTTTAAAATACTACTAATGTAGTTTTCAAAAATATCCTGTTTTCCAGTTTTATTTTTTTTAAATCTTAAAGCAAACACATCACTGAAAAAAAATTATCTAATTAACATTTAATTTTATGCCGGGTGATTTTGAACTTTCTTCTATTTACACAACTCTCATTACTGAAGTAATAAAAACGTATTTTAACTTTTTTTCAGTCAACATACATGGTTAAGTTAACAACTAAATTTTCATGTAATCTCGCAACTGAACATGCAGCAAGGAATTACTCGGGTTTTTTTTCCTAGTAACTATGCGAAAATGCCTTTCTTCTTTTATATCAGCATTATCCGTTAAATATATAATTCCGAATAAACTTGCATCAAACTTTTTGAGAATTAATTTACTCCCAATTAATTTACGGAAACTAGCGTATAGTAATCTTTACAGTTTTTTTTATAGTTCATATCAGTTACTTTTTTAGCAACGCACAACTAACCATTACAAAAGATTTTACTAATTACTAAATCATTCACTTTGCTAACAGGATTATTGCATTAACGAATTTATTTTTCAAAGATATTTTTTTCTGACAAAATAAGCTATTTAACAAGTGCAATTTTATTAGAAAAAAATCTTAAAGCGTGTTATGTAGCCCTATAATTTTTGTTGATTTGTATTCTTTAAAACTAAGATACATGATAATTGACATTTTTGAAAATTTTTTTTAACCTTTAAGGTAAGGTGATTTTTTTCCACTGTCATTTAGAGTGAGAAATAAAAGTCAGAAAATGCTTACGCATGGATTTTAATTAGAGTAATTCCGATAATTGAACAGCTACTCATCCGCGTATGTGTTGGTCAACAGAAAGCATCACACTGGTCTCAAAAATATGACAGATAAAGAAGAAATAATGTGCATTTTTTTCAATTTATTATTAAATGATGTCTTACATTAAAAAAAGAAGTGACTTCAGCAACTTTCCAATCACACGACGTTTAAATAAATTTAATTCCACTCAATCAAATGCAGTGCTCAGACACTAGTTTACTATTAATAATTTTCGTATATGATCCATAATATTTGAGAGTATTTTTTTCAGTCCTGTACAAAACAATAATCTCTACAGATACGAAAATATGTACAGGTCGTGTGACGGTAACCTAAAATATACACACCCAATTTGAAATTATTCTAATGCTTAGCTTAGACACTAGCACACTTTAAATGATTTGCGTCCATAGACCTTAATGTATAGTAATTCTTTTCCGCGACCCTATGAACAAACTATCGATTCTACGCTCACCAAAATCTATATAGATCACATGACTGTGAAGTACATATAGTAGATGTACCGGAAAGTAATGTGATTTTTTGGTATGTCAATATTTTGCTTAGCCAAAACTACTGAAGCTAATGATACGAAATTTGGTACGAAAGTGAGTTTTTTTAGCATAGGCACTAGATTGGAAAACATTTTCCAAAATTCGTATCCTATAGGGGATAGGGAACCAAAAACGCTCTTTTCACTTATCCTAGAGATCTAAAAAAAAAAAAAAAGAATGAAAGAAAAGAAGGGAGACATCCATACAATTCTTGATCTAAAATGCAAGGCCTACGGATGCATAAAAATCGATTTTAAAACATTTTTAATATAATATAAGGTGGAGGGTAGTCATTTTCTTGAAAGAAAATAAGTATTATCTAAATTCTTGCTTTAAAATGTAACAAATATGAGTCCTATGCCTAGGCACAGTTTGTTTGTAATCTAATACTTGTTGAAAATTTATTTGATTGTATTTTATGTAAATAAAGTATATTATTTGCCGGTAGGACTAATGCATACCCAATTTGCGCTCAATCAAATCATCGTTTAGACTCTCTGAAGAATTTCCGTACATAGACCGTAATATAAAGAGTTCTTTTTTGTACCCCTTGAAAAAACAAACTGTATGCCTTTTACATACAAAAATCAATACCAGAAGTACGAGTGCTGTCTACATTACAGAATGTTTCAAAAGGTGGTTACCAAACCTAACATTCTGGTCTATTATACCATGACAAACAAGATTTACACAGGAACTTGTGTCCGGAAAGTCAGACGGCGACCGCTAGAAGGCGATGTTCTCGGGCTTATGGAAGAGTGATCATTTCAGCCTAAGGTTTTACCGAAGATGAATTTACTAACTCAGAATTGGCCAATATGCACCTCGTATATAGTGTCGCGGATGGGAAGTCATATTAATGAATAAATCATTTAATAAAAGTTACACCTTTTTTGACATTATCTCCCCCCCCCTCTCTACAACAGCGTCCACAAAAATGTATCGTCCGAAACGGCAATTATGTAGAGCAAATCATGCATTCTTCAACCTTTAAAATGTTGTAACTACTATAAAAAATAAACTTTTTTGTTGAAATAATTATTTGTAATTTCTTTCTATTTGCGGTTCTTTGTCTATCTAAAAACATAGGAGACCTTAGTTTTGGGATTGCTCTCATACTTTTCTAAAAAACTTATATGGATACCTACAGAATAATGATAATTTGCGCTCATGAAAAGGAAATTTGTTAAAGGTCAAACCATTATGACTAACGAAACATTTTTAGCTGAAAATAACAATGTGTTTTATTATTAGTTTATTTAAAAATAAAGTTACTCTAATAATTTTTTATCTTTACAGCATGCATGATAGGTTCATAAATAAGATCTTTTTTGTACCTAAAAAAATATTGCTCATTTTCGTCATCTAAGAGCTGGGTTGAGCATAACATCTTAACTGATGACCACATGTTAAGTCAATTGTTTACATCTCTTAAATAAAATGACCAAAAATTTAATTAATTATCAAAATTTAAAATAAAATATTTTCTTATTTATAAGATTATCGTACATGATGTAAACCTGGACAAATTAGAGTAGCTTTATTTTTAATCAAGCCATAATAAAAGCATTTTCATTTACAGCATTTTGCAATGAAATGGTGGTTCTTTTTGGAAATCATACAGCTTTTGAACAGCTTAAAAAATTTAATAGCTCAAAAGACTCGTAAAAATTCAGAATGTCTCTTCACAAGTTCTACTGAGAACTGTCACAAACAATGAACCTATAGGACTACAAACACTCAGGAAAATATTCTAAGCATACGGAATTTCGCAAAATTTCCATAAACAGATTTTCTTCTGCCCATTTTTGCAGGCGAATGTACTTATGAATTTTTTATGGAAGTTGCATTAGACACATATTAGTATTAATCCAGAGCGTATTGGCATAGCGTAAGAAGCATTATTATCATTTTCAAGTGTTTAACATCATTCATATGTTTTTAAAGCTGTTAAAAAGTCTTCTTACAACGACCGCTCTTCATCTGGAACAACCGTTAACTCAAATTTTGGTCAAAATTAAAATAAGTCTATTTCTGTAGTATGTGCCGTATGCTTTATTTAATCGAATTTTTTTTTAAATGAAGAAAAATGCTTTAAAAGATAGTTCAATAAATTTTCATCAGACTAACAACAACAACATGTTGATTAGTTAATTGCAAAACAGGTTACATCTCATAATTTTTTTTTTTACTTGATTTACACCACATTGCTTTTCAAAATCTCATCTATATAAATAAAATTAGACTTTTGTCTGTACATTTCTTGGAATTCAAAAATTTTGCGATTTCTATCCGTTTCAAGCACCCGGGAATCCGATGCGACCCTCAAAAAAAGTTTGTCTGTCTGTCATTCTGTCATTCTGTCCTTCTGTCATTCTGTCCGTGACGCTTTTTTTGTTTAAGTATCACGTAAAAACGGCTGAAGCGAATGATATGAAATTGGGTGTCATGATAGGTGGTCACTCAACTTAAAACATAGGCGTCGAATTTTTAAAAAATATTGATTCGATTTTCAGATTTTGCGAAAATCGTTTCAAACTGCGTTAATTTGTGTTCAAGCATCACGTAAAAACGACTGAAGCGAATGATATGAAATTGGGTGTCATGATAGGAAGTCACTCAACTTAAAACATAGGCTTCGAATTTTTAAAAAATCTTGATTGTATTTTGAGATTTTGCGAAAATCCTTTCAAACTGCGTAAATTTGTGTTCAAGCATCACGTAAAAACGACTGAAGCGAATGATATGAAATTAGGTGTCATGATAGGTGGTCACTCAACTTAAAACATAGGTGTCGAATTAAAAAAAATCTTGATTAGATTTTGAGATTTTGCGAAAATTGATTCACACTGCGTATTGTGTTCGCACATCACGTAATAGCTGCAAAGGTGAAAAAATGGTATTTGGTGAAATGATAGGTGGTCACCTTAAACTATAAGCATCTAAAAAAAACCGATCAGATTTTGGGATTTTGCGAAAATCGTTTCAAACTGTGTGAATTTTTGTTCACACATTACGTAATAACGACTAAAGCGAATGATATGAAATTTGGTCACATGATAGGTTGTTGTTCAACATAAAGTATAGGTGTCCAATTTTTAAAACTTTTTATTAGATTTTGAGATTTTGTGAAAATTCTCCCAAAATGCGGTTATATTTTTTCAAGCATCGTGTAATAACGACTAATACGAAATTTGGTGATATGATAGGTAGTTGCTAATCTTAATTTATAGGTGTTGAATTTTTAAAATATTTTGATTACATTTTGAAATTTTGTGAAAATCGTTTAAAAATGCTAAAATGTTTGTTCCAGCATCACGAAATAAAGACAGCAGGGAATTAAACAAAATTGGGTGACATGATAGGTTGTCACTCAACTTAAATTCTAGGCTTCCAATTTTTCAAAAATGCTGATTAGATTTTGAGATTTTGCGAAAATTATTTGAATATGTGTAAATATTCGTTCGCGCATCCCATAATTACGACTAAAGCGAATGAAATGATATTACTTAGTTACTCTCTAACCTGTAATATTTTAACAATACATAAAAATTATAATTGCGCTTTCTTTACTTTGGCAACATACTACATCCATTCTGTGTACTCCAACAATGATGACGAAAGTTCTTGCTTTTAGAAATTTGCTTCAGTACTAACCCGTCAACGACGGGTACTTCATCTAGTTTATAACAAATTTATTTTATGTACTCATTTTAAAAATAAATACTGAGAGCCTAAGGCAGATACTTTAGAAAATGTCATTAAAAATGTAGTTTTGTCTGATTGTCTATAAATACATAAAATACTAATAATTTGAATAATAATGTTTAATAAAAAATACACGTACATTCTGAGTCGCGCTGTTTAAGTACATTTTTCCTGATTAAAATTCAGGAATATAAACGACGCATCATAAATATTTATTTTGGTCAGTAACTGGATATTCTTTCAAAATTTCTCGTCTATTCTCACTTGATTCGAGAATATTTCACAGGATAATAAATCACTTATTTCGTGAGCAATAAATGCATTACTCTGCAAATGATGGATGCGAATTCTTTCGATATCAATAAGTAACATACGTAGCCTTTTCATCATAAGCGAGATGGAGAATTACCATAAATTTATTTTATAAATAAATTTGGAATCCCACAGGGAAAAAAAAGGAACATGAAAGTGCATTCATTCTAGATCATACCTAAATTAATTAGAAATACATATCAATGCATTTCATTAAAATTTACTCATGAATATCACTAACCGAAGAAAATTTATGTAATATAATTATTACTTATTAATATGTATGCGACATACGTAAAGTATTTAACGGATTATCAATATTTAGTTTTTTAAATCACACCAAGTCGAATAAATCATATATATATACTAGCTGAAGTACCCGTCCTTGACGGGTTAGTGAATGCAAATTTCCAAAAAGCAAGAACTTTCGTCAGCATTGTAGGAGTACACAGAATGGATGTAGTATGTTGCCAAAGTAAAGAAAGTGAAGTTATAATTTTTAAGTATTGTTAAAATATTACAGGTTAGAGAGTTACTAAGTAATATCATTTCATTCGCTTTGGTCGTAATTATGTGATGCGCGAACGAATATTGACGCATATTGAAATAATTTTCGCAAAATCTCAAAATTTAATCAACATTTTTGCAAAATTTTGAAGGCTAGAATTTAAGTTGAGTGACAACCTATCCTGTCACCCAATTTCGTTACATTCCCTGCAATCTTTATTTCGTGATGCTGGAACAAAATTTCAGCATTTTAAAACGATTTTCGCAAAATCTCAAAATGTAATCAATATATTTTAATATTTCAACGCCTATAAATTAAGATTAGCAACTACCTATCCTATCACTAAATTTCGTATCATTCGTATTAGTCGTTATTACGTGATGTTTGAAGAAATATAAGCGTATTTTGAGAGAATTTTCTCAAAATCTAATAAAAATGTTTAAAAAATTGGACACCTATAGTTTATGTTGAGCAACCATCTATCATGTGACCAAATTTCATATCATTCGCTTTAGTCATTATTGCTTAATGCGGGAACAAAGATTCACTCAGTTTTAAACGATTTTCGCAAAATCTCGAAATCTGATCAATTTTTTTTAATTAGATGCTTATAGTTTAAGGTGAGTGACCACCTATCATTTCACCAAATATCATTTTTTCACCTTTGCAGTTATTGCGTGATGTGCGAACACAAATTTACGCAGTTTGAAATGATTAGCGCAAAATCTCAAAATCTAGTCAAGATTTTTTTTTAATTCGACGCCTATGTTCTAAGTTGAGTGACCACCTATCATGACACCCAATTTCAAATCATTCGCTTTAGTCGTTTTTACGTGATGCTTGAACACAAATTTACGCAGTTTGAAAGTTTTTTCGCAAAATCTCAAAATCCAATCAGGATTTTTTAAAAATTGGACGCCTATGTTTTAAGTTGAGTGACCACCTATCACGATACCCAATTTCATATCATTCGCTTCAGTCGTTTTTACGTGATGCTTGAACACAAATTTACGCAGTTTGAAAGGATTTTCGCAAAATCTCAAAATCCAATCAAGATTTTTGAAAAATTTGACGCCTATGTTTTAAGTTGAGTGACCACCTAACATGACACCCAATTTCATATCATTCGCTTCTGTCGTTTTTGCGTGATGCTTGAACACAAATTTACGCAGTTTGAAACGATTTTCGCAAAATCTGAAAATCTAATCAAGATTTTTTAAAAATTCGACGCCTATGTTTTAAGTTGAGTGACCACCTATCATGACACCAAATTTCATATTATTCGCTTCAGTCGTTTTTACGTGATGCTTAAACAAAAAAAGCGTCACGGACAGAATGACAGAATGACAGAATGACAGACAGACAAACTTTTTTTTGAGGGTCGCATCGGATTCCCGGGTGCTTGAAACGGATAGAAATCGCAAAATTTTTGAATTCCAAGAAATGTACAGACAAAAGTCTAATTTTATTTATATAGATAGCTATCTATATAAATAAAATTAGACTTTTGTCTGTACATTTCTTGGAATTCAAAAATTTTACAATTTCTATCCGTTTCAAGCACCCGGGATTCCGATGCGACCCTCAAAAAAAAGTTTGTCTGTCTGTCATTCTGTCATTCTGTCCTTCTGTCCTTCTGTCATTCTGTCATTCTGTCCGTGACGCTTTTTTTGTTTAAGCATCACGTAAAAACGACTAAAGCGAATGATATGAAATTTTGTGTCATGATAGGTGGTCACTCAACTTAAAACATAGGCGTCGAATTTTTAAAAAATCTTGATTAGATTTTCAGATTTTGCGAAAATCGTTTCAAACTGCGTAAATTTGTGTTCAAGCATCACGCAAAAACGACTGAAGCGAATGATATGAAATTGGGTGTCATGATAGGTATTCACTCAACTTAAAACATAGGCGTCCAATTTTTAAAAAATCTTGATTGGAGTTTGAGATTTTGCGAAAATCCTTTCAAACTGCGTAAATTTGTGTTCAAGCATCACGTAAAAACGACTGTAGCGAATGATATGAAATTGGGTGTCATGATAGGTGGTCACTCAACTTAAACTATAAGCATCTAATTAAAAAAAATCGATCAGATTTCGAGATTTTGTGAAAATCGTTTAAAACTGAGTGAATCTTTGTTCCCGCATTACGTAATAACGACTAAAGCGAATGATATGAAATTTGGTCACACAATAGATGGTTGCTCAACATAAACTATAGGAGTCCAATTTTTTAAACATTTTTATTAGATTTTGAGATTTTGTGAAAATTCTCTCAAAATGCGTTTATATTTCTTCAAACATCACGTAATAACGACTAATACGAATGATACGAAATTTAGTGATATGATAGGTAGTTGCTAATCTTAATTTATAGGCGTTGAATTTTTAAAATATTTTGATTACATTTTGAGATTTTGCGAAAATCGTTTTAAAATGCTGAAAATTTGTTCCAGCATCACGAAATAAAGATTGCAGGGAATGAAACGAATTTGGTTGACAGGATAGGTTGTCACTCAACTTAAATTCTAGGCGTCCATTTTTTCAAAAATGTTGATTGAATTTTTAGATTTTGCGAAAATTATTTCAATATGCGTAAATATTCGTTCACGCATCACATAATTACGACTAATGCGAATGAAATGATATTACTTAGTTACTGTCTAACCTGTAATATTTTAACAATACATAAAAATTATAACTTCGATTTCTTTACTTTGGCAACATACTACATCCATTCTGTGTACTCATACAATGCTGACGAAAGATCTTGCTTTTTTGGAAATTTGCATTCACTAACCCGTCGAGGACGGGTACTTCAGCTAGTATATATATACTAGCTGCGTGCCCGTTCTCCGCACGGTAGGGAACGAAACTTTTTCTTACATGTATAGTTCGAATTGATTCCAGAGATTTGGAATCTAAAAATAAGCAAAATGATTTGACTCTTCGCGTAAAGTTACTTATTACTTATTCGTAAAGTTAGTATACGTACTGACCAGTGACCATTGTTAATATTATGACGCAAAAAAGTATGTCGGTGTCATTCACGATCAGAAAAGAAAAGCGTGACGGTTCGCAGTGAAAATTCCTAATATTCAAAATGTCTCATTTCTGCATCATACTCTTTTTTAGATTTAAGTTATGCCATTAATACCTTAGATACTACATGATGTGGAGAACCGTTTTATTTTAAAATTAAATAGTTGTGTACCCGCTCTTCGCAAGGCAACAGGAGAACATTTTCCTAAAATGTGATCATAACTACTTGTGACAAAACAGAATCTCCAAGAAAAAAGAAAGGTCTATTACAGTCTTTTCTGTTGAAACTACCGCTGAATATATTAACGCGACGTAAAATTACTTAATGTTTTGTTAGCTGTGATGTAATACGGCTGTTGAAAAATGAATAGAAGACTTAGTTTCACTAAATATTTATTAATGCGGTATATTGTGCTTTGATCAATATTGCCTTATCATATCTACTTACTATTACTATTACTATTACTTACCATCTTTTACTGATACCAATACAATATACTGTCGTTTTGCAACCGTTAATGCTTAATTTAAAGAAACGGTGTAGATATTTGCCACGAATGTAGGCCTATACTCTTTGGTAATTCTTTGCAATTTACGCATTAGCATAAACGATAATCATATTTCAGTTTATGGTTGCCACTAAATCAGCTCTCCATAAATTTTTACGCATAGTTCTTGTCAGATTGGTGTATTTAGCACCAGGGACCTATTATCGCATGGGTAAATCGGGACTTTGCCCAGGGGAGAAATGGCCCCCAATTTCAAATGTTGTTCTTTTTTTACAAAAAAAAAATTATGAAAAATAAAACAAATTTCATACATGGGGGGGGCCCAAAATTCATCAATGCCCGGGGGCCCCTGTTGGTCATAATCAGGCCCTGTTTAATACCGCAATATATTTCCTGCTATTCGAAAACGTGACCCGTTTATAATCTCAATCGAAAATAATGCTGGATAATTCACTGGTGAAAAAACAGCATTCAAATATTTATCTGGCAACGTAAAGTAAAATATAGAATTATTTCATGCGTGGCGTATGTTTTGCTTGTGAGTCCGTTATTCTGATTGAGTTTCGAAAGAGGTTTTAAACTTATGACATCAAAATCACGCACTTTTCACATGCGATAACTCAGTTATTTTAAAGTAATTTTATTTATTTTTCTTCAACTGGCAATTTTAATCATTGTTACTGTCTCCAAGACAACCAAACCGCGAGATATCATACCGAAAATTTTAAGCTGCTGCGATTGAAATGAAAATCCTTCTTTAGTTAAAAATTCGTAAAAAATCTCCTAATTTATATTTTCCTCTGGTTTTCTTTTAAAAGAGGGCGAAATGTATGCTCCGTCATTAGACAAAATATAAAAAAGTTATGACGGATAGAATTCAAGATGCAGCAATTTTAAAAATATTTTACGAAAGTCAGCGTCAAATTTAATTTTATTTGAAAAATTCCCAAAAATCTGCAAATTATGTTACACAGTCCGAACAAACAATTTTTCGAAAGAAAATTTTCTCCTCTATCCGATGATGCAAATTTCGTTTTATTGCGAGTGCAATTACCGGCGTTATTACGTATTATGCGAGAAAAATCGCTAAAAATCGGACAAAACATAAAATAAAACATTTTCTAATTCGAATTTCGAAAAAATCGCTCCGAGGCGTGTTAGGATCTGTCCTAGTGAAGCCGTATGCAAAATTCGGTAGGTCTGCGACCAACCGTCTCGGCGCAATGCGATCGAGAGACGCGCGCAAGAAGATCGGAGGTCACAAACCTACCTACAAACCTAGCTACATACAATGTTTACTCTCGGATTTTATTATATATAAGATATGTGTGTGTGTGTGTGTGTGTGTGTGTGTGTGTGTATGCGTGTGAGTGGTATACACATACAGGGTGCAGCAAAAAGTGGTTAACGCGCTTTAATACTTTATCTGTTAGAGATAAGTGGGTAAAGCAAATTGAAAAATATTCTACATAAGGTAGGTGAAAAACTATATGCAAAAGTTAGTAAAAAATTCCTATTTCTGATTTTTAAAAAGTTACACATTTTAAATTTGTATGCGACCCCCATACAGAAAAATTCCAATTAGTAAAACGTGCCCTATACGCTAATGAGATGATCCACAAAATTTTAGCCTTTCGTCATAAAACGTTTCAATTTTTAAACAAAGATGGTTAGGGGCTATACATGAATTTGAATGTAAACGTTTATTGCTAAAGTGTAAAAAAGTATTTTCTTTCTTGATTTCTCTACCATCCCTGAAACGGGATCATCAAACCTGAACTTTTCCCTTCGAGACCCATTGAAATGTGGCTTAAGTCGGCATGTATTTATCTTGATATATCTGACCCATGCAAATTTTGTAATTGTCTCACTGCACGTTTCAGTGTCACTTATGGGACACAAATAATTACTATGCGACATTACTAACTGAGAATATTTTTACAGGGGACGTATACAAATCTAAAAAGTTTAACTTTTTGGAAATTAACTACAGGATTTTTTAAAAAATTAATCTCTTTTCTGACCTTAGTTTGAACAGTTTTTCAATCTGCATTGTCCTTTTATCTCCAACAGAGAAAGAGTAAAAGCGTGTTACCAGCTTTTTGGGACACCCTGTATGTAAACACACAGGGTGTCCCTAAAAGATGGTTCCACGTTTGAATATTTATGTATAAGGTAAGTGGGCAATTTTCTTGAAAAAGTGCATGAGCAAAATAACGAAAGATGGAGAAATATAGGAAGGTAGTTTTACATTGTGTGGTCTCAAAATTGCTTTGTAACAACTTAATACACATGTACTTAATTTGTATTATATAAAATAAACAAGAAAGGAGTAATATATCAGCATAATTGAAATAATTGTAATATGCATCAAAGCTGTAATAAGAATTTTTAATTCTTAGAACTTATACTGCAATTTAAAATTTCAGAAGGATTTTGGAAACTACTTAAATTATATTCATGATTTACTTACAACGAGGTGTTAAATGTTTTGGGGAAGAGTGCCACTTCGAGAAGGAAAAAAGAAAATAATATGCATCCCACATTCAACTTTCCCTACATATTTGGCTGATTATGGAAAGTTCAATTAATGCCAGCGTCTCTTCTCCGGGGAGCTCTAGTTTTAGCATTTTCACAGTCAGTCGAAAAAAACAAAACTTGTAAACGATATTTAATTTTCTTTTAATTCACGATTACCAAACTCAATTCCACAAAATAGTTTAAGATGTGCAAATGAAAGCCAAAAGTTTTACTTTATATACATATATTTTTAAAGAAATTAATCACTTGCTCCTGTAAAGAAAAGTTGATTTCAGAAATATATGTATTATTGCCAGCACCAGCACAGATGAAAAAGTCATCGAAACAGTCTTGCCACAAATGGCTTATAAAGCACATTTTTCCCCATGTAAATTCGTGCAGTACAGATTCAAAATATAACACATATAATAAATAAAACAAACATAGGTTTTATAGGCAGAGATAGACAGCCAGACTCTCACATTACTTCTTGCTGGACAAAACGATGCTGCCAAATCAAGCAATTTGAACCCCACTGCTCGTCCAGTAACCAATTTATCTTTTTACATCTTTGCGTTTATGTTAAGTCATGCTTATTTCTGGCATTGTAGTATTCAGTTGCGTGTAAGCTAATATTTTACATGTTTTGGTTACTGTTCTAAGGACGACACGGTTATCTTTTCTTTTTTTTCAATAAGTCTTGAACTAACGTTACAAATATACGTCAGTTAATGTCAGTAAAATTTAAAGGCAAATCTTAATATTAACATTAGTGGAAATTAACTATTCCGTATTAAAATACGTGAAGGATTTCACTTTATATATTTCCCAGTATCAATAGAATACTAATTACCTTAACTAAATATTTAGAATTGAAAATATTAGCTTTCATTAAAAAGATAATAAAATTCGTGAAAGTTTATCGATATATATTGGTATAAGCAAAGTGAATGCTTTTAATTACCAACTTTAGTAAATGTCATGAATTTAACAAAATAGTTTAACTGAAAGGCATCAGGATGTGGTGACATCAAAGTTGTATTGGTTCTTTACAGTAATATTAATAATCTTTGAACGTCATATAGAAAATTTTATCCCTAACTTATCTCATTATTTAAGCATAAATGAAGGGATCTAAACAACTAAAAGTAAATACATCTCAGGAGATCGGCATGTATTACAACTTCATTATTAATTTTGAATGCTGCACTCGTATGTAAGTACTTGACGTGTACTTAGACTATTTAAAGTTAATTTCTACACTGGAAATGTACAGATGTACGGATGCCAGAGCCTTTTTAATTTATTTATTTATATTTTGCTTAACATATATAAATAAATACGGCAATAAAACATTCATGAATATTTGGAGAAGACAAAATCTACTTCTTAAAGGGTGTAGTAGTAAAATATACAATAACACAATTTGCAGAACACATATGTTTTTTTCATGAACCATCACTTGTAAATACAGAGTGCTGTGAGTGCTTTACGTGCATGTAACTTGAAAACTGGATAATACAAGCATGGTGAGAAATTAAACCTGACATAATTAAAAAGTCATTTTAAAAATGCAGTATATCGAACAATCTAGATGGAACGCATGACAACTATTTATTTATGGATCAGAGTACAGTGATAGTGAAGATGAAACTGAATTTGATCATGTGTCTGAAAATATAACGGAAGATGAATATGATGAACTTTTTATGCTGTCCGATAATGAAAATTGAAGTTCATAAGGTATGTCATTTCTTTTAAATAAACAACATTCAGGTACTTGTAGAAATGTCATTTTTTTAAGCTCATCTTTTCCTTATTTTTAAATTTTTCATTTTTATAACCGGCGTATAACGCACACCCTTAAATTTCGACCTCATTTTTTGTATGAAAAGTGCGCGTTATACGCCGGTTATAAAAATGAAAAATTTAAATTATATTTTAAATGATTATTCCAAAATTTGCCGATTTAATAGTAAGTTTCTTTTTTAATCATTTCATCATTGATTTAACTTGGCACATGTATAGAAGTGTGTGAATGATCTAAATGTAATTTATATTTATCGAATTAAGTGACTAATTATAGTCAGTCAATGTATGTTAAACTAAATTCGCACTGTAAAATTATTTATAAGAAAATTGCAATTTTGCGTTTTGTTTGCAATTGCGTTTTTTTAATATATTAAAAACCACCTACATAAATCTGATATAGCAAAATAAAAATGACCCACAAATATACTATTAAAAAGCGAAAACTGCTGCAGGCAGTATTGTAACTATGCAGATTAAGTACCGCTATATATATAATGTACTGTATGATGGAAACCTTGAATAGAAAAATGCGGGGGAAGGGGGCCCAAAATTATTCCCTTAAGTGGAAAAATTGCATAAAATAGCAGAAATATTAAATAAAATTTTGGCCCTTTGCCACAATATTTTACACTTTATTTTGCATCATAAACATATTTTAATAATATTTTAAACCTAAACTGAATAACGAAACAAATTGAATTTTGAAAAAGAGTTCAAAGGATCATTTCAATTTCACCCAAGGGCAAAATGATCCATGATTTTTAAATAATTGTAAATTATTTTTTATCGGCAAAATAAAAGATGAAAATTCAATTATGACTATACAAAACGAAATAAAATAAATTTTACAATCATATAGTATGCGTGTATTATGAAAATTTTAAAGTAAAAATGTGTCACAATCACAAACAATAAAATGGAACATTTTCTAAATTATAATTCAATAATTATGGCCTACAAAAACACATAAATAAATTAAATACTGTAATGGGGAGTCACACATTTCATCTGAAGGGCTGCCATGATGAATAGGACCCGATACTGGAGTTTCTTTAGTCGATGGCATTATGGCTGCCCATCTTAGGTCATATTACTGAAACACGCAGAGATACTTAACAAACTATACAGTTCACATCTAAAAACATACTCTATTCAGTAAACTAAGCCATATTTCTGTACATTAAAGACTGTATTTCTAAATATATAGGAAATTTAGTGGTTACCTTCTAAGAGATATGATAAAACTCAGTTTTTTGAAGAATACATCGATCGCTTAAATATCGTCATTGTTTCTTCTGGATTTGGCACAAATACTTTGTGTGTTATCTAGATGATAGAGCTGCCTGTCTGTAAGAAATGCAAAGTATCGAAACAAAAATTTTGTTTTCTATAAAAGCTCATTAAGGAAATTTAATTTCTAAAACTTAATCGTGGTACGTGGTTATATACTTTCACTTAAAATTATTTTTAATTTTAGAAATCCTTCCTTTTTATTTACTTTTTTTTATTACAGAATTTATTGCTCTGATAAAAATTAAGCGATACTTTCTAGGCACATAAAATTTTCTGATTACCTGTTCATTAGTTGTGATTCACACATTCACAATTTTACTTCTTGTAAATTGACCGAAAATTGCTTGGAAACTTACTTGTAAACTGGCTTGTAACCTGACTGAAAATTGTTTGTAAACAATTGTAACTAGATAGTGTAACAAGAGTAGAATGTGGGTCAAAGTCAGTGCGATTAAAACAGATTTGCCTTTAAGACAGAGTTCGCTGTTTCACTTAATCTATAGTCATCCATCTTATTACCAATATATACTATGATAGCAAAACTTGGCAGTAATACTGACACTAATAACAATGATAATACTATATTAATGCTTCCAGTTTTGTTTCCATTTGTATTACTATAAAATAGTGAAACATATTTTATTTCTTATCAGCTAGTAGTTGATTCTGAATTCAGGGAGGAAGTTATTTCGTTTAAAAATTTCACCTAGAGAACGACTAAAAATACTTGTTCATATGCATGAATATGAAACATCACTACCAGAACATTTATTTCGACTTCGCGACTATCCAAATGCACATTCCAGCAGTACTCTACATTCTTTTGACATGATGACAGCCATAGAAATATGCTATTTTCTTTAGACAACATAAAAGTATAAAGAGCTTGAGTTTAAAGCCTCCTAGAACATATCTGGCATAACAGTTTCTTTCCCACTTTTGTATGACAATTCATCACTCTATCTTTGTGAAACAGTTTACACTATTATTTTTTTTCAGAAAATGGAAGAATGAATAAAAATGGGAAGTTTTCTATTATTTTAAGCATTTTTCATAAAAATATTTAGATATGGAAAAGTAAGTGAAACCTAGATGCTTTTAGTTTCTTTAAGTGTGTTTTTATATTATTTGCAGTTGTAGTGTAAAAAAAAAAAATTAAGTGAAATGAAGAAATATTACAAAATATTCAAAATAATATATAGTATTTCAGTTGGACAGACAGAGACAGACATACACACACACACACAGAGAGAGAGAGAGAGACTAACCGAGAAAAAATACATACATTTGCAAACATGCTGAAACGTTTAATATTTTGTGATGCTGCAAAGTTGGTACACGGCACAATAGTATACACATAATATATAGGAGAGTATTTTCAAAACTTGGGCTTGTCGGTAGAAGCTATTCAGTGCGATATTGAGTGCATATTTGAATGTAACTTGTACAAATTCGATGAAAATTTAAATTAATTTAAGTTCATATATATAAATAAATATATATATATATATATATATAATGCAGGGGCGAACTTAAGACGAAGTCGAAGGGTAGCAAATTTTTTTCGTATTAACCGAAATTCCTGCTCACATATAAAATGGCAAGACGCAAGACGTGACTGGAGAACGGTTTTCCTTCGTCTTAAAAGAAATTTCTTTTGTTAAGCGTTTTCTTCTTAACGTGTGTATACACACACACATATATATTATTACTATTACTTTATTCTTACTAGTCAAGTATCTGAAAAAATTCACTGTACCAAGGATGAGGCGGTCACATTGCAGTTGGTATTCTTAAAATATGGGAAACCTCTGAAACATAGTAGGGGAAAGTTGCCCGAAACGGGATAGGCGGGCAAAACGGGATATTGAGCCTCGGAGCTTGACTGGTGGTGCTATTTCGCGGGAGACAGGCTAAACTGGTTCCCGATCGCCATGATAGCATTCTCAGTTGATCTCTCAACGTGTTTCGCAAAGAAATTTTTCAAGCGAGATTTTTACTTACTTTGTACTTTTTTCGACTGCAGAACAATTATCCTTGTGCTTCTCCGTCCTTCGGAACAATTCCGGTAAGGACTGTGTTTTTTTCATAGCTCTTTTAACAACAGTTTCATGTATTTAAATATTGCTAGTGAGTGACGGTTCAGGGGTCAGCCATTTATGTTGTCAAAAGCATCACGGTCGGGCAAAACGGGACACTTTTGGGGTGCCCAAAACGGGATACAATTTTTGATGTGTCCCGTTTTACCCGACCATTTCCATTAATGTTTTGTCAATGTGTTTAAGTTATTTTAATTGAAATAAGTAATGAATAAAAATATGTATAATCAATTACAACAACTGCAACATAACGAGGCCAGATCCGAAGGATCTTCAAGTTCAGTCATAGCATCTAAGAGTTTGCAGTCATCACAACACACTAGAGACAGTATTGAATGAATCCCCTAGTGATGGGGGCACCGATAACACTAGCACAAACGCAGGAGTTATCCAAGCGTCCACTTCAACAGGAAACAAAGGACTCGGGCTATACTATCGTCCTTCACTGCCATTTTCTATATCACCCAAAGAAATTCTACCTCCACCACGAGTGATTGGACCAAGACCTCAAAATAAACACGATAGGAGAAGAGGGAAAACAGCAATTATAACAGGAAGCCCATATAAACTTGAGTTGGAAGAAGAAGAGCGTGAAAAAAAGGAACGAGAAAGAACTCAAAAGCTGAAAAAAAGGACTGCCAAAACAAGTCTCTTGAATGTTCCGAAGACAAAACAAACGAGGCGTAAAAGAAAACCAAGTGGAGATGCAGATAAAGTTAAAAAATGTTACTCTGAACCTGAAAAAAAACCCACAATCATCATTTGTAAAAATCGAAGAAAATGGACCTAACATAAGAAAACCTAAAAAAAAATTCATCAGTTAGCCAAGGTTGGACGTCGTCGTCTTCAGAAGATGAAGCATGTATTTTTTGCAACGCTCTGTATCTTGAATCGAAATCTGGAGAAGGCTGGGTACAATGCTCGAGCTGCAAGGGATGGGCCCACGAAGCCTGTTCCAAAGCAGAAGAAGAAGACGACACATTTTTATGCGATTTCTGTGTTATATAATTTTTCAAATTTACAATTAAAAAGTTTCTTTCTATAAAAACGCAGCCTATTTTTGTTCTAAAAACTAAATCAAAAGTAAAATCAGCAAAAACTTAATAACATACAAATCCCTATCCCGTTTTACCCACCCTTGGTAGGGTAAAACGGGATCGTGTAAGACTTTGTGAAACCAGTATTTTTCACATAAATATTATTGAACAAATGTGACAAAGGTATTTTAAGTAGTTGAAAAGGTGTATACTTTTAAATGACGTCTAACTTTGGAATGTACCTTGTACACAATACGAAATAAAGCGAAGAATAGATAAGCTATCCCGTTTTGGGGTACTTTCCCCTACATATTTTTATAAGTTCCTCAACAAACTGACGTCTATCACTGGTATATTTTATTCGTTCCAGTAATCAACATAAATGAATAACTGTAACTTTTAAGTTTTCAGCAATATTTTATATGTATTCGAAAATGCTCTTCAACATACGCATAATTACGTCGCTTTAATATTTAACTAGTTTGCTGAAATAACAATTAACTTATATTTATGCGTGTTAAAGGTATTTCGTTTTAAATGATAGAAACGTAGAAATCTCCTCATTATTTACGATATCATCAAATTTTGTTTCGCTTTCGACAAAAAAAAAAAAAAAATATTAAATTGTATATATTTTGTTGGTAGAACAGTATTACTTCTTATTTATTCTTCATATTGGTCGTTTCTGTGTCAAACATTTATCATTGTGAATTGTGTTTTAATATTTTAAAACTTATGCTACTACAGTCTGCATATTAAATATGTGAAAATACAGGAACGTGTAACATAAAAATATTAGTTTAAATAAATGTACTTAACTATAATGCCCTTTTTTACTCCTATTTTCTTTTTTCCGTCAAAAGCTAACAGAATATCTTTCACATAATCCCATCTCAAACACATACGCGATATTTTCTTTAATGAATTTTGATAGCTATCAAACTTAGAAGCCATTTAACGTTTGACTTTGAACGTTTGGAAATTTACATTCCAATCCCAAGGAAAATATTGACACTAGTGTACTTTTCTCAAAGTAAAAGAGCGGAGAGTATGGGGAGGGAAATCCGAGGAGATTTAAAGAGAAAATTTAATCTTTTCACAAACTCCAAGAAGCTTTTACATTTGACGGGAAAATCGGAGATAAAATTTCCGGTAGCTGAATGCTCCGTAATCTCTGGGATCTATAAAAAGACATGAAGATGGAAAGGAAGAGTACAAAGTTAAATAAAGTGGGTGTCGTCTGACACACTTTTTAAAAAAGTTCTCAAATTTAAAATTAACAGATTTAAATACGAAAAAATGTAGTACTGTTTTAAAGAATCACATGATTGTTCGATTTTATAAACGATTAAAAATTTAGTTATGAATTTTCAAAAACTCAGTTTTTTTGCAAGAATAAGTAAATGCTTGTTGTTCTTATACGATAGTTTACACTTTATTCTCATAAAAGCAGTATGTGCACTTAATTTATCATTTTGTATCTACATTTACCCTTGAAGTTTATTTGACATACGTTACTTTTCCTTTTAGATCAATAGAATAAATTTAAGCAAATTTCTTTTTCCTTACTTTATAAGTATATTTTTAAAGTGCCAATTTGACTGTGCCATAAAATATATGAAAATGTCTGTATCACATGAATACCAACCAGCATACGTGCATTAAAGTACAATTTTAAGCTCAGAACGGTAATTTTTCCTAGATTTGCCAGTCAATGTTCTTCCAAATTAGCATCAATCTTTGTGAAATTTATTTTTTCACTACTCATAGTTTACTTAACACAGAAACGGTTTTTGATATAGAAATAAATACTTAAAATTTTCGACTTTCAACAGGTTCGGAAGCGTTTTTAAGAGCATTCATAATTTAAATCAATCATATATATATATATATATTAAATTTACATTTGATGTAAGTGAACATTTAAAAGAAATGTATGTAATATGTTTACGAGTCAATTTGGAATACTTATGTGCATACATTGAATAATCCAACACATTTTACGAATAAATCGACGTAAAATATTTCTATATTCTGAAATCTTCATTAAATCTTGTTGATTTAACGAAGTATTCATATAGTACAACATTTTTGGATTTTAAAAAGTGGAATCGTAACAACATAAGACTTTAACGTAACAACATAAGTTGCTTCATCTTAAAAGAGCAATTTACTTCTTAGGTATATCTGCAATTCTTTCAAACTTAATCACATGGGATGAAATATGCTGGGAAATAACTTGAATGCATTATTGGTGTTTAACGAAAAGATCTCCTTTACCAATGACTCGATTTTGTGTACCTTAGTATTGGGATAAGTACTTTATCAAATAACTATCAAAATTGAAATTAGCAATAGAATATTCGTCCTATTAATCGGATAATGACTGAAAAAAAAATGGAAAAATCTGACACCGCCTCAAAACGTATTCCTATGGAGGGGGTGTGGGAGGGGGATGGGAAATGAACGTTAAAGAAAATAAGAAGTACATTTAAATAGCTCAGTCGAAAATTCCAACTTTCGGGAGGAAATGGCTGCAATACAGAATGCTCGCATCTGATTTACACATTTTACATTTGACTCAACAATCGTACACCCCGATAGCAAATCTGCATTCCCCATACTGCAACACACGAAGGAGTTAATTTGAAATTAAATTAAATTAAATTAATTAAAGAAAAGATATTAATTAATGAAAAATGATTGAATGTACATTTATGAATAGGTGGTCATATTTGATTTGATAAAATTCTCTGGTTATCAGGTTAACATAATGTTTGTGATTTAGAGAGAGTGGTCAGTGAGATGATAAATTATGTACAGAATTCGGAAGAGTATTTTGAACGAAGAATCAAAAACCCTATAACACAAGAAACACCAAAAACTAGATAAAATCTCACGCGGGGGTATACTTATTTGATAGAAAAACAAGCAGCTCTGTCAGATAATACTCTGGCTGAAATTCGTTGTACACTCCTAGTGTCAATGATTAAGTTTGATCTAATGTAGCAGCTTATTGATAGGAGGAATGAAATGTTAATTTTATGTTCACACATAAGATTTTTCCTCGAAAAATCTTTTTGGAAGTTTCAGATATTAGTCTTCTCCATCATGACCTTCCCATCTTTTCACTAAACATGTCCCCTCTAATGAACATTTTAATGCATTTAAATGCACATACATAGATGAGATGGATTTGGTAAATATCCACCTATCTCGATTCAAACAATCGATATTACTGTCCAATAACTTCCACTTTCCATGTTGAAAAAGCTCCTAATCAGTCGACAGCTAGCTAGACAAATTATGGCATTTATAATCCATATGTCTCATCAAATATAACCAATGCCTCACATATCTAAAAAATTAATAATAAATAAATAAATCTACTTTCAAAATACCCTAACTCAACAACTCTAAACACTTTCCCTAAAAAAATATGAAAATAAAAATGTGATGTTTAGCTTTTCTGACAAAAAATATACCCTGAACATTTTACTAATTCAAATCTGGTCACATATTTATAACTATACATTCCACTTTTTACTTCCTTGTACGTAGTATAAGGAAGTAATGTGATCCCGAAAAATTTTGGGGGCCAAATTTCGACATAAAAACCGATTTTGACTACCTCTAAATTTAATTTAAAAATTTTTTTCGATGCATCTCATCGTAGGCTAGCATGCACGATCATATTAACGCGTCTGCAACTCATTTTGACCAGTGGCGAGTCTACTGTGGCCAGTTTTTCCATGCCGTCTGTACGTACGTACGTACGTATGTATGTAACTCGCATATCTCAAAAACTATGGGTCGTAGAATGTTGAGATTTGATATTTAGGATTGTTCTATGATCTAGTTGTGCACCTCCCCTTTTGGTGGCAATCGAATGGATAGTTTATGTACAGGACCGCCCAAAAGATTCGAAATACATTACGCTCTATGGGCCGAAATTCATTAAACTCGCCTAACTCAAAAGCTATTAGGCGTAGAATGTCGAAACTTCATATTTTGGATAGTTGTAACATCTAGTTGTGCACCTCCCCTTTTGGTTCCATTCGACTGGATAGTTTATCTACAGGACTGCCCAAAACATTCGAAATACATTACACTCAATTGGCCGAAATTCATTAAACTCGCATATCTCAAAAACTGTTAGGCGTTGAATGTTGAAACTTTATATTTAGGATTGTTGTAACATCTAGTTGTGCACCTCCCCTTTCGGTTCCATTCGACTGAATAGTTTATCTACAGGACCGCCCAAAAGATTCGAGATACATTACGCTCTATGGGCCGAAATTTATCAAAGCGTTTTTTAGAGGTATTGGGCTATTTCAAACGACTCAGAAGTGATATATGCTGTAAAGAGTTAGAAAATGAATTTCTCCATTAAAAAAAGTGTCTTTATTATTTATAGTTCTGCTACAGGAACACTCAAAAGATTTCCAATACATTACGGTCAATAGCAATTTTAGGGGCATTCATCCATTTCAAGCACAATACCGTCCTACCACATAAGTTAGGTAATGGTCCGACCACGATCACGTGCCTCCCTCAAGAACTATGCCAAAAGTCGCCAAGCTTGGCGACTTTTGGTGTACGTGTGTGCATATTTAACTCTCAAATCTCAAAAACTATTATGAAATTTCATATATAAGAATGTTGTAACATCTAGTTGTGCATCTCGATTTTTGGTTCCAATCTACTGGAGAGTTTATTTACAGGACCACCGAAAAGAATTTCAGTACCTTAATGTCTATGGACATCTTCATTATAATACAACTGTAGACAGTCATTGTTTGGTACATGCCCAAAATCTCGCCGTCTGTCCTCGACCTTGGCGAGTTTTGGCGAAATATCGCCAAATTTGGCGATAGTCAGTCATTTGGTCCATGCCCAAAGTATCGCCATTTGTCATCGTTCTTGGCGAGTTTTGGCGAAATATCGCCAAATTTGGCGATAATCTGGCATTGTTTGGTTCATGCTTAAAATCTCGCCAAATGTCGTAGAAATTGACGAGTTTCGCCGAAATATCACCAAATTAGGCGCCAAAAATTATTTCGTATTTTGTATAACTGTAAAACTTTAACCCGTAAAATTTTGAACTTTTGTATTTAGAACTATTGTAATATCTAACTGTTTTCAATATCTTTTTTGACAGCAATCGACTGAGAATTTATTTACAGGGTTTGCCAAATGACTTTAAATACATTGAGGTGTATGAATGCATTCAATTCATTGAAAACCTGTGGTCAATGACTACTTTGGCTATCCCCAAAATCTCGCAGACTATCTCGAGTTTGTCGGCTTTTGGTGAAATATCGCCAAATAAAGTGTCAGAAGGAAATCTTTCAAATTGAACTCAGCTTGGCGATATCGAAATATTTGGCTAGAAATCGCTAAATCTTACTATTATTGATATTTTATCTCTTTCAAACAAATAAGTTTAGAGGAAGTGCGTCGAAAATATTTTTGTTCTAATAGACGTGCAAGGAAGTCATGTGTTGGACACATCAGATTTTTTTCTTTCAATTTCATTATTATCACCTTATTTTTACTTCCTTGTACGTAGTATAAGGAAGTAATGTGATCCCGAAAAATTTTGGGGGCCAAATTTCGACTAAAAAACCGATTTTGACTACCTCTAAATTTAATTTTAAGAATTTTTTCGATGCATCTCATCGTAGGCTAGCATGCACGATCATATAAACGCGTCTGCAACTCATTTTGACCAGCGGCCGGTCTATTGTGGTCAGTTTTTCCATGCCGTCTGTACGTACGTACGTACGTATGTACGTACGTACGTATGTACGTACGTACGTATGTATGTAACTCGCATATCTCAAAAACTATTGGTCGTAGAATGTTGAGATTTGATATTTAGGATTGTTCTATGATCTAGTTGTGCACCTCCCCTTTTGGTTGCAATCGAATGTATAGTTTATGTACAGGACCGCCCGAAAGATTCGAAATACATTACGCTCTATGGGCCGAAATTCATTAAACTCGCCTAACTCAAAAACTATTAGGCGTAGAATTTCGAAACTTCATATTTTGGATAGTTGTAGCATCTAGTTGTGCACTTCCCCTTTTGGTTCCATTCGACTGGATAGTTTATCTATAGGACCGCCCAAAACATTCGAAATACATTACGCTCAATGGGCCGAAATTCATTAAACTCGCAAATCTCAAAATCTATTAGGCGTAGAGTGTTGAAACTTTATATTTAGGATTGTTGTAACATCTAGTTGTTCACTTCCCCTTTCGGTTCCATTCGACTGGATAGTTTATCTACAGAACCGCCTAAAAGATTCGAAATACATTACGCTCTATGGGCCGAAATTCATCAAAGCGTTTTTTAGAGGTATTGGGCTATTTCAAACGACTCAGAAGTGATATATGCTGAAAAGAGTTAGAAAATGAATTTCCCCATTAAAAAAGGTGTCTTTATCATTTACAGTTCTGCTACAGGAACACTCAAAAGATTTCCAATACATTACGGTCAATGGCAATTTTAGGGGCATTCATCCATTTCAAGCACAATACCGTCTTACCACATAAGTTAGGTAATGGTCCGACCACGGTCACGTGCCTCCCTCAAGAACTGTGCCAAAAGTCGCCAAGCTTGGCGTGTGTGTATATTTAACTCTCAAACCTCAAAAACTATTATGAAATTTTATATATAAGATTGTTGTAACATCTAGTTGTGCATTTCGATTTTTGGTTCCAATCTACTGGAGAGTTTATTTACAGGACCACCGAAAAGAATTTCAGTACTTTAATGTCTATGGACATCTTCAATATAATACAATTGCAGACAGTGATTGTTTGGTACATGCCCAAAATCTCGCCGACTGTCCTGGACTTTGGCGAGTTTTGCCGAAATGTCGCCAAATTTGGCGATAGTCAGTCATTTCGTCCATGCCCAAAGTATCGCCATTTGTCATCTTTCTTGGCGAGTTTTGGCGAAATATCGCCGAATTTGGCGATAATCTGTCATTGTTGGTCCATGCTTAATATCTCGCCAAATGTCGTCGACATTGACGAGTTTCGCCGAAATATCGCCAAATTTGGCGCCAAAAATTATTTCGTATTTTGTATAACTCTGAAACTTTAACCCGTAGAATTTTGAACTTTTGTATTTAGAACTATATTATAATATCTAACTGTTTTCAATATCTTTTTTGACAGCAATCCACTAAGAATTTATTTATAGGGTGAGCCAAATGACTTTAAATACATTAAGGTGTATGGATGCATTCAATTCATTGAAAGTCTGTGGTCAATGACTACTGTGGCTATCCCCAAAATCTCGCAAACTATCTCAAGTTTGTCGGCTTTTGGTGAAATATCGCCAAATAAAGTGTCAGAAGGAAATCTTTCAGATTGAACTCAGCTTGGCGATATCGAAATATTTGGCTAGAAATCGCTAAACCTTACTATTATTGATATTTTATCTCTTTCAAACAAATAAGTTTAGAGGAAGTGCGTAGAAAACATTTTTATTTAATAGACGTGCAAGGAAGTCATGTGTTGGACACATCAGATTTTTTTATAATTAGTTTAATGCAAAGCAATTATTGTACACATTTGTTCAATTTTCTTTTTTTTTTCTCATTTAAGTTAAATATTTACTTTTATTTTAATTACTTTTCAAGCTTACATAAATTAAAAAATCTTATATAAAAGGAAAACATAAAACTTAGCGATAAAAATAGATAAAACAATAATCGCACGTCTAGAAAATACATGAGTTATCATCTTCGACCGTCTGTTTTAATTCTGATTATGTATGTAACATGAAAAGGCAATTTAAAATAATATGCCATTAGAATTAACAAACTCGTGATAAGTAACACAAAGCATATTTAAGTGGTTCTTTTTTCCTTGGCAGAACCAATGGGTCTGGCCGGAGCATGTAGTGTAGCTGGATTGCACGAAAGAAATATTTGATGTTCACATTGATAATTGTAAACCTAGTTATAGGGTTGGCTGTCAGTTCTTCATCAAATTTTGGAAATTAAATTTCCGTATTAGGCAAGGGGTGGCTGATGGGGCTGCAGCCACCTCCGAAATGTGTAAACATAAGATACTGCGAAAAGTACGTTTTCGTGGATAAATTTTGAAAATTGTCCTTTAAAAAATTGAGGTTCATATATGGGACAACTTAATTTTTTTTCCTAATTATGTTTTTCAAACTGCAAAAACTTTGAACTCGATTTATAATTTTTGTTTCCATTTTTTATTAAATTTATTTTTATATGCGAACACTTTTATGCCAAAAAGGGGGTCCATTCCCCCCCCCTCCCCCCTAAAAAGGATGTGTCATATCGAATTTTATAGTGACATTGCTTTCCAATTTTTGAATACTCAACAAAAATTTTTGAATACCAATTTTTGAATACTGCCACCCCCGAAAAAAACATCCTGGCTACGCTACTGGATATTAGTTTTTATCCAGTAGGGAAGCCAGGATAAAATCACTGTTTTACCTGTTTCAAAGTTACGTCGTTTGTTGCTAGAAGCCCCTACAGAAACATACGAACTAGCTTTCGGCAACGAAATAACTTGGAGGATACCGTTTTAGAGTGAAGAAACTTTCCTCAGTTCTTCAGAAAAAAACATTCGAATGAAGTCATGAACTTCTCTATTTATATTTACGATGATTATTTTCATTGTTTTATCATTTCTTTCTACAGTAAAATACTGCTCTGCATGAATATGTACAAGACGCAAGTAATTTAGACATGATTAAAAAATAATCTAATATTGGGTTCGTAATCTAATATTCGTTTTGTATAACACTAATTCATTCGAGTTCATTGATAGGATCCGTCTTGACACTTGCAACGGAACACCAGAAAGAGGAGTGGCATAACGTTCGTGTTTACATGTGACGTCATGCAAACCAATGTATATGGACAAAAATAACAAGAGCATTCAATAAAATCTGGGATTCAAATGTAAAATAAATAAAAACTTTGTGATATCACACATATCTACCATTTTATGTGTGTTAGTTTACAAAGTTTTCATTAATTTTAAATTTTAATGCATGTGGGATTTTGAAAGTAAACACTTGACGTGGGAGTGACGTTGCCAGCACGTTAACATTCAGGAAGTCCAAGCGAAAGAATAAAACATGAATGTTCGTTCGGTTTAAGTAACAATGCACAATTTAGTGCAATTATAAGTCTACAACGGAATAGTTATTTAAAATTAAACAATAGATCGAAAGCTTTAACTTTTGAAGCAAATATTGTCTAAGTTATAATGTGAAAATATAATGATATTTAAAACGTCACTAATCAGTGTTAATTTTAAGTTTCCTGAACGAGAAAAGTTTGAATAATTATTGAACTCACATACATAAATATTTATATATTCATTCGCTATTACAAGGATATGAACAAGTGATCAGTATTACAACAACTTTTTATACATATTGTTTATTTTTGAAAATTTTATAGGAACAGGAAATCGTATACTAATTCCGTGCTTTTTATTAGTTAAGTTTCTAAACCGATAAAGTTATGGTTAGTTACTGTTACAAACGATACTGTTACATACTCATACATATATGCGTGTTCATGTCCGGACGTTAATATGAGAATAATAGCACACACACGCCGCCTGTTAATTCTCTTCCGTAAAATATGAATTTATTAAGGGAAATTCCTTATCTGAAGAAATGCCGTTCCCTAAACCGTTTACAAAAGGGGCAAGTTGACAGTGATGGATGATTCACTGCCAGAAGGGGTTGCTTGAGGCGAAGAAGTAATTAGAGACCTCATCAATTTTACATATTTTTCAAAATACCTCACATAATCTCTGAACAATGAAAGTTACCCAGAAAGTATGAAAAGTTTTAAAATCTTAAATGCACTTGCTTTCCGATTTAAACAGCTTGGAATATACCGAAATTGTTATTCAGCTTGTTCATGGTGTAAAGGGACTTTCTAGTTTTGTTGGCTGTAAAAGGTTTTATCGACTAGAACTTTTATTGCAATATGGTTGAAAAAAAAAATCAAATTCGAACTAATTTGGTAATGGATAAAAAGAAAGCTTGCTCTATTACTGTCAATATTACGTTTTCTGTTAAGCAGACATCTAATAGTAATAATAATAATAATAATAAATGTTGAAATTGCAATAGAATAACTACATTTTTACTTTCTCTTTTAATTCTGGTAAACCAAAATGCATTCATAATTTTTTTGTAAAATGATTAGTAAAATAACATTTATAAAATTACGGTCTAGTGTTAAAGAAAAAAATTAAATTTTTAACCACAACTTTGAAAGTAATAGATTCATTTTTAGCACTATACAATGCCGTCGAAAACTAAATAAATACAATGTTGACATTTTAATAGGGCAATTAATACTGTTGACAGTTAAATTGTGTACCGAAATAATGTTGCATGTTTTCATGGAAATGCGGGAGAGGATAATGATAATTTTATAAGAGTAAAATGGCGAAGATCTTGAAAGTTTTTTACTTTATTATTTTATCGATTCATACACTATTATGTCAGTTACGAATGCGAAAGAAGTGGTTCGATATTTTTGAACTTGGTTTATTTGTAGTTTCCTTACAATTGAAAATACCTGCTCAGTTCAGAAAGTCCGTTGTTGCATACGTAATATAACTTTTATTTTTATTAGAATTTTTTGTGGACATTTGTTACTAAAGGTGCATGCATTTAATGATTTGTGAAACAATAAGCTTTAACCTCCTTTTATTTTACAGAGATGAAAATTGAAAATAATAATGCATACCACAGCAGAAATATTTTAGATAATGAATACAATTCGAATGTCATTGTCTTTCATATTTTTACTGTATTAATTTAAGTTTAATACTTATCTTGTTTTAATTATTCTATAACAAAAGTAACTGAAAATGCATAAATTCAAATTCTATTCGTATTTGATTAGCGGTATTTTTAATATTTATTAAAAATTAATTAAAAATTGAGAATTCTTTTAAAATGAAGATATAACAATTTAGCTTTTATTAGATTAGTCCTTGAAGCTCTTAAAGCCTTTTTGCTCAGTTTTACTCAAATTGTGAATCTAAAAGCAAAATTACTAACAGTCAAGCATCGCAGAATTACAGTTAATTGTTTTTAAGAATAATTACTAAATTCAACTTCTTAATTGCATAAAATACTGATACATTTGGCATATGGTATTGTTCTCCATTTTCATTCAATGACAATAATATTTTAAACAGCCTTGTTTGTTATTAATCTGAAGAAAGTGTTTCTTTCAGATTTTATTGTTTTTTAGTAAATGCGCTGAACCGTAAAATCATAAAATGTAACAACAGTTCATTTGTAAATTGGTTACCTGCTACCAACGAAAAGCATTCGTCTATGACAGTAAATGTTCTCATAAAAGCCATAGGAAAACGAACTTATTTTTAATACAGTTATATAAAAGTATATAAATACTACAAACAAGAAAGAAACTATTTATTAAAATAGTAAAAAGGGCTAGGAATCTGTGGCTAGTATAAAAGCTTACCGTTTTATACTATCCACAGATAATGAGAAAAAAAAATATTGAAGTTATAGTGAACATGGAATTCTTAATCCTAGTGAGATAATCAGGAGCGCGGTTTTGGTGAGCAAACACATATATACTATAGTAGGCTAAAATTTCCAGTTCGTAAAAAAGTTCGTTTGCATTAAAACAACCCAAATATTATCGTGTAATAAGTAATTTTAAAATATATTCTTGGAAATACTTCTTGACAAAAACTTTTATATTGTTTACAGAAAAAGAAAAATTCTAAGAGACGATTACCCTTAATCTATCAGTTAGTAATAGGGGGGGGGGGTGGTACTTTGTGCTTAGTAAAGAGAAAATGCCTTATTTTGGGGGGGGGATGTGGTTGGTTTATCAAGCTAATGCTTGTTAAAAAACTTTTCTCATCTAGCGAAGCACTCGAAATCAAATACTTAGGCACACCTCAGATATGAAGCTTTTTAATCTTGAGTTTAAGCTTGAAGGATTCTATAACGTAATTTATTTTTCTTAAAAAAAGAGATACCTTTAATATATATATCTATCTATATATATTAAAGCTTCTACTTCCTAAAAACGAAAATTCTGTACCTCTAACAATAGTGTCCGTTCTTATTTTTTAGGGGGCATATCTCATTGGAAACTAGTGGCTGCCTTGTTGTGCGCCCTTGACCCTGGTAGTTTCTTGTAGTAGGTCCTTTTTATGTCTCATCTGATCACCGGGCAACACGATTTTTGGGTCTGACTTCTACATGTTAAATTTTAGTTTCTCCTATGCCAAAACTAAGGAAAATAACTTTTTTTCTTATGAAAGTTTGCTTTTGTAGAAATTTTTCAATTTTTCAATTTTTGGCAAAAATCACCGATTTTTATATATTTTTTTTTTACAATTCCACTTTAAATTATGATCAGAAAAGTTTTTGGTAGATATAAAAGTCTTTTTTATTCAAGATTTGTGATAAACAATTACATATAAATGTAAAATAATTATTTTATTGAGTATTCTTGTTACATAAATCATCATTTTTTCAGACGCGAACAATTACAATTATTATCACATTACTTTGCATCATTGTGTTGATAAAATAAAAATATTACATACTAAATATTACATGCAATATTATTATAATAATGCAATTTACTTTCGGGTTAATCAAAATGCTGCCATCTTTCGTTTATGAAATAAATTAAAATATACTTATCGACGTAAATCAGACACAAGCAAACTTTAAGAACTAAAACTGAAAATTTAAGTGTTTCTCACTGTCTAGAATCAGAATTTAAGCATCAGAATAGAACCTCCCCCCCCCCCAAAAAAAAAAATTGTTGACCGGTGCTTAATAATTGCAAAGCTATGATAAATTTATTTTCGCGTACATTTTGAATAGGTGCCGTTCTGTTACTTCGAATATATTATACTGAAAAAAAATGAAAAGAAAAGAAAATCTACTATGTTGCAAAGCATTTGCTATTAAAGTCACGATGTTCACGTTTTCTATTACAGACACGATGAAAAAACCAAATACTTATGGATTGCGTTGAATGAAATTCAGTTGCGTCAAACATGTCTTCCATTTAGAGACAATTTACTGTCCATAATTCAAATAAATCGATTTACAGGTACTTGTTCTAAAAGAATATATCACTGCTGTCAAATTTATTTTAGAAGCAAATAAATGTATTTATCTATTAATTGTGAAATAATACAGTGATTATAAGTATAACAAAATTTCATTCTCAACCAGAACACTGCACGCACTGCGTACCACGGATATTTGTTGAAAAATTACTATACACCACTTACTTCGGTTTTATTCCAGTTTCATCATTAGTATAAATTGATAAAAGAGAAAGATTGCATGTATAATATTTAAAAAAGTCCTATGTGCAACTATACTGAAAATCGGAGATATAGAAGAGTTAAATAAAAAAAATTTCTCGTCTTAAAAACTAATGTTTTTGAATGAATTATCACCGTTTTAAAACCGAGAGGTCGGTAAGCACTGAAACCAAAATATCACGAACAATGCAAATTTCATTTTTAAAATGCCTGTATTCATTTTTGAAGTATTCTCGAGTCTATTGAAGTCTATTTTGAAGTATTTTGAAGATATAGATTTATTGTATAATTTTGAATTTGCAATATACCTTTTTGATATTTTTCCCTAATGATGATTAACGAAGATGGTAATTTGTTTTAAAATGTTGTTTAAAAATTGCTTAAAAATGCCAAGAACCGCTTTGCGACATCGTAGAACATAAATGCTTTGTGTCTTCTATCTTTATTTATCACCCCTCAAAACGTCTTTTCATTAATGGGAAAAGAAACAGAAGTTCCTTAGTTTTTGAAGAGAAGTTTGAAGGGGAAAAAAAGATTCAAATTTAATTTAGAGAAAAGGCTCTTAATGAAAAGGACACCCCAAAAACAAATCAGATTCACTTAACTTAATAAGAAACGGTTCCTACTGATAACATCCAGATGGAACAACGCCAGGATTTACAAATATTACTTTTGTTTACTTAATTTAATATTCGTCTCTATATTGAATTGAAAGTAATTTTTCAATTTCAAAAACTCATGAACTACATTTATTTATGTTTAGTAACTATCATGTGCAAAACAGGAGTGTTTAATTTTTCTTATCAATATGGTTATTGTTATGTTAATTCAAAACTTAAAAACATTACTATTATTTATTTATTCATTGGTTATTCTAATATTTCATTCCTAGTAGAAATAAAATTTATTTTCCACTTCTAAGCTACGTTAACTACAGGAATTTCTTCTCGGTAATATTTACTGTTGAATAACAATGTTTTGACTTTTCTATCGGTATAAATGTTGTATTTAGTCACGATTTACAAAGATTACTTTTTTATTGTAATATTCGGTTCCATTTCGAGAGTAAAGATATTTTTCATTTAAAAATGATCCGTGATCTGATTACTTTCATTTTGAGTATTATATGAAATGCTGAATAAGTATGTTTTGATTTTTGCATCTGTACTCATTAATACCTAAAGGTCGTTAATTTTGTATGGGTAACATAGTTCAAAAATTCGCAGATGATGAGCATGCTCAATGTATAGTAACAGTGAGGCGACGCTGTTATCAACGTGTTAGTGTGTAAAATAGTCGATCCGGATGGGAAGGTAAGTTGCTGAGTTGCGTTAGTGAACAATTTCGTTTTTACCGCTCTACTTATACAAAATTTAATGAGTGGTATTGGATTATATTGGATTTCCCGTAATTAAGCTTATTTAAATACTATCAAAGATTACGCGAAGCCTGTAACGAAAATACCTTGGTTCCTTGCTGAGCATCTCTTGATCTATGCAAAGGATCATTTGTACTGCCAACAATAAAGCATTCTGCCCCTTTCATCAACCAACACCTTACCATCAATATCCTACGTATTCTCGACACTCAGCAAAAGCTACTGAAGTTTTCTGGTAATTATACTGAAGAAAAGTTATGAAATTTCACTTTAACCGAAATAGGGCAATTTCATATGAACACAGACATGACTACAAAAAAAAAAATAATAATCAATTGCATGAAAAATCATCCCCAATTGTTGTAGCTGTGTTGCCAACAGTTTCCTTTGTGTAAAAGTGTCTTTTTATCAGAATGATAACACTTCAAAGTCAGACACCTACGTTGTAGCATGAGTTACCATATACTTAGTATTTTTAATTCAATAAGCAATTTTATATACGAAACTAAATGATGTTTTGCGTTAAAAAAGGTACATACAAACGCTAATTAGTAAAATTGTAATTCGAATTGTAAAGATTATAGCACTTAAGAAATAGAATTTTAGCAGAAATACAACTCTGAAGTACGGTCAGAAAAGTCAATGTGTAGTATTGGTATCATGAGTTACCAAGCAATTTTGATTAATATTTAAAAAAATTAATTAGTTATAAGATTCTTAATGATTTATTAATTGAAAAAGCAATTTTTAATCAGCGTGAATTTTTTCGAAAGAAAATAAATGCATTTTCTATTATGACTCCAGTTTAAAAATGCGATTTAAAAAAAAAATGTAGCATGAGTTAAAGTGGAATCACCCTACATAGTTTTCTTTTATTCAAGATAGGAAATAAATAAGAGAGTCACGATTTCATTTAATTTTTGCTTTATAAGTTTAAAATGTTTCATACAAATCATTATCTTTTATTAAGTCATTTCATATCTTGAATTTATCTTGCATTATCACCGAAATTGCATGTCTCTCTGTTGAAGAGTTTATGAAATGAGTGACTAAATTAATCTAACTTTTGGGACTGACTTAATGACCTCCTACGCTCCCGCTATTTTATTCACCACCATCGCATTTAGTTAATACTTGAAAAATTAACAATGTGTCGTAGCACATAAAAAAACCCAATCCTAATGCAATCGTTTTCTGAATAAAAACTAGAAAACAACGTGCATTTTTATTTTTACGAGTTTTGTTGGCGTAAAAACTTATAAACAGCACAGAATGTGAGGATTACAATGAGCATTTTCAAATTTAATAATGATAAATGAAGCATTGACAAAAGAGAATTTAATTTTGTTTTATTTTACTTAAATAAATCCTCCAATCATTAAATAATTCCAAAGCATCAGCTCGTGAAAAAAAAATATCGGAAATAAAAGAGCTTATCCAGCATTTTAACAATATAATGAAATTGCAGTTTTGTCATTCTGCGCTGAATAAATAAAATTAGTTGGTGTATTAAAATTAAACAATTGATATTTCTCGTTTAAATTTTTCATAGACATTTGTATCGGTATTCTCATTTCTAGCCTAACTGAAATTTTGTATTTAATTAGTTTATAAGTTTCTATCTGGTTTTTCTTTTACTTAAACATAAAATTATGAACCCTCATATATATTTATATTTCATAAAATGTCTTTAAACAATCAGTCTCATTAATAACAATTAAAAATTCCTACATCTTTCAAACAAAAAGAACTTTATTAACATGTTTTTCTGGGACTATGATTTAGTTTAATCTTTTGCAATTAAACTTTTTTTTGTCAGATAACACGGAATTAGAAACCTGTTGTAAAGTTTTGCATCCGTGTTCATTATGAGCAATCAATTAATTTTGTTTTATGAAAATATTTACATTAAGGTTTTTAGATTAATATTAAAATATGAATTTTATCTTCACTTTTTTTTAGAATGTGCTTTTAAGAAAGATTGTTTGTTTTCTTGTCTAGATTTAAAAATTTAACTTTTCTTTTTTCTTCTTTTCATTTTTTTCTCTTTTATCTATATTGTTTCAAAAAATCTGGTACTGCGTGTATGTTAAATAGTCCAACGAGCTCGAAATATAGAAAATAACACTTTACTCGACGAAAAGCACTATATCTCACAATAATTACAGCATCTTTAACAAATGCTACAGCGGATAATTAAAATATCGCAGCAATAACACTATTCAAACGGCAACATCAATCGTATCGCTTTGTTCTCAATATCCACAGACTATCACACACTACCTCAACAGTGAGAGTGACTCGCTTTATTCATAGATCTCCAAGCGGACGTGAGATAATTTTTCTAGATTTTTCCTGTAACTTCTTTCCTAATTGAGATACAGCCCAAATTCCACTAGTTTCGAGTACTTTCTTTCTTTTTTTCTAAGTCGGAAATTTTGTAGAAAAAATGGTTGCCAAGTTTTTCGCCAGCGTCAAAGGGTCACATCCTCATTTCGCTTGCAATAATGCCTGTACAACTCTCTTTCTCGCAACGCACATTAATGAGGGAAAACAACGCTACAATTTTGTAGATTATTTTTACATTAAGAAAGCGACTCTTCAGCTCTGTGATTCATCATCTATTTTTATTAATTTGGTACACTGATTCAAATTATATAATTCTGTTAAAATGATTTTTTAAAAAAGAACAGCCCCCCCCCAAAGAAAAAAAAAGAAGAGAGAGAGAGAGTAAGAGAGAAAGAAAGCTGCTGCATAACTGCATAATTAAAGCAAACTAAGAAAATAACAACAGAAAAAAAGTTTTGTAAATTTAAATGAGCTTAAAACGTAGTTTCCGTACAAATATTGAAGATTAAGCTTTTTTTGATGATACTGGACTATTCCATATTGTATTAAACGACGTACACGCTTAAATCTATTGATTAAAACTAACACTCCTTTATTGATTAAATTTCTTATCGGCTGATTTAAATCCTTTTACGCTAAAAATTTCCGAAAAATACTCATTAAAGACAATAATTTGTTATCTCTTCAATTCGCCTCAATGCTCCCGATTAGCTAGATTCTACTTAGCTCAATTTTCACAATAATATTGTCCATTTGAATATTCTGTCTTTCTCCCCACAACCTATATCCCATTACTATCACGTAATCAACGCTCTTCAACGGATAACGGTTCATAGTCACAAACGCGGGCATAGTTGTGTGGGTATTCGCTTGTAATAATTTTGTTTTATATCCGAATACCAAATGCATCTTTTTCATATTCAGAGTTGTGAAATAAATTCAGCCTAGATATGGAGGAGATGCTTTCGGTAAAGATTTCGCTTTAATGACATAGTTTCGATTGGATTACAAAAAGCTGTTGTAAAACAAATGAAGTTATGATATCTCCACTCAAAGTGAGTAAGTAGTATTTTATCTTTTTCATGTCAGTAAATTTGGTTGCTGCTTTAATTAAATATCACAGCTGGTTTAACCATGATTGCATTTTTGTATTCTGACTGTACTGTGAATTCGTTTTATAATTAGAGACTATAGTGAAATTATATTCTATTTATTAAAAAAATACTTTTTTATAGTGTATTAAGATATATGTAATGTATTTGCCTTGATTTAAAATTTATTTTCTCGGGCTTATAATCATGATTACAGCTCTGATAATAAAAAATGAAGAAAACTAATAATTCAATATATTAATCAAAAGCAGCAAATTTTAATAAAACACTTTTTATAGCTTAGAATAATAATCTTTATTCAGTACAGATATATTAATTAAAACAGGGCTGATTTTGCAAAAACGCTCATTCTATAGCTTAAATAATAATCATACTTGAGTACAGTTATATTAATCAAAAACGGACAGACACTCCTCATTTTTGATTATTATTTAGCCTAAATGGAGCTTTTGTATAATGCTCCAAAATTGAGAATTTTTCGCTCCATTGATTTTTGTCTATTAATGGAGCAAATTTTACTCAATCGGGAGAATGGCGGTTTGAAGTAAAAAAAATTGTAAAAATATACTCCGTTTGATTATTATTTTACTCAATAGATTTAAGCGTGTATTAAACATTTTTTATCACATCAATCAAGACAACACACCGTCACGAATATTTTTC
The DNA here is from genome assembly GCA_038373885.1 of Cheiracanthium punctorium. Taxonomy (NCBI): domain Eukaryota; kingdom Metazoa; phylum Arthropoda; class Arachnida; order Araneae; family Cheiracanthiidae; genus Cheiracanthium; species Cheiracanthium punctorium. The sequence continues at coordinate 210,791 of JAWZYV010020133.1, read as the reverse complement.
ATATTTAGTCATAGATTCGTCAATTTAATTATACTTACTTTCAGTATGTTCATATATTAGGAAAACGATTAGGATCTTCAAAATTTCAACAACCTTAAATCTATGCTCCGAAAGGTTCAGGAGCGAAATTTCATTGGTCTAGCTGTACTAACGCAACTACGGCAATAATGTACAGAAAGCTGCTTACTGCATCGTAAACTAAATTGCTTTGTCTGCCATAAATAAGAGAAACAAAACTTTTACCATTATAAGCAACATAAAATATTTTGCTACCATTAGGATAACAATAATTCCTTTAGGTATCAGTACGTTTAATGGATATAATCCATTTATGCTCTGATATTTTGAAGCTTACTTTTGAACACAGTTTTGAAATTATGTTAAGGAATTAGTAAACAGATTGCGCTAGATCAAACAAAGTGTTCTTTTTTTAACATATTTGAAAAGTAAATAATTAAATTTTAAAATGTGGGAAATGAATAATTTTTAAAACAATAAATGTATGCGAAAATAATCTTAAAAACAGATTTTTGTTACAGTGTAACGTTTTCAACTGAATTAATTAACTTCCACACTGTTTACTGACTTAAGTTACATTTTTATAAAGTTCCTTTCATTCGGTTCAAAAAATATATCTTACAATTCTCATAGAAAATGCAATTTAAATTGCATGATATATTGAATTTTGAGGGTGACTTGGAATTTAATATTCTCAAATGCTTGCAATTGCTCCAACTGCATTTAAATAAATAATAAGTTTTAAAAGTAATGTATTATTTTCTCATTTAGCATTCTTAAGTTAAAGCTTACTTTACACATTCTATTGAAAACTGATATAATTTTCCAATTTTTGAATTGGGATAGTTCGCAAACGCTATGCTGAATGCAAATTTATCAGTTAAATTTCTTGGTTAAAAGAATTTGCTCCAGCCTATTTTAGAATTCACCAAAGCTCATTATACTCCATCTCTACATCAAAAGAAATTATAAATATTCATTAGTTCTTTAAAATTTTATAGATATTGATTTATTTAAAACAGGATAAATTTACACTGAAAAATAGTGGTCCTTTTTTTTAGGTGTTGTGAGTACTGATTCTGTCGTAATACCTTGAATCATTTCCATGTTTTCAAATCTTCATTTAGATCCGTGGTAATCAACCTGATCCCTACTGCTCAGTAGCGCACGTACCAGCTTACGTGGTGAGCGGTAGATTTTTTGTCTGATACTTCTAGAAACTTCTTCTTCAAGAGTTTCTTCTGATACTTCTAGTCTGAAAATTTTATTTATCATTTTCAAAATTTTGAAATCAAACTTTTTTCAAGTATTGCTTAAGAATTTTTCATAGTATTATTTGAAAAAAATTCATTTTTAATATCTCTATTCTAGCAAAAAGAAACGGCCGCTGTCCAGAGCTTGTTCGGCTAGCTTCTCCTAAAACCGTGGGGATTTGAATTTCGAGAAACATGTCCACGGATTTGGTAAATTCCGAGGAACCTGATAAGCTGACTTAAATTACGAAAATCGAATTATTTTAGGAGATAGTAAAAAACTGAAAAAAATAAACGATAGTGGTTGCCAGATTTGGCATAAAATCATTCATTCCTTTGCAACAAAGCAATTTCAATTATGTAGAATCACGTGAAATTGACCAACATGAAGTAGAATGACATCCATTTTACGCCAAATTAAAAAGTACATATATGAAATAAATAACTCAAAGTGTGTCACACAAAATTGACAGTTTTCAAATATTAAGTTCCGTTAGACAACAGGAGTTTAGAATGAGCAATTATTCGTTTTTCCAGAACAGAATAACTAATTGTAACTGATTTTAAAAGCGCCATCTTGGCATTGGGTACGATCTGGCAAAATGGTATCTTTCCAAACAGGGTGTTTCTAAATCTCGGGTTCAAAAATATTAGAACCCAATATCTTGAAAAATGAAAAATAATTAAAATGCAGATTATTTTAAAGCCGGTTCTGTCCAGCTGGAGTATTTGCTACTAGTAGAAATATTTGTTGTTGTTAACTATGCCATTATAGCAGTTATAGTACTGTTTGGATATTTGCTAGCGCGGCGAGATGATATAATTCGTAGTGCTAAATACGCCAATCTGCAAAAGATTGTGTATATGAAAATATGGATAACGGTTTTCCAGGAACCCGAAATGAGCGGTAATTATAGGTTGTGAGCATGTGTAAATCGCCAAATAATGAAAAGTTGCCATAGGTGGCAAGCTATCCTAGCTGTTCGTGGTTTTTATCAAAGAAAACATATCAAGCAATAATAGCTTAGAGCTAATTATTAACTATACATATACGCAAGTTACCAAAATTTGAAAAATCGTCATAATTGGCTAATACGCAAGGTGTTCCATGGGTTTCACATAATTAAAAACAGTGAAGTTTAAATTTTTATGTTCCAAGCAATATGCAAGAAACAAGCAATGTGTAGCTCGGTAAAATTCTATCTGATCCAATCTTTGGGTTTTGTTTGTTGGAATTATGCCTTTTTTACGAATAAGTCTTATTAGGTGCCGAATGCTTCATACGAAACGCGAGCGTAGCGAGTCTAGGGGCCCTGGCCCCTAATATTAGTAAAAAAAAAACTCTCTTTAAGTAACTATGTTTCATTACAAATTTTACCAATTTCCTAATTAGTAAATCCCCATTGCTGTGAAATCAATTGGCGTCAGAAAGTTTTGTTCTAAAGCGATACAGAAGTGGGTGACAGGTAAAAATAATTGACTGCCTCCTGGTTTGCATAGTAATTTCAAAGCAAAACGTACGAAATCCAAACTAAACACCTCAATTGAGACTACTGAATAAACAAACATTGTTAATGATAAAATCTATTGAATATTAATTATCCTTTTATCACGGTCATATACTTAAAGGAATCCTTATTATTCGATACATTTTATGTTACGTTCCATAATTGAATTTTCCAATTACTTTAATGATTGGAGTTCCATTACACACATTTATGGCATTAAACAGCATACAGTACATACTGACAATTATTTTCATTGCTAGTTGGATAACCCTGATTAAAAGTATCTTTATACGATTAGTCCGTTAGCGCCTATCATACTATTACATTTTCTAATTCGTGGCGATGCCTACAATGACATAGATTTCCAACATTAACTGCATGAAAAAAATATCTATTTTGAGAAAATATGTATAAAAAATGTGAAGATTCTTATGTGCCATTAGTCACCAAGTATTTTCTGGAAATTAATTGATCGAAAATTAGCATAGGAAAAATAATATAAAGCTTTTGTATTTTTGCAGGCTACACCAGAAATGTTAGGCATGGGGACTCGAGCGCTAATGGTTCATAAATTATAAAATAAAAATGCATCATTTTTTTATTCAAAACTCCAGTCTGTAGAATTAGAAACTCATATCAAAATATTTATTCCTTGTTGGAACTAGCTAGAGGAAAGAGATGAAGACATTTGACCATCAATCAGCATTTTCACTTCTGATTCAACACTAGACAAGTAAAATTGATTTCTCCGAATTCGCATTAAACTAGAACCAGAGAGGAATGCCTGGAATCTGAAGTCATTTTTTAAAACATATTAGACGATAGTAAAAAATAGCCATTACTCTTCGTGAAATTTGAAGAACTAAGCATTCTTTAAAGATTATATTTATTTTTCACTTCATTGAATGAGAAAATCAGACGAAATTCAATAGTATAAAAAAGAAAAAAAGAAAAAGAGAAACTCACCTTTGAATCATCAATCTTAGCTGACATTTTATAAGCGAGAGAAGTAAAAGGAATCGATTTCTATTTTAAAAACTGATTTATAATCAAAACGTCAGTTATTTTTTTTCTAGAGTGAGATATTTAACGCGATCATAGTACTTAACTCTGACATAATTGGACGACACTCATGTACTAAATATATTTTTGTTAATAAAATAAAATATTTAAACTTTCTCAAAAGAAATATACAGACAATTTTTAATAGCATCCACTTGTAAAATTGACATGTTTATGCCGTTGTACGTACCTCTAGGGACTGGTTTGTTCATCTAATCGAGATGAAATTGAAAAGGAAGATATTCAGGGATGTACTGTCGAGATTCTGTGAACACAGAAAAGTGGCATTCACGGTTGCGGTTATAGATACAACTCGAAATTTTCGAACGGCACCGCCTTTTTTTTTTCCTCAAATAGTCGAAAAAAATGATGAACTATCAGTTTTAACAATGCGAGAAATGATCATCGCATTCTAAAACCCTAAAGATCGTTGGAATAGAATGATCACAAAATATGGACGCATTATTTGCGCACAAAAACAGGTCTGTGAGCCGACAATAAATACACGATATCTAAATATTTTATGACATAAAAGAAAAGAAAACTGTTCTGTAAATAACCTTAAGTAAAAAAATAAACAACGTTTAAAAAATTTTCTGCAATAGCATTTGTATACAAAAAAAAAAAAGTTGTTTCTAGAAAACTGTTTCAGATTAACCAATATTATCCCCTTAAGATTAAAAAAAATATTTACTTTTACTCATTTACACACACCAAATTCAACCTTTAGACTATTAAAAATTATTGACTGGTGTCGACTAACCCCACGAAAGAGGCAAGTAGGCTACGCTGACTGAATTTATTTATTATTTTTATCGCGCAATCTAAAACTACAGATTGTTGGTATAGTCTCTGTTTGTGAGTGCTGTGAGACAGTATGGAAAAACATGAGTTATGTCTCTTACATCAGGTGCAGTACAAAGGCAAAGTGAAATTATGCTAAAAATCTGTCCCTCTTACCCCGCCCTACACTTTACCCTGCATTGTTACAAAAAAAAAGTGCATTGAAAATTATCCATTCCGTCAAAAGATATCGCCGCAAGACAAAAAATATCTCATGAACACAACTAGCCAATTTTTTCTGTTCTTTGTAAACCATATAACTATTCACATTGACTATTACTTGTTGAGATGCTAGATTCAAAAGTGATGGAAAAGGGGTAAGGATCTTATTGAACATTTAAAGTTGGGCTCTGTTTTACTAAACAGGTGACGCATATTATACACAGCAGTAAAGTTTATGTTCAAAAGGAAAACGATTCTTTTATTTCGGCTTTACAGAATAAATCGTTATTTGGAACAGAAAATACCGCCTTTATCTCCAAATTGTTCAATAATTTGATATTGTAAGTTATTGAAATTTATTTTGATGACTTAAGAAATCTGTCATTGTTCAAATTACATAAAGTTAAGTTATTTCTAATGCGTGACTTTTTTTTAATTCCTAAACAATGGAAAACACTTTTAAGTCGTACATGTTGCTATCAGATAAATATAAAAAAAAGTAATGTTTGTTAAATCAAGTTTTATTTTCTTTTATTACCCACAGATTTTATAAATGCTTTTTATGTATAAAATTTCACTTCACATAATCTTCAGTTTTTTCTTATACTTCTCCTTAAAGCTATGCAATGCGGGTTTTTTTAGCACAAACATTAGTACTATCGCTGAACATCTGTGATAATTTTAAAATTTATTCTATCATCATAAATAAAATAAAAAAGCCACCAGGACGAATTTATGAGTCTTGAAGAGATGATAAGTATCTTATTTTATCACATTCCTTTTAGGACAGAAGAAATAAAGTATTTTAATGTGCTTTTAAAAATATCCCCCGATGATATTTTTTGACGATATCCGTAAATTGATAAGAAAAAGAAGCTACTTAGGAATTAATGGACGTACTAATGGTGGAACTTTCATCTCTAACCTAATGCATTTCGATATCCATACACTAAATGTCAGAACTTCATCGAAGTGATATAAACTGCAGAACTATGATCATTCGCTCAATTTGCTCAGCATTTACGCACTGATGATAAATCATTTTTCAAACCGTATTTTATTTAGTGAGGCGAAAAGATAATCCCTGAAATTATTTCGAATAAGATATTGCGCTACATTATGCAATTGCTTTAATATTGATGTTTCGTTTGATATCTGCGTTTTAAATCAAACGTTCAATGATTTAAAAGCTCTGAATTCTAACTATTTAAATTTTTATCCTTCTTTCCAATAATTTTGAAATGTTGGTAAATCGATTTTTTAAAGTACTTTATTAACTGAGAGAACATATAAATATTGGGATGTTCAAAAATTAATTTTCTTTTTTTTCCAAAAGAGGACGTAATTGTACTTTTCCACTGCTAACTTCCCACTTCAGCCTCATAATCCTATATTTTGACAGCTTATATAGCAAGCGTGCTTCTGAAAAATGCTCGATGGATTCTGAGCAGTAGTTTTTGATTGGCACACTTTCAAATAAGGAAACTGAAAAGCGGAATTTTCACCATGTATTGCTTTATCAAAAAAAGATAATAATACTGTTTAAGAAAGGAAAAAAATTATCCGATGTGTATGGAGAAGATGTGCCAATGCAAAAACTATTGTCCAAAATTTTGATACGGCAATTTTGATGTTGAAGACGCACCACGTTCTGGAACGCCAGTTGAAGCTGAAGAAATCCGGTGAATAGCAACTCGTGAGATAGCTGAAAAAATTGAATTTATTGAATTCGACCATTCATGATCGTTTGAAACGCCTCAAAGTTCGACGTTTGGGTTCCTCATGTTCTTAAAAAAAGAAATGACTTTCCAAACAACCCAACACTTAGTAAGAGCACTTTATTAATCACTTTTTTTAGGTGATTTGATAAAAAAATTTAAGTAATATGAGTAACGAGATAAAATAAACCAGACTTTTTTTTAATTAAAATATTATATTGCAGAAACTCGACAATTGAATTTTTAGTGTTCATGGCTGGGTGAGAAAAAAATTTCGGTTGAATTATATTACACATTCTAAGAATGCGACTCCCTTGTATTTAGATCTTTCTTCGAATCGTAAATGAATTGATTTTCAAATTGTATTTTATTCAGAAGTGGAATAAATATTTTCTATAAAGAGTGTAGTGTTCCAAATATTATTCTTTTAATAATAATTTATCAGTCTGTTAATTTTGGGAATTGAGATATTTCATGAATCACACATTTAATGTCTACATACCACACAACGGCAGTTGCTAATTGAAACTATTTCAGTATTTTATTTTTATCTCTTTAAGTTTGCTGATAATAATATAATTTTCAATTTTAAGGGATAATTAAAATTACCGTATTGGCCCGAATATAACGCGATATATTTTTACTGATCATTGCCCTTTAACACCAGACTCGCGCTAAATTAGAGGCCTAGATATAGGATTTTTCTAATTATTTTGATGAAAATTTTCGGAGTCGCGTTATATTCGGCCCAATACGGCATGTAAAATGTCTCGAATTATCCCATATTTTGAGGAAATTTTATAAAAATCTAAATTAAAAACGTTTCGACTGTAAAATTATAAGTTTTAAGAACTTTATCGTACAAGACATATTTATATATATACTAGCTGAGTACCCGCTCTTCGTACTTTAAGCTGACAACATTGTTCTTAAGGCATAAGTATTGTCCTATTCTTCGATATACGTACGTATTATAGTCCTAACTTAATTTATAAAGCTTAAAGACTTCCTCGTTGAGCGGGCTATCTGGCGCAAATGGATTTCTTCAAATCGAGTTGGTAGATCATGAGATTAATGCGTTATTACAAAAAAAGTCTGTCTTTTTATTACATTAATACACATATATAGTGTTGCGGAATTACTCTGCTACTCCTGGGGTTCGTCGTTCTAAAGTCCTGTTGGTGTAAAAAGTTCAAGTAAAAAGTCACTTGTCAGGATGGAACACAAACTTTATTTCTTCTAGAACTTCGTAGAACAATCAGCTGCACACATTTCACAAGCACAATCTATCAGTAACGTGCTTTTAACAATCCACTTTGATCAGAAGCTCTCACAAATGCTGTACTTCTCACACAAAATAAGTCACTTTTACAGGCTAAAATTCCGTGGAAATATTCAAGGGATATAGTACACTATCCCTTAAGACACAGCAATGAAGAATTTACACACAGCACTTTGAAAACAGCTTCACAAAGCAAGCTAAAACACAGCTTCTATAGCACTATCAGTTCACACAAAACAAGCGTACTGAGAGCTCTTCACACATAGAATGTTCAACTCGCACTGACTGACTCCTCGGGGCGATGCACGCTTCTATAAATAGCCGACGCAGGAGGTACAAGAGGTTTCCAGAAAAGTCAATTTCTCGAGGGTTCTACATAAAGCGTGAATTTTGATTACGTCATAGAAGAGAAATGTTAGGTTATTATGCGTTTTTAATGCAGGAAAAACCACTTCCAGGCCCCATTGGGAAAATCGCGCCAAATGACCAAAAAGTCGCCAAGCTTGGCGACTTTTGGCGAAATATCGCCAAATTTGGCGCCAAAAATAAGTCCTCAAAAGTGAAGAGATCTAAGCTCTAGGACTAATATTTCTCGAGTTTTCTAGAAATCCCATATATTTGAATGGGAAACCGAAACCTCCGTATCTCCGGTTCTAATTGGCCGATTTTGATGCAACAAAAAGCAAAATGTATCTATTTGAAGCGTAGAATACGAATTTTAAACCATTTTAAGCCCCAGAGCAGCGGGTTGCCCCGAAAATTCGTAACATTGCCCCCTTCCCAAGGACTGCACGTCCCGGGCAGTACAATCCCTAGTTAGGAGGTCACACAGGTTCCTACACTGTATAACACTTAACAAGATCTTAAGAACATAATTCAAGCAAGTAATCAATAGCACAATAAGCAAATACACATTAATAAATAAATAATCATCATAATAAATAATTACACTGTAATAAGTAATCAATGTAATAACAAATACACATTAATAAAATCCAATATATTACAAATATGCACACTAAACATGGGGTAAGTGCCGAGAGAAAGAGAGTTGAAGAAAGAGGAAGAGAAGAGAAAGACAGGAAAGGAATGAGAGGTGAAAGAAAAGAGGAATTACGCCATAGTGACCATAGTCTGAGCTAATTACAACCGCGGTAGATGGCTAGCCGATCGTAATGTACAACTCTTGGCTTCGAGTTTGGTGACTTACGAATCCGTACGATGACGTCATTCAGCCGGTTTAGGACTGTGTAAGGACCGTCCCACGGCGATTGCAGCTTGGGAGACAAGCCTTTCCGTCGAGTAGGATTCCATAGCCAAACTTTGTCACCTGCGTTGAACTCGTGTCCCGTAGCCTTCGTGTCGTAGCGAGTCTTCATCTTTTCCGTGTTCATGTTGATCCGCTCCCGTGCAAAATGATGTACATCTTCAAACCGTGCCCGAAGGATTTCCACGTACTCCTCTGGCGATGAAGGCGCATCTGGAGGGCGGCCGAACACTAGATCGGCGGGAAGACGAAGATCTCTGCCGAACAGCATCTGGGAAGGTGTGAAGCCGGTAGTCTCATGGACGGCACTCCTATAGGCCAGCAGGAAGAGGGGGAGTTTCTTGTCCCAGTCCTCTTGATTTCTAGATACCAGAAGCGAGAGGTTGTTTAAAATTGTGCGATTGAACCTCTCCACCATGCCGTCGGATTGTGGCTGTAAAGACGTAGTCTGGGTTTTGTCCATTCCGAGAAGTTGGCATAGTCCTTTAAAGACTGCAGAGGTAAAGTTCGTTCCTTGGTCGGAATGAAGTTGCAGAGGGGTTCCATATCTGGAAATCCATTCTTGCACCAGTACCTCTGCTACGGTCGTAGCTTCTTGATCGGAAATAGGAAACGCTTCGGGCCATTTAGAGAAGTAGTCAATGACAACTAGGATGTATTTGTTGCCATCCGAAGTTCGCGGAAGAGGTCCCAGGATGTCGAGTGCAATCCTCTCAAAAGGCGCTCCTACATTATAACGATGTAGTCTTCCACGGCTTCGTTTCTTCGGGCCTTTACGGGCGGCACAGGCGTCACAAGCTTGACACCACTTTTCGACGTCGCCACGAGCCCTAACCCAGTAGAAGCGCTCGCGAACTTTCTGCAGGGTCTTCATCACGCCAAAATGGCCTCCAGTTAAGCCATTATGCAGCTCTTCTAGAACCTTCGGAATCCTCGAGCGAGGGAGTACTAACTGCCATCGGAGCATCTTGCCGTTGTCCGACTCCCATTTACGATACAGGACTCCATTCCTCAGGCGAAGCGAATCCCATAAAGCCCAGTACTGTTTTGTTGCCGGACTGTAAGATGATATTTCTTGCCAACTGGGCTTAGCGCTGGATTTTTCCATAAATTCTACAATAGGTTTGATGTCGCGGTCTGCTAATTGGTCCGCCCGAACATTTTCGTCACTCCAGGGATCTTGGGATGGTGTCGATGATGTAACTTGGCGGACAACGGGATGTTTCAGATGGTAATTTTTCTCTGCCCTGGAGCAATAGCGTCAGCTGTCTATACAGGGCCTTCTTGACAAAGCATCTGCATTTCCATGAGATGCCCCTTTCCGATGACGTATCTCGATGTCATATTCTTGTAATCGCTGTATCCACCTGGCTATTTGGCACTCTGGATTCTTGAAATTTAGAAGCCAGGTTAAAGAGGCATGGTCCGTTCGGAGCAGGAACTTTCGGCCGTACAGGTAATGATGGAAGTGCTCCACGGCCTTAATGATAGCAAGGAGTTCCTTTCTCGTAACACAATAGTTACGTTCTGCCTTTGAAAGACATTTGCTCCAGTAAGCAATGACGTGTTCTTGGCCATCTATCTCCTGGGACAAAACTGCTCCGACACTCTCCTTACTCGCGTCTGTGTCCAGGATAAATGGCTTGTCAGGGTGAGGATACGACAAGATCGGCGAAGATGTTAAGCCGTCTTCAGTTCGTTGAATGCGTCCTCACATTCCTCAGTCCATAGAAATTTCTGTCCAGTCTCGGTCAATTTGTGAAGAGGTCTTGCAATTTGAGAAAAGCCCTTCACGAATTTTCGATAGTAAGTACACAGACCGAGAAAACTTCTTAAGTCATGGATATTCTCGGGACGACTCCAGTTCTGGACTGCGGACGTCTTTTCGGGATCGGTTCGGACTCCGTGGGCGGATATTATGTGCCCGAGGTAACGTACTTCCCGACGGAACAAGTTGCACTTAGATGGACTCAGTTTCAAGTTCGCCTCCTTTAATTTCTGCAGCAACTTTCGGATGTTCTCTAGATGCTCTTCGAAAGTCCTTCCGACGATGATGATATCGTCCAAATAAACGAGACATGCTTCGTAGGAAAGTCCTCTCAACACTGTCTCCATTAGACGCTCGAAAGTAGCCGGTGCGTTGCAGAGTCCAAAAGGCATAACTTTGAACTGCCACAATCCTTGTCCCGCAGTGAACGCAGTCTTTTCACGGTCATCGGGATGGATTTCTACTTGCCAGTAGCCACTCTTGAGATCCAGAGTGGAGAACCATTCGTTTCCCGATAAAGTGTCCAATGTGTCGTCTATCCTGGGAAGAGGGTAGCTGTCTTTCTTGGTAATGTCATTCAGACGTCTATAGTCAACGCAGAACCGGGTGGAACCATCTTTCTTTCGGACCAAAACAATCGGCGAGGCCCACGGACTAGTCGATGGCTCGATGACGTCATCACGCTGCATCTCCTCTAAAAGTCTGCTCACCTCTTCTTGCTTAGCAAACGGCAGCCGCCTAGGATGTTGCTTGATGGGAGAATGGCTGCCTGTATCTATCCTATGTTGAGTTAAGCTCGTACGGCCAAAGTCACCCGAAGTACGGGAGAAGAGGTCTTCAAATTCAGCTATTACTTTCTCCGCAGCGCTTCTCTGTTCTGCCGTTAACTCCACGTCTTGTATTAATTCCTTCGTCAGGCACTCGGAAGATTTAGCTGTCGTTTGGCTGATGTTCTTATTAATGCAGGTAACAGGAGTGCATGTCGCCAACACTTCATTTTTCTTTATCACCTTCGACTTGTCCGTCACATTTACTACTCTAACTGGAATTTCTGTTCTCGACAAGTCCACAAGTGTTGCTCCTACAAGTACTCCTCTGACGGAATCACTATTGTTTGGGTGTTCGATTAATCCAAAGCGGAATTTATTGTTTTCTTTTACTGTTCCAGAAATTATTGAATCAGTTCTTGGAGGTAGAGTGATATCAGTCTGGGCTATTATTTGCTGAACAGGTAAAATAGTTTCATTTTTAATATCGAACGCAGCTATTTCTTCTGAGTCTGAACGAAGCTCATTATTCTTAAAGTCCAAGTTAAATTTGTGCGATTTTAAAAAGTCGAGTCCGAGAATAAAAGAGTCTGTAATATTGGCGACATATACCACATGGTCGTATCTGGCATTTCCAAACGTGATTTCTACTTGCGCTTTTCCGCCCACTTCGATCTTGTCACCTGTCACAGTCTGGAGGGTCAGCGAGGGCGGAGTCCAGATAATCTTCAAGTTCAATTTCTTGGCCAGATCCGTCCTTATGATGGTTACGTTCGCTCCAGTATCAATCACCATGTGGCATGGGGAACCATTAACGTATCCCAGTACGAATAGTCCATCACTGCCGCCATTCACTGATGAAATCTGTAAGACTTTCAAACGGGGCTTTTGAATATCCCTCAGCCTCTGTTCCTGAAAGTCGTCTCTTTTCTGTCTTCCTTCATGGGCTTCTCTGGTGCATTGATAACTGCGATCTTTACGACGAGAGTTCTTTTGTGCGTCGCAGTATTTTCGTAAATGCCCCTCGCTGTTGCACCTCCAACATTTCACTTTTCTTGGCTCTGACTGTTCTTGTCGTTCCACCAGATTTTCCAGGGTCTTTAATTTATTCTCTAATCTCTCCATTTCTCCATCCGTAGGCTCCTGGAATGACACAGCTCTAACATTATGCCGCTCTTTTCTTACGGCCAGCTGAGCTGCCTCTAGCTTCATGGCGAATACGAGGGCTGACCTGAGATCTTTATAATCCGCCAAGATCAATGCTTTCTGAATTTCAGAGTCCAAGAGGCCTTCAATAAAATGTTGCACTGCAACTTCTTCTCGAACATTATCTGGATAACTGCCATAGGCTAGATGACACAGCCTATCTATGTCGGAAGCCAGCTCTTGGAGGGTCTCGCCAGGTCTCTGCATCCTTGACTTAAGTTGGATTCTACTATATTCTTTCTGGCACTTCTCTCCGAATTTCATCTCCAAGGCACTGGCAAGGGCGTCAAAATCTCCTATCTTCGTCGCTCCGATAGTTTGCAATACATTAATTGCATCTCCGCTAAGGGAAGCGGCCAGTTGATTAGCTTTCTCGGACTCGCTCCAACCATTGGCTCTGGCGACGATCGAAAATTGGGTCTTGTAAGCTTCCCAGGGAGTCTTTCCGTCATAGGCAGTAAGTTTCACTGCTGGGCGGTGTGAAGATAACCTGATGTTTTCGGGTAACTTTCCCAGCTTTACGAGAGAGTCCAATTTTTCTTCAATTTTAGCTTCACATTCTTCATGTATTTTCGAAACTATATTTTCTTTCCAGTCTAGTTCTCCTCAATTTTATTCTTAATTCTTCCGCATTCTGCAAATATCTTGCTGCAATTCCTTAACATTTTCTTCTATTTTTCCTTCAATTCTTTGTTCATATTTCGTTTGAGTTTCTTCTATGAGCGACATTCTTTTCTCCATTATCTCTTGATTTTCCTGCACACTCTTTTCGAATTTCTCTAATTTTCCCAAAGCAGTCTCCATTTTCTCCAATCCCAATTTCATTCCTTCTTGTCCGGCTTCAATTTTCTTCTCTAAATCCGCTTTCATCTGTTCTTGTCCGGCTTCAATTTTCTTTTCTAAATCGGTCTGTCCTGCTTCAATTTTCTTCTCTAAATCCGCCTTCATCTGTTCTTGTCCAGCTTTCATCTCGTCTTGTCCGGCTTTCATCTGTTCTTGTGCGGCTTTCATCTCGTCTTGTCCGGCTTTCATCTCGTCTTGTCCGGCTTTCATCTCGTCTTGTCCGGCTTTCATTTCTTGCATCATATTCATGAGCTTTTGAAGTTGTTCTTCCATTTTTTTGTCTAGTCAAAACCATAAACTGGAAAATTAAAGTCTTTCTTTAGAACCCCGATTCTGACACCAAATGTTGCGGAATTACTCTGCTACTCCTGGGGTTCGTCGTTCTAAAGTCCTGTTGGTGTAAAAAGTTCAAGTAAAAAGTCACTTGTCAGGATGGAACACAAACTTTATTTCTTCTAGAACTTCGTAGAACAATCAGCTGCACACAATTCACAAGCACAATCTAGCAGTAACGTGCTTTTAACAATCCGCTTGGATCAGAAGCTCTCACAAATGCTGTATTTCTCACACAAAATAAGTCACTTTTACAGGCAAAAATTCCGTGGAAATATTCAAGGGATATAGTACACTATCCCTTAAGACACAGCAATGAAGAATTTACACACAGCACTTTAAAAACAGCTTCACAAAGCAAGCTAAAACACAGCTTCTATAGCATATCAGTTCACACAAAACAAGCGTACTGAGAGCTCTTCACACATTGAATGTTCAACTCGCACTGACTCTTCGGGGCGATGCACGCTTCTATAAATAGCCGACGCAGGAGGTACAAGAGGTTTCCAGAAAAGTCAATTTCTCGAGGGTTCTACATAAAGCGTGAATTTTGATTACGTCATAGAAGAGAAATGTTAGGTTATTATGCGTTTTTAATGCAAGAAAAACCACTTCCAGGCCCCATTGGGAAAATCGCGCCAAATGACCAAAAAGTCGCCAAGCTTGGCGACTTTTGGCGAAATATCGCCAAATTTGGCGCCAAAAATAAGTCCTCAAAAGTGAAGAGATCTAAGCTCTAGGACTAATATTTCTCGAGTTTTCTAGAAATCCCATATATTTGAATGGGAAACCGAAACCTCCGTATCTCCGGTTCTAATTGGCCGATTTTGATGCAACAAAAAGCAAAATTTATCTATTTGAAGCGTAGAATACGAATTTTAAACCATTTTAAGCCCCAGAGCAGCGGGTTGCCCCGAAAATTCGTAACAATATATTAGGGTGGTCCTTATTTTACAAGTTATTTTATGCTGGACTCTCTCAGTCTGTTATTTTCTATAAATAAATGCCTCCGAGTTATGTTTCACTTTCTTTTTTACAATTTTATGATGTAAATCTAACGAACTTTAATTAATAGACAGTAAGTAATTTGTAGCATAAAAATCAATGAAAATGTAAAAGCAAATGAGCTTAGTCATATATGTGCATGCTACTTCATTACGTGTAAAAATTTATTTATAAACAGTAGGGGCTTGCTCGAATCGTTAAATAATGTGACCCGATATTCCTTTCAGTGAGTAACGTCACATCAGAGCAAACAAAATGTGTTTTTCAATAACCAACACGTCACGCATTTTTCCATATTCCTGTGTTACTTCAGTGAAAAATCTCTTACACGTTTACATTGGAGAAGATATTCGATAACATTTATCCAGCAGTGTAAAACAGCAGAATAAATATTAATGATTCCTTCTTGCGTCACGTTTATACTCGGTGGTCCAAATGCAGATGAATACAGATGAAATTGCTCGCGACATCAGGTTATGCTGTTGAAAGTCACTAGAATTCTCTACTCACAAATCTTATTTAAGGTGTTTCTGATGCGCATACGACGTGTCATAAATATTTATTTATTTTCTCACCTGGGATCTTGCATAAGTCGGAAGACGCATGTGCTTTGCCAACACACCTGAGAAATATGTGTGAAATATCACGATTCTCTGACTTAGCATGAAATCGGAGGACTTGGGCTGTCGTTAATTTGATCTAAAATTAAATAGAATTCGTTTAGATGTATATAATTTTTATTCTGTATATGTGATGTAATATTGATTCTTCTATTTGAGAAATTACGAAGAATATTGATACAAAATACTGTTAGTTTAACAGTCAAGAAAGTTATGAATAGGTTGAAAAATAAACAAATTACGAAACTCAAATATTTTACAGGCACTTTCTGAAAATTCAGTTTATTTATTTATTTATTTACTTATTTGTTTTGTTTACATCAAAGATACACGCGGGCTATCTGATTAAGGAAGGATACCTTGGACAGAGGACTTTTTAAGGGGTTTTAGCTAGTATTTACTCACATTTAGTTACATCTAAAGAAAGCATCTCAAAAATCCTGACTCGTTAGGCCGACAGCTGCACGAGAGGCTAGAATCCTGGACCTGCGCACTTCAGGTATCTCTAAATGTTCACTGTCTGATTAACTCAGCTATTGATCTGCAAAAAATTTAGTTTATAGTCAAGAAATCAAATTGGACACTTGGAAAGTAATTCTAAAAAAATATTTTACACATACAGTAGCACTACTTGGTTCATTCGTTACAAAGGAAAATGATGATGATGATAATGATAATAATAATAATAATAATAATAATAATAATAATAATAATAAGTGAAGTTGCTTAAATCATGCAGATATAACTTTCTAAGAATGCATATTACAACATTTGTAAATACCTTCTAGATGTTTTTTCGCGCATTCTTATAGTGCGCAACTCGAAAAGTCAAATGACCTTATACTTTGACATACGAGCGTCTCACTGTGCAATATGTATCTTCTATGTAAAATGCACAATATATGAAAGAAATCTTGAGGATTATATTTTATTTTGAATGAAGAAGGCTTTCTATAAAAGCCTCTTTATTTATGTAATTGTTGCATAAAAACTATAACTCAAAACATTTATGTAGGGCGTATTTACGAATATTCTGAATTATTTAGGAACGATGTAACAAGGTGGGACATAGAACACTTATTTTGAAAAAGCTCTGCCAAAATTCTATAAATGTCTACAGTCAGCACGTTATGTTATGAACCTTCTGAAAATATTTGCCATTCTTCGCCCAGTTTTTTGCCAATTTTTCATACGAGTTTATATTAACTCTGACGGTAGTTCACAGAATATTCTGAAGTTCAATTGCCTTACTTATGTGCTTGTTATCTTACAGCTGTTTCACACAGTATCGAAAGAAATTTTGAGCATTATAAAAGATAGTTTGGAGAAATTCATTGTTGTGTATTTTAATGACCTTTAAATGCCTCAAGTTCCAAATTTGATACTGGAATTCTAAAACATCTCCACTGCCAAATACAAGCCAAATTTCTCGTGCCGATTTAACATTAAATTATTGTTTATTTAATAACAAATGATTCATGCCGTAAGTAATAAAAACTTCGCACATTTCTACCAAATTTTGTGTTTTCAGAAAAATTAATTCGTTATTCACCAAACCGATTTAAGAAATGTAGCTTACACTCATGGCTATTCCGTGATTCGCAGCGGTCGTGTTTAAAAGTTAGGTTTTTAAGAGTTAATCTACGAATTCGTATTGGACACTTGACACAGAAATATTAAGGTCGCCACTTCATGAAAAATGTATTCAAAAATATCATGGAACATAAAAATAAACGTGAGGAAAGGATATTTGAAATTTAAAATTATCTTCATTTTGCTAAAGCTTTTGAATTATTACAATTTTTTTTTCTTTTTAAAGCTGTAAAGTCATTGTGGCTGTTACAGCTGCTTATTCATATTTTTAGAGCTTTTAATGAACTGCCTTAAAAGTATGCTGTTTTAGCCAATACTTTTTAGGGTTTTCTTTGATTCGTGTATAATGATAAATAAAATATAATTCTGACCGTTTATCTAATTTTAAAAAGTGGAAGCTACATAATTCAAAAAAATTATGGAAGCGAGGAAAAATGTGTAGACCGTTGCGCGATAGCTAGACATGGACATGAAACGGAGAATACACGTCTAACAAGATGCAAAACAGAAAAGAAGGGGGAGAAATGCATGGGAACTTTATTTCTATTGAATGTTAGAAAAAACATGGAACGGTGCTTCGGGGTAACTATTTGGTCACATGTAAATGACAAAAAGCTTATTGTCTGGAAATGATTAAAGATCTGTAATATAGCCTGTGGTTCCTCCGAACTGCTAAAACTGCCGCACACTTGTTTTTCATGGATACAATGAGGTTGTGGATTTAGACTTTCGGGAATATCGTTCCACTCTTGAGGAAGTGTGATCTCCAACTCTTGGACAGTAAAAGGATGTCTTGGTCTTGCAGCAACGCATCGTCCGATTCTGTGCAAAAGGATTTTGATCAAGATAGCATACTTCGTCTATGCTGATTCAAGCCCATACCCGTAATCTATAATGTGGTCTTTCCCTTACGAATATAGGTTTTTCTGAAATGCACCTTTCGCTTTCTCGCCGTACCAAAACTGGTCAGGTCTCAGGTGTTACACTCTAAACTTAATTGGGACTCGCCAGTAAACAGTACTTCCAAACACTTTACATCCAATCTTAATGCTCAGCAGCCTACCTTCTACGGTCCAAACGGTTTCTGCAAAAGAAATAGGCTCTGTTGTCCTACGTGCATAGAGACTATATTCCTTGTGTTTTCCCCGATTCAAGTCTGCCAGCAAGTCACTTTCAAGTCACATGTTCTCAAAACAAAAGCCGAACGATTGAATTTCACCACAGTGAAAATGGAAGCTTCTTTGAGATCACGATTTCTGCACTTATATCCTTTATCTGGTTTTTGACGTCATGATCGTTGATTTGCATGTAAAGTTTTCTTCTGTTCTCTGCTACGCTTTAATTTATGTTTGTTCTATTTAACACTTGTTATTGGTATAAGAATTTTCGTAATTTCGTTAAAGTTATTAACTTTCTTGAAATGTGGACCATTTGATAAAGTTCATGCCTCAAAAAGCCGTTGCATGGACAACTAAATTTAGGGAAGATGCCCATTTTTCCTCGATTTTTGTGAAAGCAGCCGGGTGTCACTGATACGAATTCCACAGCCTGTTCAACAAATATCTCGTACACTATTCATTACACCCCCATAGAAATAAGTCAATTGGAATAAAGTCAGTGATCTTGATGGTCAATAAACTTGTCCATCGCGACCAATCCATTGAGTTTATAATTTTCCGCTCAGTTAATCTCGCATATCCTTTGAGGCGACCTCCAACTGAATCACCTTTGCTAAAAAATGGCAACAGGTTCCTCGTTTGTAAAACCCAGTTACACATACTGAATAAGTTTAAGATAGTTTGTGCTGTCCAAACGGGATAGTAGTAAATACACACAACTTTGCAAATAAACGGAAGTTGACACAAAGCATCCTAGACACAGTCATGCATGTGTTTGGCCTAAGCTTTTCTGCTTGAATTAATCTTCTCAACATATTCCCTATCTTCATACAAAATACTGATGAGGAATTAAGAAACACCTTAAATTAATAATATTAGATGAAACTCATGGACAATGAAACACCATCAATATTATAAAAGAGGTTTATTTTTTGCTATAAAAATAAAAGATAAATCTGGAGTGACTCTACTCGACTTTCCGAACATCTACGATTAAGATAATTACCGAGCATTTAAATAAATTTTAATCGAGGAATAATTCAAATATATATACTAAATTGAAGCTCAACCGAATGCACCGTTTAAACGCTTGCACACTAACAAGAATTTCTCACCATATGCCATAATGTAAAACAAATCTTTGTTGTAGCCCTGTAGAAAAATTATAAGTTCTGTACAAACCAAAACTAATACTGGTTTTAAGACGGTGGTTTGTAGCGTATATATCCAATTTGAGCTCAATTGAATGTACCGTTTAAACGCTAGCGCACTTTCAAGAATTTCCCCCATAGGCCATAATGTAAAAGAAATCATTGTCGTGGCCCTGTAGAAAAACTATATGTCCTATACACACCAAAATCAATACCGGTCTTGCAACGGTGATTTATAACATATATACCCAATTTGAGCTCAATCGAATGCCCCATTTAGGAGCTATCATGTTCACACACATACACACATACATACATACATCTCGTAAAAATAGCATAAATGAATTCAGAAGATCTCGAAACGTGTGAATACACCAAAATCTCGAAGTCGAATTTTTTCATGATTACAATACTTTCCTTACATGCTACATGTTCGGAAAGTAAAAATATTTTACTTTGTAGAACATTCTACAATAAATAAGACAATTCTAAAAAGATGCTTTCGAAACCAAAAACCATATTTATTCCCAATATAAGGCATAATTCGATAAAGAAAAATTCTTAATTTTTGAAGAAACATATTAAATAAAAAATTTCGTTTGCATTATAGCGAAATAGAATTTCGTTAACATGTTCGTGCTTTTACGTTTCATAAATAAAATGCTGTCCTAGAAGTTTTATCTTCTACCATTTCATTAATAATTATGAAAATTTGATACTTTTTAAAACCAGTCGACCACAAATTCCTTCTATGGTTTTTAATATTTAGTTATCGAATGTTTCCAAGCAGTTCTTTTCAAACTTGTGCTTTTATCGCATTCTTAAATATATTACGCCTCATTATGCTTTCATAGTTATTTAAAAATTCAAGCATCTTTTGATAATGCAACCTTAAAGGAAACAAATATTTTATTTGGTAACTTATTTAAGTAAAAGTTAGTACACTAAATTCATTACATCCTTAAACATTCTACTAGAATTAAAACCTCTGTCACTTTGAATATTTAATATTTTCACTTAATACGCTTGTGAAATTCATGGAAAATAGTTTTTAAAAAATTGTTTTAATATGTCGTGTTTGGGGAAAAAATCCATTATGAGTTTTCTCAAATTATGTGGAGAACCTTCACTTGATTTAATGGGCCCATCAGAAGTCTTTCAAGAAAGTACTTTATTTTTAGGAAATGAGAGTACATGTGCAATATTTTTATTATTTTTAAATAAAGCAGCATATAAATTTTATTTATTTTTAATAAAGGCTTTCCCTACATTAAGTAAACAATTTTATTTCTTAGATAATTCATTTGGATGCATCAGAAGTTGATTAAATTAGCTTAATTTTAGAAAATGAACGTAATTTATCAAATTACTAACGTGAATTTGCGTTTCTAACGCAAATTTACGTTACATTTTGAGAAAGTTGCTCAAAACTCTAGATCATTAGATCGACATTCGCTGATTAGACCAGAACAGTGAATATGTAAATATATATTACATGATGATTATAAAAAAAAACTTATCCAGCTAAATGAACTCTTTTAACGGCCTATCCGGTCGGCCGATGTAAAATACTTCAGATATTATCTTTTAAATGTATGCGTTGGAGACTGGAATATTATTTAAAATAGCACAACTTTTAGGGTCACGGTTACAATGAAACAATTTTGGAATTTATTGATAGCAGCACCTTCTTTTTTTCTGCAAAAATCGATCAGCGTATTGAAAAATCATTCACGGCGTTACCCAGACAGCACAGCAAACTTGCAGCAAGCTTGATTTATCTAGTCAATAAGCTTGAACATTCCAAGCGTGTAAGCTTAATGCAATCTTGAATCAAGTGTTCAAGCTTACACTTGCCCAGCTTGCATTAAGCTTGTCATAGCAATCTTAATTTCAAGCTTAAAAAATTTTCCTAAAAAAATTTCTTAAATACACGGGGCGCCTGTCGGCGAACTCGCCCCACATATTTTATTTTTCCACGCATTTTCCTCTCTATGTTGAAATTTCAAGTCAGTTTAATCTATTTCCATCAAGCGTCCGGGATCGAACTCGGGACCTAAGGGATGGGAAGCCAGCGTCCTAACCATTCCGACAATATTCCTCGCGCTGGCACGACTAAAGTTTGAAGTGACTGTTATGATTGTCACGCCGTTTTCTGGCCAGATCGATCAGTGCCCGATGCCGATCTGTTTCTTTTATTTTTCCATGGGATGAATCAAAATTAAAATAATCTTATGTGTCATTTATAAACTCTTCTAATAGGGAAATAAGCATAATATAAACTTAAAAGCAGCACACGTTTTAAAACTTTCAATATCGCGACACTCATGTTGGGCAATACTGGCCAAAATCGAGACAAACGACTGATTTTGAAATCAATTTCGTAGTATAATTGTATTTTATTTTGAAGAATTTCCATATTTGGAAATATAGAATCTTTTTTTTTAATTCTGTGGTCAAGTACATTTATGACTGATGATGAATAATTTGTTATGTGGATGTGGCTTTCCAAATCAAGCAGTAATCAAGTTGTATTCAAGCTTGACAGTTGAAATGACTTCTCGAAGCTTGCTGCAAGATTAAAATGAATTGAACTGTCAAACTTGTATTAATACGTCAATTTCAAAGAAATGTCAAGCTTGATTTAAGCTTATGTGCTGTCTGGGTATGACGATACACGCATGATAAAATCTGGCGACTTTAAACATTTACAAAGAAGATCACTGGAAAGAACTAATGACAGCACTAGAGAGGACAGCGAAATTTTTATTACTTGAATTAAAAGTTTTTGAGTTCCCTACAATAAATTAACATTTCTACTGTCAATTGCAGTGAATTATGTGAATTGTGTCAATGCAACTTCTCTCTTTGCTGTGTTTGGTGCTTTAAAATGCACTTTTACATGCAAACGCCACCATGGAATTTGGATGCGCTGATCAATTTTCAAAGTTAAGAGAGGTTATTGCCATTCAAAGAATTAGATCTTTTTCACTGTAACTGTAACCGTCAGAGGTCTCTTAAAAAAATCTCAGTCTCGAGTACATATCTTTAAACATCAATATCTAAAATTTAATATGTATTGAAATATCGACTTTTTTCTTTTCCTTTTTGTCACATAACAAACAGCAAAATATCATATTTCATTTATGCAGTTTCAGTCGTTTAGTTACTAGTTTGAGCAAAAATTTGATTAAATAAGTTTCTTCCCTCAAAAATGTTTTGTACCTAATTTATTATACAAAATTTTTTTAAGAACTATATATTACTTTTGCAAAATTATCATAAATATTTTATCAACATGAAGTCATAAAATTCTAAGTAAAAGGAAATAGGGATGGAGGAATTCCCTTGCAGCTAGAAAATAATGCAGCTAGTGAAGCATAAAATATTAATTTCCATGCGAAAAACATAAAATTGCTTGGAGGTATGAAACTCAGTCTCCTATCTTTGTTGTTTGTTTGCTACAACGGATCATCTTTTAGTGTTCTATAAATAAAATGATATCAGTTCATAGCTTCTTGTTAACTGCTATTATTTCAGAAAGCAGTTTGGACTTTCTTAGAATCAATTTTTTTCTCTCTCTTGGCTCACACTTTAATATTTGTAGCATTACAGCTTCAAGCGGTTGGAAATCATCTTATATTTATGGGTGAAAGAGTTATGCATTTAAAAATACGTTTTACATTGTATTACTGAAGAAATATTGCATTATTTGCTTTTCACATCATTCATGAAGGGAATATATGTTATACGAAAATACCAATTATGTTTTCAACAAATATTAGTTTTTTAATATATATGAAACACTTACTACACTGAGGTCAAAAATTATGGTTACATTTACGATTTTTACAATCAGAACAGTAAAACCGATCAAATTTGCATTTTATGAATTTTGAGCAACGGATGGCACAGTGGTAACTTCCAATTTAGAATAAATACTACTAAGCGTTAGTGTTTTAGCACAATGTTGAAAATGACTGTTTAAGCATCAAGAATTTTTGCCTTCATTGTTGTGAATATTGCGGTAAAACAATATCGACTGTTTGTAATGAGGAGTTCTCATAATTGTTTATACTATAATTCAGTGAGATCGAAAGCAATTGATAGGATTGTAGTTGGGTTGTCACAAGAGAATTTGGCTTGATGATAACTGTCTCTGATTGTGTGTTCCAGATTGTGGAATCCATTAAAAACAAGTGGTACCATCACCAGGAACTCCAGCTGAAAAGACAGCAAAAAAGTCCTAGAGCGACGACAACTACAAAGGCTCGATAACTGACGTCAAATAAACGACAGCTCAGGCAGACTACGGCTAGAGAGCTTTTTAGTGACTTCTCTGCTGCGTTAGAAAAAAGAGTTCTCAGGCAAAAAGTACGTAGACATCTTTCAGAGAGGGCCCTTTACGCTTGGCATCAAGTGGCGTGTCACTGAGCGCACGAAAGCACGTTTCTCGTGGTGCCGAACACGCCATTCTTGCACACACAAAGAATAGGGGCTTTTTACTGGTGTGTCAAGATTCCGCACATAGAGTGATTCTCGTTGAGTCTTAATGTGCAGGGAAAGAGGAGCACTGTATCATTCCTCCAACGCAAGATAAATTGACCAGTTTGGCGGCAGAGGAATCCTTGTCTAGGGCGGCATCCTGCTCGGGAGTCGTTCACCATTGTACGACTTTTATTTTGATTGTATCACTGTACATCTGTATAGGAATTAGGTCTTTAACGGCTATGTGAGGTTTTTTCGGGGTGCTGAAGTCCAGGATTTCTTTTCATGGACGATAATGCAAAAACCACAGAAAGCTCACATTGTCGATGATATTCCTGAATCAGAGAATATTAGCTGCATGGACTGGCCTACGAATTCCCCTGATCTCAGTCCTATAGATATGTTTTTTGGATGATATAAGAATGCCAGAGCTCGACGTTCACGCCCTTTCTAAGACCATACAAGGGTTGAAAGCCCCGCTTCTGGGACATGGGATTCATCGCTGCAAGCGTTACTCATCGACTTTATTAACAGCATGGCGGCTGGTTGTGAGTTTTGTATAGCAGCTCACAGCGGCCACACTCCATATAATATAGATCTTTCCAGAGATATGATGCATCATGATTTCATTGTTTTTGGTACAATCTGTATATTAACTAAGAACTTGTCACTTTTTATATTGTTATGCTGCTATTTGCTTTCTCCTATGATAATCCTATATCTCTGGGCCAAATTTTGTTACAATAAATCGAATATTTCTTCATTATCACAGATTTTGTGTCCGCAGCTTAATTTTGGACACCAGTATGTTTCACAATACTGAAAACGAAAAAGTTATGGAAGTCAAGTAGATTTTTCAATATAACTTTCGACGGTTTGAGAAATATGCATTTTTCAACGTCATAGATACTTAACGCTTAAATTAATTTAAAATTATTGAATTGGGTTTTTACCCGAATACTTATAAGCAGTGTTGGGCAAATTTTAATTGTAAGGACAATTAAAGATTAACAATTGATTAATTCTTAATTGTGGCCGTAACAAGTAAGAATTGATCAATTGTTAATTCTAGTAGCAGCAATTAGCAATTAATTAATTGTCAATTGTCATTTGCTAGATTTAACAATTAATAGTTTGTTGTAATTGTAATTTTCAATTGTTTTATATGAATTTAAATAAAAACTAACAATTAAAATATGACTGGTGTGGATCTCTTCATGTTTAGCGGCAAAAAGTAGGATATGTCCATTCTCGAAGTCCCATGAACACTGTACTAAAATTCATCAATTCCATCTGGTTTCATCAGGTGGGCTTATTGTGTGTCCTAACGCATCCTGTATTATTTCAACACTCTTAGGTCGTCCTGCAGCTTTCCACAAAAAGCATCACGCTTCTTCATGACTGCAGCCTGCATTTCTGACAATGGCGTGTTTTGCTTGCTTAAAACTTTGTCCGCTTCCGCAGTTGCACATGGGCTTAACGTATGCGCACAGCATTGTAAATGAACAGGAAGGAAATTAATATTCTCAGGATCATCTATTATTGATGATTCGTCTTCTTCAACATCTGATTCAGAAGTGACTTCTGGTGTATTGTTGTCAGAAGTGACTTCTGTATGTTAATACTTGTTAATTTGACACCGAACATTTTGAAAGCTTTTACGAAATTTCTACCATAATCCGTCACCGATTCAACACTTTTATTTGTATTGACGTAGAAATCTCCGCTAATTTCTTGAATTATATCGGATAGCCGATCGTACCTGTGGGCGCCTTTGAATCTTTGACAAGCTAATGCCACTGAAACTCTGCGTAGATCTTTTGCAATCCAGTGCGCTGTTACTGAAACTTCTATTTTTGCTGGACCAAATATCTATTCTTGGGCACCCATAGTCAACTTCTTTTAATTCGGACTTTATCTTCGTCACTTGGCTTTCGTAGTGTTTTTCGATACGACGTCCTTGTGTACGTCGATTCATTAGAGTAAAGCCAATTTAGATATTTACAAGTCCGTGAATATTTTTGAAAAATATGGATCGTCCACTTCAGGTAATGGGATCATAGAGTGTATAAAATATGTTCATGGAATTGTTCTAGGGTAATTTTATTCTCATTTGTTTTCTTTGTTTTAGTAGTTTTGATTTTAACAATAGTATCACCTTTTTTCTGTACGTCAGTTTTCTTTTAACATTTGTTTTGTACTCTTCAACGCTTTGGTTTCCGTATTTACGCTTCAAGTGAATCAAAAGTTTTTTGTACAGTTATGATATCCGTTAAGTTGAGTGATTACATCGTTTGGACATTTCCTACACACAGCCGTGATTTTATTACCTGTTGACAATTCAGGTACGCATTTGAAATATGTTCCATCAAGCAAGAGAAGTCGCGCTTGCGAAGATGACGAGCACTCGACGGTGTCGTTTGGTAGCATAGGCGAATCCGTTTCTAGTGACTCATTAATGTCCGAAACCAAACTATTCACTGACAAGTTGCTGTCTTCGTCAATGTCGTCTATCGAGGACATTTTCGTTCGCAAAATTGGGCAAAAACAGTGTATTTACGTTAGTTAAAACAAAACA
Organism: Cheiracanthium punctorium; assembly: GCA_038373885.1. Lineage (NCBI taxonomy): Eukaryota > Metazoa > Arthropoda > Arachnida > Araneae > Cheiracanthiidae > Cheiracanthium > Cheiracanthium punctorium. The sequence goes on along the minus strand of JAWZYV010020133.1, from coordinate 184,208 downwards.
CAAAGTAGTAGGTATGTCAATTTTTATCTTAGCGTAAGACTAGTTCACGCGGCGGGCAAGCGAGCAATGAACACACGGCAGTCGGCACCGGCGCAAAGCTAGCTAGAGTGACTGGCACGAAGATAGGGATGTTACGTGCTTGAGTCGAAAATATGATGCTCTCAAAGAAATGCCACACCCGCACTTCGCACAGGAATCGTATATAATGCGAGATTCGGTTGCAATAATAATAGAATACGCGTGAGTAGTCTGGCAAGCGAATTATTTTGTAGATAGAAAGAGAGAGATACGTAAATCTTCGCAATTACGTTAAATTTTATACATCTTTTAAATGATTCCGTATAGATAAGTAATTTAATTGTTAGCTTTAATTGTTTGATAGAATAATTAAAAAAGTTAATTGAAATTATTTTAATTGGCAATGATGATTAACGTACATTAATCCAAATAATTTAATTGCAACGTGTAACTAAAAGTTTAATTGCAATTAATTTAATTATAACTAATTTAATCGCAATTACTATTTTAGTCAACTAATGCGATGATTAAAAAATTGATTAACGCCCAACACTGCTTATAAGAACTTGTTACAATTAACTACCTTTATTTTTAGAATTGAAAATACCTGTTGCTAATCCTCAGATATTTTTAAACACAAAACTATGTGGATATATGTATATATATATGTAATGCTAGCTGAAATGCGAGTTCTTCGCACGGAATGAAGATTGCTACACCAATAAATACAAATATCCGAATCGATTTAAGCCATCTGCTGCCGTACAGACATATTCAGGATAAATAGCGAAAATTAAGTAACCACAAAAGTGTTTTGAAAAGTAAGCGTTAAATATTTTTATTTAATCCAGATGTTCATTTACAGACGATTTTATTTTCTCACAGTACGGTTTTTTTTAGCTTCCTTATAAAAACCTTTGTTACTCTAACATAAATCATACAATTCCAACGCCAGTTTTATCAGGCGTCCAAAACAAAAACAGTCCCAACAAAATTTTTATATAAAACTAAATTAAATCTTTAGAATCCTCGCACCTCTCACTATTGTAACGTGCCCTCATTCTCAAGTACATATTTTATATTTCACCTCGAATCAAATTTCCCAGTTTTATTACCATGGAGTTTGGTGCGTTCGTTAGTTCATCATCACATAATCCGTTGTTAATATCGACGGAACTTTACTACTCCCATGGGGGAAAGCACATCCGTCACAGGAGTGACGATGCTGCTGAAAGAAAATCTTTGTTTACGATCTTTTATGGACATGTACCAGATTATCCGGATCACTGAATTATTAATAATTTCTTTTTTTTTAAACAGGTTCGAAAAATAAGTAATTATATCCTCATAATGCACAGTAATAATTCAATTTACAATAACAATTCAATATAAAAATTCATCAACCTGATCCCACTTTATTAAGAAGGATCTAACTTAAGCCTGGATAATGCATCAGCATTTCTATGTTGAACGCCCCTTCGATAAGTAATTTTCAAATTGTATCGCTGCAACGCTAAAGCCCACCTTGTTAATTTGGCGCTGTGTGGAAGACCATCTGTGAAATATGTTAAAGGGTTATGATCTGATACGATCTGGATTTCCGCGCCAAATATCCAAGTATCAAATTTTTTAGTGCTTCTAAAACTCCATATGCTTCTCTCTCAATCGTAGACCATTTCGTTTGGCTGGGGTTTAGTTTCTTGCTGAAAAAAGCAATAGGGACTTCCTCTCCCTTGGCGCCCTTTTGTGCGAGACACGCGCCAATAGCTGTAGCCGATGCGTCACTGTACAACTGAAACGGCTTGTCAAGATCTGGGGTGTGTAAGATAGGTATCTTCATCAATACCTCTTTCAATCGAGTAAACGCTTGGTCCTCAGAGGAGCCCCACGGCATAGTAATCCGTACTTTCTTCTTGGTTAGATCTGTTAGTGGCAAAATTATTTGCGCGAATTGTGGTATGTAACTCCAATAATAACTTGCTAGCCCGATTAAGCTTCTTAGCTCTTTCTTGGTAGTAGGTCTTGATATCCTCTTTAAAGGTTCAATCTTCTCTGGATCTGGTGTATGCCGACCGGAACCTACAATATGGCCCAAAAATTTTACCTGGGTTCTCGCGAACTCGCATTTTCCAAGATTCACAGTAAGTCCTACTTCCCTCAATGTTTTAAAGACTTGGCTTATATGCTTTAAATGTTCTTCCCAACTGTTAGAGAAAATGATTTTGAGTTGCGTCTTCTAATGCACCTTCCGAACACAGCAGATCGCTCGCCTAGTTGTTCCTTTTTAGATCTAACTTCTAATGCAGCTGGCACGATCTATCTGCAACAAAATGAAGACAAATGGAGGAATTAGGATCACACTTTCGCAGCTCGACCAGAACAGCATAAAAATAAAATAAAGAGGACAGATGTCAGTCTGAACAATGTAAGAAGAGTTAAGTCAACACTGTGGATAATTTTTGACTTCCTTGCATACGTTCAGTATGGCATTGCATGCTTAGTTTAAACTTCGAATAATATATCTTTTTAGACAAGGCTTATAGTTTCTCTTTATTCTAAAAAAAAAAAAAAAAAGTAACGGCCGCTGTCGCCACCACCGCCGCGGCCGACGCTGTCAAGAGCTTGTTCGGCTATCTTCGCCTAAACAATGGGGATTTCAATTTCGAGAAACATGTCTACGGATTCAGAAAATTCCGAGGAACCTGATAAGCTGACATAAATTTCGAAAATCGAATTATTTTAGAAGATATTAATAAAAAACTGAAAATATAAAACATAATGGCATAAAATCATTCATTCCTTTCCAACAAAGCAATACCAAGTATGTAGAATCGCATGAAACTGGCAAACATGAAGCAGAATGATACCCATTTTACGACAAATTAAAAAGTATATGAAATAAATAACTCAAAGTGTGTTACACAAAGTTGCCAATTTTCAAATAGTAAGTTCGCTTAGACAGCAGGAGTTTAGAATGAGCGATTATTCGTTTTTCCAAAACAGAATAACTAATTCTAACTGATTTTAAAACCCCCATCTTGGCATTAGGTACGATCTGGCAAAATGGAATATTTCCAAGCAGGGTGAATCTCAACCGCAGGTTCAAAAATATTAGAACCCAATATCTTGAAAATGAAAAATAATTAAAATGCAGATTATTTTAAATCCGGTTCGGTCCAGCTGAAGTATTTGTTACCGGTAGAAATATTTGGTGACGTTAACTATGTCATTACAGCAGTTATAGTACACATTGGATATTTGCCAGCGCGGCGAGATGATATATTTCGTGGTGCTAAATACACCAATCTGCAAAGGATTATGTATATGAAAATATGGATAACGGTTTTCCGAGAACCTTAAATGAGCAGTAATTATAGGTTGTGAACATGTGGAAATTGCCAAATAATGAAAAGTCGTCATGGGTGGCAAGTTCCGTAGTTTTTATCAAAGAAAACATATGAAGTACTGTTTTCTCAGAGCTAATTATTAACTATACATATACGCAAGTCACCAAATTATGAAAATTCGCCATAATTGGCTAATATGCAAGGTGTTTCATTGGTTTCACATAATTAAAAATAGTGCAAAATTTAAATTTTTATGTTCCAAGCATCATGCAAGAACCAAGCATTGTGTAGCTCGGTAACATTCTATCTGATCCAACCTTTTTGTTTTGTTTGTTTAAATTATTCCTTTTTTGCGAATAAGCCTTATTAGGGGTCGAATTCGTCATTCGAATAGCGAGCGTGGCGAGTCATGGGGCCCCGGCCCCTAGTGATGTACATAATTACAATTTAGGTATGGGTGAAATATTGAGCGTATATTTCACCCACACTGATAAGTTTACTTTTAAATGCGTTAATTTCCAAAACTAACAATAATAACTACTAGATATTCAGTAAAATAAAGTAATATTTCTAGAAGCTTTGAATGGAATTTAAAAATTTTTTAATTTAATGTAGTTTATTTCAATGACCGTTCATAAATTTGATACTGAATGGTGTAAATTTGTAAATATAAATAATATAAGATTATTATTACAATTATAAATAATATTAATAATAATAATAATCTTATATTATATATATTTGTAAATATATATAATAATATAAGATTTCTAAAGATCATATTTTATTCAATAATCGCACTTGATTAGAACAAATATTTAGCTTTTAGCTCATAGATTCAGTAAGTTTTGTTTCCAATAAACTCATTCCTGCTACTGGTAACTGCATCTTAAAAACTGGTAACTGCATCTTAAAAGATGGCGATTTAACAATATGCAGTTTGAGAAAAAATGTATTTGTTGCTATATGCCACTATCACACCCCTAAACCCTCTAATATCCCACAATCTGAAGTTCTTGAATATGTAGCTAAGGTACTCTTAAGATGCTTTTTGAAAATCGCTCAGAGCAAAAACGTAATTCCCTTAATTTTTTTTGCAACAACTTATAAATGCTTTACATTTTCCGATTCAATCTTTTTTTTTTTTTTTTTCCATTTTCGTAAACGCTTTGTAATAGTGACAAATATTCACTTTTAAGCTCGAAAGATAATACTTAGTTGTCGTAAAACGTTTCTATGCCACTATAAATTATACAAGGGGTGATCAAATGAAAAGGTACGAAACGACACGGTGGGTACAAATATAGACTTTATTCAAAATATACACCATAGGTATGAGCAAAACGATCCCACTGATGAACAAGCCGCAGGATTCCTTGTTCCCAGAATTCCTGTGGCCGTAACGAGACCCAGTCTGTAATAGCGTCCTTGAGTACGTCGTCCGAGTTGAAGCGCTTCCCTTTCAGGTGTTTCTTCAGTGGACCTAACACATGGAAATCGCAGGGCGAGATGTCCGGACTATAGGGCGGATGATCAAGCTGTTCCCACTTGAACTTGGTCAGTTCCTTGGCGAAAATGGATACTCCATTTTCTCATTGACTTGTGGGACACACAGCCTTTCCAGTATACGGTCCTCATCCGGCGATGAATAGTGGCCGGTTTAACACCTTCCATTGTCAGAAATCAGATAACGCCTCGATGTTCCTCAGTCGTCGAATTTTGCAATGTGAACGCCATCCTGTCCTCACACGCACTGCCCCATCAATTGGACGTAGTAGGGTGCTTTTTACAACAGCTTCTGCTCTCTCCTGCGGGCCCCCGCATGTTCCTATCCACTAGGGTGTATCAGGAAAAAAATTTTTTTGAAAATAAAACTTTCAAGTGGATAAAAAGTTGTTACTGTCATCAAATACTTACCAAAAAAAATTTTTTTTGAAATCGAAAAATATTTAGGTCTCCCGGAATGACCCTGAAGTTGTCAGTTTTTTAGTCAAAACGATATTTTTAAACATTTTTTTATAAAGTATATATAAATCAAACTTAAATATTCAACAGCAAAAATGGGCAATTTAAGATAGAATCTATCAATAAAAAATGCATTGCGATTGAAATTGAACATTTAGATCTCCCGGAATCGTATTGAAAATCTCCAATATTTTGTCAACTAGCCGTATTTAAGAAATGTTGAAGAATCTTTCAAATTTTCAATCATTGTATTAATAATACAGACACTGCAGTACAGCGTTCCGAAATAGCAAGAATATTTTTGTACGCGAATAGGGGTCTCAGATTTCAAGGTGATAAAACTGTAGCTCCCCCATGACTTTGGAGATAAGGGAAGCGCAAGACCATCACATGATTACTTCTCTCTCCCTCGTCCACCCTTCCTTTCTTTTTCAGTTTGTTTTTAGCGTTTTTTATGTATGAAGCGTCCATTTAGTGAGCATTTATGTTTTTGATTTGTGATTGAGTTCAATTTGGTTTTGTTGTTTCATGAATAGGAAAACTCATTCTTCATCAGCAAGGAAAACTACTGACGATCCAATTGTCGGCCAACTTCTAGATATAAGTTATATCAATGTTTTACCTACTAAAATTGATGTACTACGTTATTTTGAATGGGTAAGAGATAAGTTGAAGCCTGAAGGATGTCATCAACCAAAGAAAAAGGTAGTTGCAATGCGAGTGGCTCGTAAGCTAGAAGAAATATGGAGGGAGGCTTCTATTCCTGTTTCATCTGTAAGCAACATTGTTTTTATGATTTTAAAACTACACGAGAGATCTGAAAAGATGAAAAAGTCATCAGGGTGTAACGCATAAAAATGCCAAGAGCTTTAAAACGTCCGTTGAAAAGCTCAAAATCTGACATTGTAAATAATGTTTTTGATATTTGTTCATGCAAATGTAGAGATTTAGATAAATGTTTGTGTCCAGCGCAAAGGAAGGTTCCACAACTGGAACACAAGTTCTTGAATGACCAACGAAACCTTAGGCTTATGGTTATAGGAGGAATTGACACATTAGAGAGTAAAAAAAAAAAAATCGAGAAACGTGCTAAAAGAAAGGAGAAGTCCATACAATTCGAGTTAAACTGATGTCTCCAATCAACAAATATCGCTACTTTACGACATGAAGGCATTGTTAGTGACACTGACAGCGATTCCATTCAACAAGATTCAAGTGATGAAAATGTTTTAGCTATAAAAAATAAAATACCAGAAAATAAAAAGGAAAATTCTAGCGTTCCAGTAAAGCAAGTCCTTCCAATAGATCTGCCATCATTTTTCAGATCATGTGATCGCAGAGCAATTTCCAATAGAGCGGGACCGGAACTAGCAAGTGCTCTTTTCCAGGATTTAAATTTGTGGCACCAGAAAATCAGACGGCGGTAATTGATAAATCGAAAGTTTTTCGTGAAACTGTGAAAGTATTGCAACTCGCACCTCAGAAATAATTTCTCTCTATTTTGATGGTCGGAAAGATGAAACTATAGTCAAAGAAAATGTACGTGGTAAATCTGTCCGGAAAACTATACAAGAAGAACACATATCTTTGGTTGAAGAACCAGGTTCAATATATTTTGGTCATGTAACTGCAGACAGTGGTTCTGGGAAAGACATTGTATCATTAATAATGAAACACATGGAATGTAACTGCATTGATGTGACAACTATCAAAGCTCTTGGATGTGATGGTACGCACACAAACACTGGAGTTTCTAATGGATCAGGTTGCAGGTTGGAAAAGCTGCTTGCGTTTGTGATGCGCTGCCTACAATTATCAAAATAAATAGACAGTGAAATCAAGATTTATTTTGAATAACCTTTACATATTCAATGTTCTTTATTTGTAACCTTTATGTGTTTGTTTATATCTTTTGTAACCTTTTTCATCTAAAGATCACACTTTCTGATTTTTAATTTTTATATATTTTTGTTCCTCCAAAATTGTTTTCTAATGTGTAATTATTTCTAATGCCACCCCTCCCTCACCCCCACCCCCGCACCCCAGAATAAAAAAGAAACATAGAAACTTATAAAGTAATGAAAAATTAATATACATTTTATTTGCACTGTTGCTAGAAGTTTACCAATGTAAAATATCGTCTGGAAATTTTTGAATATTTGATAAAATAGCAAGGTTCTTAAAATTAGATTCCGGCAGACTAATATAGTTAATGGTACAAATGAATTTTTTTAAGTCTGTTGTCTTTCTAAACTTCAAGTTTTTGTACATAAAAAATATAAATATACTTTATATTCTGTATTACTGTATATATATATATCTTTTAAAATACTCATTTTAGGTCAAAAAAGTTGAATTTCAAGTTAATTCCGGGAGACCTAAATATTTTTCGATTTCAAAAAATTTTTTATTGGTTGATATGTGATGACAGTGACAACTTTTTATCAACTTGAAAGTTTGATTTTTCAAAAAAAAAAATTTCGTGATACACCCTACATCCTCACAAAAGGCTCCAATTTCATTCCTAGATGTCTCGCTACGTGCTCTCATAGCTACGTCCCGCAGTGGACTGGGCGCTACACTCCGTTCCCATAAGAACACGGAAAGTGAAGCAGCACCCGGCTTGGCCAGTGCTTGTGAGGGACTTCCCCCTCTCCGCCCGTCCGCTGTGGAACCGTGTACGCTAATGGGAGCTGGTGCACGTAAAATCCGTCGTGGCTCCAAAGTCCTCCAAGTTGTTAAACGATACCTCTGGGGGTGCCGATTTCAGGGGGTTGGTCCCTCCTCTGGAATTGGTTCAAAATTACGCGACCCCGAGCTAAGACGGGCTTCCTCCCAATGGGGCTCATTGAAATGGAAGCCGCTCCTTCAGCCCATCGCCTGCCTATATAGGGGGATCTGTCACCGCAACGCGGTAGCCAGACGGCATTAGCAACAACAACAACAACAACATCTCATAGCTGCATGGTCAAATATGTTAACGGTTATGTTGTTACGACGTTTCGTACATTTTCATTTGATCACCCCTTGTACATAGCCTCATGGTGTATTCCAGTGTAATTCATTATTCCTTTAGCAGAAAACAAATATTAATTTATTAAAATCAGGTACCAGATTGGATTTCAATATTGCGCATATAATATCAATTATAAAATAACGCATTGAATCGAAAGTCATTTCTTTTATTTCATTTTTTTTCCCCAAAGGCGGACGCATTTTGCCAATCAAGTACAGACCACTATTTAGGCTGAAAGTGTTGGTCACTTTATTATGGATGCGATGCAACCTATAGGTGGACCAGCATTGCTCCTTATGAAAGGGACGACAATTTTGCAACCAACTCAAAGCCGAGAGTCGAATCCAGACCCATGGTAGCGGGAAGTACGCTAACGACCATAGAATCTGGCCCGGCCTTCCATTTCATATAGCTAGAGCAGTATGTAAGCATCGATTGATAATGACCGGATAGACTGATAATTGCTGGAAAATGGCTGCCGTTGCCTTCTCTGTTTTTCACTTCCAGCAACAGGACAGTCGCGTGGATCCTTCGCCAATGCAACACAGCCCGCTACAATAACAACTGCCACTTTTTTGGCTGTGTGGGACGCGATTGGCGAAACTTTCGACCACCCTCTCTTCGATAATTAAACCAATCCATGGCCACCGCTGCACTTGTTTAGTGTCTCCAGTTGTTCTTCCATATCGATGATACTACTGCACAGTTCAAGATCAATTTTTCTTTCCATATATGAAATTTGACTCCATATTTTTAATAGTTTTAGTTTGACAACGTATCATGGGTGAACGCTTGGAAGCTATACATTTTTGCATCTATTGCATTTATCTGCTTTCAGAAAATTCTAAATATTTTTAGATTTAACACTCAAAAAAGAACATAAAATGCAACTAGTTTCCCATTTTAAAAGTGAAGGTAAAATTTGACAAAAAAACATCACGCTACATTATCCAATATGCTACATACATTTTATACAGAATACTACCGGAAAACAAATTGATTTTGGAAGAAAAAAAAAATAGTTGAGAATAAAGATGTAGTTCGAATTTTTTGAAAAATGTGTACACACTTTTTGCTCAAATGCCCCGTTTATTAACCTTTATTTCAGATTGAAAAGGATCTTATTCTTTCGTGCATTCATATATATATTTTTCAAAGTAAATAAACTGTTTGTATCTTTTTCAATGACAAATTATATTTTAAAATTACAAAGGTGATATTCACAAACCATGATTGTATAGTGCTCGTTTGTTTTATTAATGCATAAATAAAAATACTTAGAAAAGACAGTAAAAGTAAGGAAGTTAAAAATATATTTTCTCCAGTTAAATATGTCATAACGTTTTATTCGCATAGTAAAAATATTATGTTTTCTGTAACGTTTCCTATTATAGCTACTTTGTATTTCATCCCAAATAACACATTACAGCTCGACATAAATCTTATTCTCTATCGGATCGGAGAAACAAATATATTCTTTTTATACCCAAACAAACGTCAAAAGAAATTATTCCTTCCATTAAATATTTGAGTAGTTACTCAGTTAAATATTTAGACAGAATGAAACAAAATACCCGTGGCCGACCTACATATGCTTTTAAAAATATGCGAATTTTCAGATTAGTGTGATGCATTATTTCCGAGCGGTTTAACTTTGTAAAAATTAGAATTACCGCAACACGGCATCTAATGCATCAAGAAAGCTGTCATATTATTGTAACGGTTTAAAATTTCTGCAAGCGGTATCTGAAATGGCAAGAAATAACATTGTACTTTGAATATTTAACGTCATATTGAATGTAGCAGTTTAGTAAAAAATATTTTTTTTATAAAAGAATCAGCTAACTATTGAAATATTTGTAGTGCAAATGCATACCCAGCGATTTTTATTTTTTTAATGGTATTTTAATTCCTTTGTGTGATTTGCAAAAGTTTTATTTTGTGATTATTAAGTAAAGAAAAAAGAATAAAAAAACAGTAAAAATAGTACTCTAGCTTACAGAAAAAGTCAATCATAAGTTTGTGACGCTAATTATAAATAAAATTACGGTAGTTTTTATATGACTACTGTACTTATTATATTTTGACAAGTCTTCTACACTATTAAAATCTGTGCGCGTCTGTCTGTCTGTCTGTAGCATCATCTCCTTCGAAACGGCTGGGAGTCGAGTTACGATCGAGGTGTCCACGGATTCGAAAAATTACGAGGAAGGCCTTCCGCTAATTGAAATTTCGAAATTCGAATTAGTTTAGGAGATATTGATAAAAAAACCGTCAAAAACACTAATTTTTGCTCTCTGTAATTCCGCAATTGTAACCCCTGTAGTCAAAAAGTGAAAAAGACGCTTCATGGTTGCCATGTGTGGCGATTTTGCCTAATAAAATGATTTAGATACTTGAAGGAAAAATAAAAGAATAATGACATTTTTTCTGTAGTTAATATTCGAAAGGTTATTTTTTAACTAAAATAACGTGTGCACGCAAAGTCAAAGCAGGAAAGAAATGCTTTATACCCAAAAGAAAAAAGGATTTGGATATTTCCGAGACTAAAGTGTATAACATTTTAATTTGGTGAAAAATAAAATGGCTGATATGCCGATTTTGAGAAAGCGGATTCCAGCGGTTTGTACAGTTTTATGCTTGACGCAATTTACTGAGAGCGTAAAGAAATAGTATTTTTAAAAACATGTGTAGGTTTTACTAGAATTTAGCCTGAAAATTTAATTTTCCGTTCAGAAATAATGCAATTATTAAGGCGATTTTAAACGATCTGTATTCAGAATTTTCATCAATTTAAATAAATTGGTTTAAGTTAGGAAAAACCCCGCCAAATTTCAGAAAATTAAAATTCTCAACTATACATGTGACAGGTAACTATTTCCTATTTTGATTGCTGTTAAATAAATGCTTGGAATGATTCCCTGAAAAAAAAATCTCGCAAAATGGTGTATGTTGGCACTTTGGCGATCGAAGTACTATACGTGTAGTAAATAATTAATTCGTATTTAGTAAAGCAGCTCTAAGAAAGTTTCTTTTACTGGAAACTGCTAGTACGGCATAATTAATACTGTCCAATATATTTTTTGGTTTACAAATTAAAATGTATGTGAATTTCTACTTTAGTACCTTTCTTAGCAAGGTCGGCAATAAATATTAAAATGTAGTGAAACTCTGTGTTTCAAAGAGTGCGTTTTAGCGTTTGTACTGTTAATTCTATGCCCCGATTGAGATGAGTCGATGTTACAAGCGTATAAATAAGTAATTTTCTACCCCGCCAAATAAGGTGTAATTAATACGAATGAAGATAATACGAATGTTTATTAGATAAATGAGGATTTTTTTAAGCCCAGTAAGGCTAGCTGGGAATGGCTTTAAATTATTCTATGTATAGTCAAGTTAAATTTGTGATTCATTCTCGCTATTTGTGATCGACTGGCGACGTTAATTACGCTAATATGACAGTTCTAGAAAAATAAACATAAATAACTCACTTCATATTCTATTTTATATTACAGCTAAGGAAACTGAAGCACTGCTACAGTTCCCTTAGCAACAAAATCCATTGTGTCCACTTAAGTTATTAAATTTAACAATTAAGTGAAACCACTCATTTCTACAGCTATTAAGCCTCGAAAAAGTGAAAACGCATTAAATATGAAACAAATAGAACTTTAACATGCTTGTGCTTTAAAAAGAATCTAAGTTTTTTCAGGCACTGAATATTTTTCATTTTATTTACTTCGCGTATGGACGGCATTTTCACGCCATTGTCTTCTGTTTTGCTGTCAGATTATCCGGAGAAGTACATTACACGCTAACGTATGTGCTGCTTCGGCGGATAGAAGGAAGCGCTTTTGTCCGGGGTGGCCCGACCAGTGGCATAGTGCATATGCCACTGAACTGGGAGACGGAAGGTGCCTGGTTCGAAACCAGGTCACGTCCGCCGACCAAACCGTTCGGCGTTTTTCGTGGTTTCCCCCGAAACTTGTCGTAAATATGGGTTAGGACCTCATAGAAAGACCCCCAAGGAGGGCATCCCACCCGTAGGCCTAGATCCCTCCTGCATATAATTGACCTTAATCCCATAACAACACAACAACATTTGTCCGGGATGTATTTGCCCAACCCCACTGTGTGTATAAATTGAAGCAATGAAACTTTGTAGGCGTGTTCCTTGAAACTAGAAAAAGGCAGATTAATGTCTTTAACGTGGAAATAGCGATAAGGAAAACTATTCAATGGGTAACCGCAATGGGAAATGATAATCGATTATTCGCATGCGCAAAGCACCAAAAATTTCGAGAGTATGAAAAGTCAGGAATATTCTTGGAATGAAAATCAAAAATAAATCACCAGAGATTATAGGATAGGCATCGTGTACGAGAATGACATTGCAATCATGTACATAACAAAGGCCCTCGCACGGAATACAAAATATAATATGAAATTAATTGTTCTTTCTTTCCCTGGCGTTTGCGGAATATTTCCGAATAGCGGGATCCGATGTGCTTAGAATATTTCATACAAATGACTTATATATTAAAGCTCTATTTATTTTTTCATATATTTTACAGTTACAAGATCAAGAGCTCTAGAAACGACTTCACATTTTGTTTAATATTGAATTTGACAATATGCAATTAATTTATGTTAAAAATAAAATATGAAATTAGTTATTTATTTAGTGTGAATTGACAGTGAGATCAACGTCCGTTTTATGTAACAAGTGTGGTATTAAGAGTTCAGTAAGATAATAAGCTTTTTCGCTTAAGTTACGTCACGAGTGTTTTCCTTTACAAAAGCGACAAGATTTTCACGGAAACAGGATGCATGATTGGTCTTTAAACGTAGAATGTGCATCGATTGTTTCATGCAGGTTTTTTAAATTTAGGTAAAATTCAATAAAGTCATCTGCCACATAACTGCGCTAATGCATTGTCCACGCTTTACGAAGTGCAAGATAAAATAAAACAGTTGTCAACATCATGCAATGTTATTTATGTGGTATGTATGAATGCTATAAATTAAACCTAAAAAAACAGAATTATATGATGTAGAAATAAGGCATATCGAAAGAGAAAATTTTCGCCTGCACACCGTAAAGATATTTCTTTTTTGATCGCCACAAAAATACCTCAGTGACACTGAGGTATTTTTGTGTCATCATGTTACAATCGTCTCATTTCGTTAGAATTCAAGCAATTTTTCACTGTTAGCGATTCCTATCACTGGGTTTAGTTCCAATTATACGTGTAAGGAAAATATTCGTCTACTACCGTTCGGAGAACGGGTAATCAGCTAGTATTTACTTAAAGTGCGAATCTTCTAAACTCTAAATTCTCAGTTCATGTAAAGACTTAATCTTGTTTATCAATTTATTTCTAAATTTTTATATTCACATATGCATATTTCAGTTTTAAAACGCACTTATTCTCACATGCAGTTTCGACTAATGACAAAGTACTTCAAGTATAAATAGTTCTCTGAGAGGATCTGCATAATATATGTTGGAAACACAGCAGCTTTAACTTCTCAAGTGACAACTAATATTTATGGGGATCGAGTATCAAAATTAGAACTTTGCACAATTGTACGTTCCCCAATAAATCATCCACTTTGTCACGTAATCTCAGAAGTTTTTACTGCTTTATAAACTTTATAACAAAGTACGTCGTTCGTGAGCTCTGAATTTTTAATGTTACATTGAGAAAGCAATACTTTGAATAAATATGATAAATGATCTAGATTAAGTATTCAAATGTTTCGCGAGAATTCGGTATACTCTAAAATATTATGAAATGGGTAGGAGTAGAATTCCGTAGTTTCACTTTTTAACGAAGCGTGAAGTAATGTGACCAGAACTAAAATGTGAAAGCACCAATTTAGTTTTCCTAATAGCTTTAGCCATTTCCCGAAAGTAAAATTGTTGGTTATTAAAAAAAAGTATTCCTTCATTTTATGAGTTAAAAGTAGCTCGTAAATACGAAATATAAAAGCGTGCCTAAACACTCTCATTATAAAACAACAAAGTTGAGATTTTTTTATGTTTAACTGTATGAGCATGTCAAGCATTTTTCAATGGTAGGAATTAGATGTACATTGCTTAGGTATAAAAAATATTTCCCCCCTTCATCTTTGCGTTGACATACAGAATATCAATGCAACTTTATTGCCGACTTCGAAAAAGGAAGAGGTATTATGTTCAACATTTTTTAAATGTATGTATAGCGATAATGATATTATCATTCCGAAATTCTGAAAAAAAAACGTGTTTGTTTGTTTTATTTATTTTTTAAACCATTGCTTAAAGTTTTGCTAGTAACGGCGCTGGTCTTAATGTCAAAAGTCGTCAAGAATGGCCACTTTTGGCCATTTATCGCCGAGTTTGTCGTCAAAAAATAAGTTTCCAAAACTGAGTTCCTTTAAACGATATCTTCTATATTGGGCGATAATTTGCAAACCTTACTGTTTTACAATGGGAATAATGGTATTGCTTAGAAATATTTGACGATACTGGCATATGTCAAAAGTCTTCAATGTTGGCCACTTTTGGCGATTTATCACCAAGCTCGGCGTCAAAACATAATTTTCTAAATCCGCTCCAAATATTGCAAAACAAGAATAATTTTTCGTTATGGTGAAACAATATGAAGTCGGTTTTCTTTTTTTTTAATTATACTTGTTTTTACTATCATTTTTTAATTAAACATATAAAGTACTTTCTTATCCGGGAAATGCTTTTCAAGAAATATAAACAAAATTAGCTATAGCTAAAAAGATTTTCCTAGGACAATCAGAAAGTAAAAAGTAAAATGAAAACAAATTTACCTTAGACTTACGTAAATCATAAGACAAAAGGCACTCTAAAAAACTGAAGTTTAATTATTAAAATCGATAAAATGCCATAAAAGAGCACACATGCATAAAAATACACTACAGGACGTTCGTTTTAAGTCTGACAAATGGCCCACCCTTCCTCAGGAGCAAGAAACACCATCATCTACACGAACAGGAAGGTTAGGAATGGTTCTTAATTTGATGTCTAACCTTCCTGTCTGTGTGAATGGTAGAGCTTGTTGCAGCTGAGGAAGGTTGGAACTTGTGCACCACCCGAAATGATCGTCCGGGGTTATGCTTTTATGCATGTGTGTTATTTTAAAGATTCGTTGATTTTATCATAATACATAATATTTATGCGCAAGAGAAAATAAATTTCAGGGGAGTTTATTTATTTATTAGAGATACTGTTCTGTACTCACACACACACTTATATGATACATGATAAACGCTGGTATTAAAATATTAATGAATCTATTCTTTACATTGAAATAAATTTTTATTTTTGCATCAATTTAGTACATCTTTTTAGGAAAAGGAGTAGTCTTTTTAAAGTAGAGAAAGTGTGGAATAGATACGCATAAACACCCGCACACATTACACCATTAAAAAATAATCAGCCGATTGCTTAGAAATCTCTTACACTAACAAAAAAAAAATCGGCTTATTACTAAGAAATCTCTAAGAAACAAGGTTTCCTGTATTTTTCTGAGTATTATTTCTAAATAAAGTGAAGTATAGCCAAGTACATTTATATACTTATAATAATATACTTCACTTTATTTAGAATCAAGGCTTCCATCAGTTTTCTTAATGCTATTACTAAAGAAAGTCAAGTATAGCCAAGTACATTTATATACTTATAATAATATACTTGACTTTCTTTAGTAATAGCATTAAGAAAACTGATGGAAGCGTTGATTCCAAAAGATTTCTAAGTAATCGGTCAATTTTTTTTTTAGAGTGTAGGAATCGAGGCTTATATGAATTTTTTTAGTATTATTATTAATGACAGTCAAGTACACCAATAGAAGTGTAATTAATAATGTTGAGTGTACATAGTGATGGTCGGAATGAAATTGTGATCACAAACTCTGCTGGCAGTTCATATCACACCCGATTTTTTCATATGAATAACCTGTAGGTATGTGAGAAGACACAACAGAAATCTGAAAGTAAGCATTCTCACTCCAGAAAGAAGCTAAATGAACAATCTAAAAACAAATTGGCCGATTATTAAGAAATCAATGCTTCCATGAATTCCCTTAATATTATTACTAAAGAAACCCACGTATATCAATACAAGTGCACTTGATTTTCCTTAATAAGAATACCAAGAAGGTGCAAAGTCCTTAATTTAACAGAGAATTCTTAGTAATCAACAGATTTTTTAAAAATTCTATTTGAAAAGGCATATAAATTAAAATGAGGAAATGGGGACTAAGATTTGATGTGGAAAGTTTTTAGCAGTAAATTTATCAGATTAAACACCACTAATTTATAATTTAACATGTTTATATCTTTTAAGATCCAAAATTTTAAGACGATCCCGTTAAATTCCTTACCTTGAAAGATTTTAAAATAGCGACACACTACGCCTTCAAAATAATTCCTTCGGAGTATTTTTGCTGTCACTTTTAACTTTTGGGGACATTGCTGTAGACCATTTTTTGTAACCATTCGTAAGGCCTCCTGCGATGCTGCTTTCACCTCACCTGATGGCACCAAAGGACATCCCTACAACTTTAGTTTAAGGAGTGTAAACAGATAAAAATAGCATGGTACTAAGTCCAGTGAATAGCTGTGATGTCGAATATTTCATTTGAGGTTTTGCCGACATATGCGGAAATTTCGGTCCAGTGTGCAAATGCTTGTTTTTCAACTTCAGCATAGCTGGCCTTTGTGATGAATGTTCTCGATAAATGGACGTAAAATATTTAACTAGCATTCGTTGTTCACAGTTCTGTATCTCTAAATAAATTCCCAATAAACAGTTGTGGTTCCTCGTACTCTGTATAATTCCTTCGTAAAAGCCAACATCCAAAAATATTTCAATACAAAAAACGACAAAGTGTTTGATTTGACAACCATTTTTAGAGGCCAAGAGCGCGTCCATGCTAAACTCTATTAAATGCACTTACTGCTTACTAATGAATCTTGATGAACAATTGTATTCGATTAATGCATCGAAAACGATCAGACTTAGTAGAAACAAACATCTCCTATTTTCAAAAGCAGTTCGAATGTTTCGGCACTTCAAATATTCTCTCATAAACCTACAAATCAGAAGCATAGCGTGCCTTGGCGGGGCCCGGTATAAGAATTTGTTTGGGGGCCCTTAGGAAGGGTAAAGATTTCTCACAAAAGAAAAAAAAAATTTTTGCATAAAATTAAAAGAAATATTTATTCATCATAATTATCTATCTGTCACTTTTTCCAAAATTTTAACAAACAATTCAAATTAAATATACACTCACCTTGCCTTTTTTTCGACAAACTGATTTATTAAATCATTTATAGCTGATGATGAATTTAGTTTTTCTAAAGTTACTGCCTCTATGGACAATAGTGACAGGTCTGACAGGCGTTCCTGTCCCATCGAAGCTCTTAGGTAATTTTTTATCAGTTTTAATTTTGAAAAACTTCTTTCAGCAGTTGCGGTTGTAACTGGAAGGGTCAAGAATAAAAAGCATGCTGTTATTAAATCCGGAAAACTGGATGCAAGACTATTGAATTTTATCCTTAATGGAATGAATTTTTTGAATTTCAGTTAAAAAATTGGGAAGTTTTTATTAATTTTTGCTTCCGCACGTTGGGGGCCCCCGTAGCCCGAGGGCGCCGTATAATTGATACGGCAGATACGGCGGTAGCTACGCCCCTGCTACAAATAATTATATTTTTTTTTCAGATTAAAATACAATAAATTTATATGGTAAATTTTGTTACGATAAAATTACCTGTTTTCATGGTGTTTTTAAAAAATGTGCATTTCAGTAAAATATAAAATCTTCTTTAACCATTTTTATAATCCGGAACAGTTCGCGACTTCATACAAACTTATAAGGCAAAAATATTGCCGTGCTCTCGTGTATATCATATGCGATCTTCATTTATTAATAAGATTTCCGAAAAATGTAGTAGTATACAGTGTGCCCATTAAAGTCCTTTGTCACCTCATTAACTCTAGAACTGCGAGAACTGTAGATATAAAAATGTATCTAGCATAGTTAATTAGCTGTGCGTTACACAGCAAAACCTCTTGCAGCACCGTGAGGCGACGAAATTCGAAGTTAGAGTTACCATCTCAAAAAACGGTACAATCTCAAACTTGTTACCTTTTTTATATTAAACTGTTACCTCATTAAATCTCAATGTTTTTTAAATCCTTGTGGAACTTGTTGATAATCAGACGAAAATCGAACCTAAATTGAATAAACGATCAGAGTACACCCCAAAAAGAAGCGTTATTAGTTTCAGCTCTGGTACCTATCCACTCTGTTACCAATAATTTGGCTTAAAGCATGGAGTAGCATCAGTATGAATGTTAAAGCATTTTTATATTGAGATGCTTAAAGCTGACATATAATGTTATTATCTAGTGTAACAAGGAAAGCAATAAACTTATATATATATTTGTAAATTAATAATCTTTCTTCTTTTATCAAGGAAAAATGTAGTGTCGTAACAGGATGGACATAGTGTATTAATTTAAATATTATGGGACATTTACGATGCTTGCTAAGTACCAAGTTATATGCACAAGCACTAGAATAATTATTATATATATATTTTTTAATCTGTGGTAATAGCGAGTGAATACTTTTCATCATTCTATTCATAAGAAAAAGTAATTTTTCATACATTTTAAACTAGTTTTCTATGTAAAAAAATGTAAAATTTGTTGTAAAAGAAAACTTTTTCAACACACATTGAATAGGTATATTGTAACATTTTGCAGAATGGCCTATATTCATTTTACAGAAAATTATTTAGGTAAATCAACGTTTACCGCCTCTAATTCAGATCAGTTTATGCTGAAAAATCATATTTTATTACAAGTTTAAAACTATTTTCTAATACATTTGCTTCTTTTTAAACAAACCATATGGTGTACGTTATACGATAGATTTATTTTCTTTACACTGAAGTCTGGCTGATCTGGTGATTTTTCACCAAGTTCAATTACCTCCCAAAGCAAAAGGAAGCAATAAAGAATAAAGTATTTCAGCTATTTCTCAAAATTCAACGATTCTTTCTCACTCCACTTAGCTCCACGGAATTTATTTCTTTATTCTGTAAAGTCATTAAAGTAATGCTAGAAAAGCCAAAGAAAATAAGTTTTCGGTGCCCAGTCACTAACTGAAAAGTTAAAAATTGAAATTTATTGGATCAGAAAAAGAGAGCAACTGTTGCAAAGTAAATTACAAATTTCTTTTCAGCAAAGTATAGGCAATTTTAAAATTTTGCCGGAGCGAGAATTTATATTTTACCTGCGATTGAAAAGCCAAATGTAAAATGTTATGTTTAATATAAAGTATCATATTTGCACTGAATCCCTTGTCTAAAAAAATCTGTTTTATCTTGCTTGTCTGCATGTATTGAATTGAAAACAGTTTTAATAAAAAACTACTAAAAAAAATACTTTCGATTATATTTGTGCTCGTCAGCTTTAAGCGTACAGTAGTTATTTTGTACATTATTAGACGCAGTTAAATATTGCAATGTTGTGACAATGACATTCCACATGTTTAAATGAAATCTTGGTGCGAATTATGTTGAATGTATATTAGAAGTGTATTTAAGAAAAATTGTATGGATATAAGAACAAAATCATGGAATGTTAATTTTGCTATATAACAAATACGAATATTTAATATAAACTACTAATATTAATTTGTTTATTTAAATAACTCTGTATCTTTTTCAAGTTTTACACTTCGATAGTACCTGCATATATACTAGTGTGCAAAACTTAATCAATTAATTTATTTTTTATGTATGAGACAAAAAAATGTGATGAAAAAAGTCTTTTTCTGGTTCATTCCATACTCTGTGCATCCTATTTCGTGTTTTGCTACATTCTTTCTTCATCCTTTAAGTATTTTCTCTGAGTAGTATGAATTTCATGTCTCACAGTTCAATTTTGAAGAATTGTAGCAAAATCAATAAAGTTGTTTAAGTTTTGCACACTAGTGTTAAGCATATGTTATTAAATTTGTTGATATTCTTCAATTTCACATTAAGTTATTTAAAATTTGATTAAAGTAAACTATACTGGTTATCTCCCAGGTGTTGTTACTTTATGTAAATTCTTTATCTCAGCCAAAGGAAATCTACAAACTGCAACCTGTTTTTCTTCCATTTCTGTGATAATATAGCTTTTTCTGGATCTTTGACTAGAAATACACAGCATGTTTTAGTTCATACGAGAGCTCTATTTATAAGATATATTTTTAGAAAAGATTCTGTATGTTTGCGATTATATATTTTCAATAAACAGTGACATTACAATAATTAGCAGTGATAATAGTGGTTAACTTATTTTCTAATGAGAATAACAGTTTTTTTTAATCTATTATATTCTAAGTATATTTGAATTGTTTATTATTTTACTACTTCTATTTAAATACAAAAGCTTATTACAGTACAGTAATCGAAAACCTTTCTATCAGCGTGTTTCAGATCTGTAACATACCAATTAGAGCAGTATAGTTTAATCATAGTGTATTAAAAAATATTTAGAAGACTGTTTCTTTATAGAATAACGTGAGTTTAATATAATTTTTTTAAATGATTCTGAGAAGCTTGTTCTATTTAATTCATATTACAACATGAAACTTTATTTCATACTTTTGACGTTGCATCATTGGTTATTGTAGTAGTACTTATAGTGTTTTTTCTGATGTCAACCTTAGAAGAATACTACACGCTAAAAAGTGTTTTGTTTAATTTAACAGAACTTGTTTGGTTAAGTAGTTTGGTAGCATTGTTTTGTTTATTTAAGAAAAGTTTGTTTCATCCAAACAAATTGATTTCATAAAACGTCTTCTAATTTCACAAAAGTTTTTGTTGAAACTCAGAATGAATTAAATATAAAATAGCTCGACAGTCAATTTACTCATGCGTCCAGGACATGTGCAGGACAGTGAAATATTGAACCAGACCCGCCCAGATAAGAAATTCTTATTTTATGGAAGAGTCGAAAATCCGTCGTTATTAATGTCATCTGCCAATACACTTAAAAATGGATAATATGAAATACAAAAGTAAATTGGTTTTTTAAGCAGTTTGTTAAAATTTTTCAGAGAGAACCCTAATTCATTTATATATTTATGAAAACTTAGATTTTTATTTCAGTGTTTTTATTCCTACATATTTAGCTGAATTCTCCTTAGTGTCCCTTAGAGTAACTTAGTTAAACCAATCAGAATCACTTTTCAACAATGTAACGGGCAGCAAAATATCTAAAGATGTAAAAATCTTGGTTCGTAAAAATGTCAATATAGGCTCGTATATAGGCTCGTGTATAGGCTCGATGAAGAAATTTCGAGTAAACAAAATCTTAAATATAGATGAAGATGGAGAAACCGGCGTTATGTATTTCTTACACTTATGTATTTCGAAAATATTTTTACAGTTTATGTTTTAAAGCTGAACTCGCATTTTTTAAATCCATATCGGTTTTATGTAGCAAACAGTTCAAATTTTTATACCACGACGGAAAGAAAATCACTTATAGTTAGCATTTTGAGCTTTTTTTTTATATTCTTTCTAGATACATACTCTTTTTAAATGAAACATTCTGGCGATAAAAATGTTTATTAGCTTTAAATAACATTTATCAAAGCACTCAAGCTCTGCTAGTTAAGTGATTGTATAAATTTTCATTTAGTCAGCCGGTGTTTATTTGGTCTTTCCAACAAAAAGAAAAAAAGAGAAAGCTACCAAACACTGCAAAATATCTGACGCGTATATTTCTTTTTCGGCTATATTTTGGTCATTATTACTAAGTCGAATAAACTAGATCTCATCATAATGTAAAATTTGAGGAAATGATACGCATATATATTTTATTACTAACGCAAATGCAATTGTGCATTGCCTTATCAAATTTTTTGTAAACGGAAAAAACATTGAGTTTCCAGATTTATTAAAACACTAAAATAAAAATGTTAATTTTAGTGCATGGTTAAAGTACTTAGTCCTGCCCCTGAAACTTTCAACCAACTGTTTGTGAGTTAAAAAATATAACAGTAAAATCAACAAAATCATTTTGTTAAATGATCCAGCGCAACAACAGTTAACAAAGAAATTTTGCTAATTCAATCAAATAATTAGGTTGATTTTAACCAAATAAATCATTTAAGCAAATAGTTTGGTTAAATTAACAAAAAATTTGGTTATTTAAATCAAACTGTTTGGTTAAATTGACAGAATGTTTTGTGGAAATAGCCAAGTAATTTTAACAAAATAATTTTGTTGATTCAGCAAAAATTTTTTTGGCGCCAATTCAATCGAAAAACTTTTTTGATGTAACAAAATTTTTGCTGATTCAACGCAAATTTTTTTTCAGTATAATGATTGTTTAAACAGCTCTCAGCTTAAATTGTTCACAAACACCTCAATAATATTTTGGCATACTACAGATGTATTTTCAAGTAATACAAAAGTAAAAAAAATGTTTTATTGAACTTTACAACAAACACAGTTTGGTCAATAAACTTTTACATGAATTACATTGCTGCAAAATGAAAACTTTCAGCATGTTCATTATCTGTTTTTGCACATTACGCCGAACAATGTTTAAAATTTAAGTTATCGAGACATAAAGGGTTAAATATTTGAAGCAATTAAAATATTCTCACATCTTTATCTAAAATTCCAGTTAAAAATTTTTGGTTGAAACGTTATAAAAAACAGTTACTTCTTCTTTAAAAATGTATTACAGAAGATCATCGTGGTAAAAGAAATCACAACAGAATAAATGCAATTTTGGCAAGAAAACAGAAATTCTAAAACTAATGTCGAATACAAGTGAGATATTTCTCGAATATTCATATACAATTTTTGATCATTTTGATATTGTTGGAGATTATTTACTGATTACATATGATTTTTGTTTTTCTTAAATAAAACTTAAAAAAAAAATACGAATTATCTTTTAAAACTTCTAGTAAATTAAACTGGTAATTTACTTACTTTGCTTTGTAAGGGAAATACTTCGCGTTTAGCTAAGTATTTTATGCAAATGCAATGCACATTCTTGTATAATTTCTTCTTTGTCAGATAAAATATAAAACTCTGTTTTCAGAAACATCGTACTGTAGATTCAAGATACAATTTAAAAGTGAAAGAAAAGTTGAAACTGCATAACTTAAAACTAATTTCAGAGTAAAGGAGTGCTGCTAATATTTAGTTAGTACTTAAAAAACAGTTTCAAATGTTTCTTCTGCTAAAATAAGTTAAAGAATATAATTTTTTAAAGTATCGAATCCTTTTTTTTAAATAATATATACATCCTTTCAAGGAAAGACTTAAAAAAGATGTAACTGAAAGTATGAAATGAAATTTTATTTCAAATAAGTAGGGAGTACAGTGGGTTAATTTTTATATTTTTAAATATAATTCTAAAAATAGTTTTAAAACAGAATATCAAACTAATTAATTTTAGTTCAATTTTAAGAAAAGTTTTTGTACAATAAAAACCCATTCATCTTAATTACTATTTATTGACCAATTGCACCCCATAAAGGGGTATATTGGGTCAACAAATGGAGCACAGTGGGTCAGCATGCGAGAAACAAAACAAAAAAAATCTTTCACTCGAGAATAATTGAGTGATTGTAACTTTTTTATTGACCTGACAATATTTAGCATAAATATTATTAAGTAGCTCAAAGTTGATAAGGTAAAAGGTAATTTTGCGGTTCTAAAATATACGCACACTAAATTTGTTAATAAAATTAAAGGGAAAGGTTTTAGTTACATAATATGACTTCGAATCATATTAAATTTACAAAGTTTTAGCGTTATAGTTAGTTAATTTTAACACATTAAATGAAAAACTGTTATTTTACAATAACTATTGGACATTATACAACTGAAAATCTACAGCAAGAGTCAACTTTTTCCCTGTACTCTTAGTTCATTGCAATACACTTGACCTTTGGAACTTTTTCAAATACTTTTACTGTCTGATATACGAATGTCTGCCTCATCAAGATAAGTGCATAACCTGGATAAATTCCTTTCATGCAGTGCACTTCAAAATTCATTTTCATTTTTGCCTACAACTTCAGTAACGTAGCGTTTAAAATCTGCATTTTTTCTTGTCGTAGAGCTTTAATAATACGAAATTACCAACATCAACCTTAAAATCCTCTACTTCTCCAAATTCCAAATTCTAAAGGCCAGATTCACTAGAAGATTCTTTTCATTCTTCCTCGTCTTCAGTGGATCTATTCTTGTAATTGATAGCAATTTTTTTCCGACTCTCCTGCTTCATTTCATTAGGTCTGTCACTCTTCTTTTTTTCAATCACCTCATTTTGAATTGTGATTTTCACAGGTATATTTGTAAGAATTTCGGATTTTCTTAGGTTGCCTCTCAGCTTTTTTCTCTTTTGCATCAGATTTAGGAAAACGCTTTTACCATATCTGGTGTCAAATTTTTCTTTTACATAAATTTCTTGCGAAACTGCTGTAGATAATGAATTAGTATTAAAATTACTGATACATGCTTAAATTATGCATGATAGTATTCATCGTAAACACATGCCAATGCTTACCAGCCTAACATAAAATAGCTAGTCGTGAAATTACTAAATATACAGCTAGAACAGATTAAATGAGGTTAAAAAAGGTTTTAAACGGATTGAGATTCCAATTTTACTTATTCATGTACTAGCCGCCTCGGCCGATCAGTTGGTTCGTCATCCTATTAAATATTGTTCGGAGAGAATCCTGTTTTTCACTGGCTTCCTTGGAACTGAAATCTCTTAGATTCTGAATGGAACTTATAATTAAGATGGTTACAAACAGGAGCGGCCCTAGGGTAAGTGGCGCCTCCCTGCTAATGTAAAAAAGACGCCCCTTTTTATGCTCTACTTAGTTTTTGAGTTCGAAATGACGCCCCTTCGAAGCCGGCTCTCAGATGCGATACTTACAGTGTCGGGCTGCCCCTGGTTACAAAAATAAGTTGGTTAAATGATAAGAACCTACAAAAAGGAACAAATTATTTTCGTCCTACATTAATTCTTAAGAGCTTCTGGATATATTGGACTTTTATCAAAAAACTGAAAGGAAAAGAAAGTAAGAAAATCTGAAACACTTTCATACTTTAAATACTCACTAAAGTGCTTTGTATTAAAAGCGTATTATAATCCATGAGTCTTCCCTATTTTCTTTCCTTATTCCATTAAGTTGGAAAGAATATCATTATTTATGAGTGTGATTAAAAAAAATTAAAATTGATATTTCTAACATCTTTTTTCTGTATGTAATACATCAGAAATAGACGGGGAAAAGCTGCGCAGAAAAATACACAGTTCAAACTGAATGAAAGTTTCAAAAACTTATTCAGGCGTATTCATAATCCAAGTAGCAGACGGTAAAATTACGATAAGTTGCGCCAAGTGCTAGAATCACATCTGCTACAAATCTCATATCAACCATTTTATTTTTGGCCAAATTAAAAAAGTTACACATTTTAGTCTCGGAAGATTTCCAAATCCTATTTTTCTTTTGATTATAAAACATTTCATTCCTGCTCTGATTTCACATGCACACGATATTTTAATTAAAAAATAACCTTACAAATAACCTAAATAAAAAAATCGTTATTCTTTTATTTTTACTTCAAGAGTCTGAAACATTTAATAAACTTGCCAAATATGGCAACCTAGATATGCTTAATCATCACTCTTTACACTGAGGGGGTTAATATTTCGAAATGGCGAAGAGCAAAACTTAGCCTTTTGCGACACGTTTTTTATCGATATTTACTGCAATAATTAAAATTTTGGAAAAATCGCTTCGAGGTATGTTGGGACCCGTCCTAGGGAATTTCCATACAAAATTTGGTAATTCTACGACTACCCGTTTCGGAGCTATGAGGCACACAGACAAATTAATTAACTAACTAGCCAACTAACTGACCTTTTACAGTCCGTTTCTCTCTATTCTAAAAAAAAGTAAAGGCCGCTGTCGCCGCCGCTGTCAAAAGCTTGTCTGCGTATCTCCTCCTAAACCGTGGGGATTTGAGTTTCGACTAAGGTGCCCACAGATTCGAAAAATTCCGAGGAACCTGCTAAGCTGATTTAAATTTCGAAAATCGAATTATTTTAGAAGATATTAATAAAAAACTGAAAAAATAAACCGAATGGTTGCCAGATTTGGCATAAAATCATTCATGCCTTTGCAACAAAGCGTTTCCAAGTATCTAGAATCGCGTAAAATTTACAAACATGAGTTAGAATTACGCCCATTTATGCCAAAATAAAAACTATATGAAATAAGTAACTCAAAACACAAAGTTGACAATTTTCAAATAGTAAGTTCGCTTAGACAACAGGAGTTTAGAATTAGCGATTATTCGTTTTTCCAAAACAGAATAACTAATATCTTGAAAATGAAAAATAATTAAAATGCAGATTATTTTAAAGCCGGTTCTCGTCCAGCTGGATTATTTGCTACGAGTAGAAATATTTGGCGGCGTTAACTATGCCATTATAGCAGTTACAGTACACTTTGGATATTTGCTAGCGCGACGAGATGGTATAATTCGTGGTGCTAAGTACGCCAATCTGCAAACGATTATGTAAATGAAAATATGGATAACGGTTTTCCGGTAACCGTACATGAACAGTAATTATAGCTTGTGAGCATGTGTAAATCACCAAATAATGAAAAGTCGCCATTGGTGGCAAGCTATCCTATCTGTTCCGTAGCTTTTATTAACTTTACATGTACGCAAGTCGCCCAATAATGAAAAATCGCAATGGGTGGCAAATTCGAAGGGTGTCCAATAGGTTTTACATTATTAAAAATACAGCTGAAACAGATGATCTGATTTTATTACGCTTTAGCTCCTAATTAATATAACTTTTGAATGGCAACATTGAAAATCATTGTGTTTCTGAAGAGTGCAAATAATTTTTCCAGCGATTATAAGCGGAGTCCGCACTCCAGGTGTAGTATAGCTCAGGACCCGTACAACACGGATTCCCATAACAAAATATCTTCCGTGTTATGAGGGGGAGTAGGGATGGACGCGAGACGACTTTTTGCGAGACGAGACAGAGATTTGCAGCTTTTTTGCGAGACGAGACAAAGATTTTCGGCTGTTTTGCGAGACGCGAGACGCCAAGTTTTGTCTCGCGTCCATCCCTAAGGGGGAGGGGATTTACTGTAGTGTGAAGTTTAAATTTTTATGTACCAATGAACATGTAAGAACCAAGAAATGCGTAGCTCAGTAACATTCTATCTGATCCAATCTTCGGGTTTTGTCTGTTGAAATTATGTCTTTTTTACGAATAAGCCTGATTAGGGGCCGAATGCCTCATACGAAAAGCGAGCGTAGCGAGTCTGGGGGCCTTGGCCCCTAGTTATTTATATAGATTGATAGAGAAATTGCTTACTTAGCAAAATTTTAGATTTGTTTGAGATTGGAAAATTCTGAGATGGGGATTCGCAGTTCTAAGGCGGTACAAATATTGAGGTGGTGCTTCTCTTCTGTTGAGATTTATATATCAGAATCTCTTAAATGCATTACTTTTACACTTCCATAGATTGTAGTGTATCGAAATTCTTTTGTGTGCACCTGTAAAAGAACTATTCATGCTATACACATCACTTTCAGTATTATTGTATTCTCATTGACTCTTGATATGGTGTAGAAAATTTCACGTTAGTTGGAGATGAGCACGTTAGTGAAAAGTTGGTTGTAGAATTTGACCAAATTCAATCAAGACATACGGTATGAGTTAAATGAAAGCCTTTTAAGAAATTATTAAAATTTCTTATTCAACAAAAATTACACAATTTTATAAAAATATACAGTTTTATCAAAATAAAATAAAATAATATCATATAATATATTGATAATCTTGTCGCCTTCTAAACATATGGTAAGGAAAAAAAAGTTTATGAAGCATGAATGGGTATAAGATAACACTTTGAAGAATTGAATCTGGCAAGGTGACAAAATTTTAAAGCGAAAGCGTGACAGTGAATACAAATGAGGGTAGGCTTTGAATACTGCTGTGAGAAATATTGGAGTGATTTAAGTAAAAATACAGACTTTTTTATTGATTTATCTTTCTAGTTCTAAAGCTGTTTCGCGTCCAGTCTTTTCATACATTTTATAAAAATGGTCTCAGTACATAAGCAGAAACACCTAGTTCTGAATGAAATGAACTTTTTATGCTTTCAAAAACTAAACAGTTACAAAATTTGCTTAGTAATTACAGATAAAAAAATTTTGATTGATGGAAAAATTGTCTGAAGATAAAGTTTTATTCATTAGAGATAAACATGTCGCGTCATTGTATTATATAAGTGGTTTAATCAGAGTGTGTTATGTGCAAGTCTGTTCCGCGATGGACTAGTCACTAAACTCCGTAAGAACACGGAAAGTGACGCAGCACCCGGCTTGACCAGCGCTTGGGAGGGTGAACTCCTCTCGCGGCTGGACTGCTGTGGGACCACGTATACTAATGGGAGCTGGTGCACGCAAAATCCGTCGCCGCTCCAATATCCTCCATTTTTAATGATACCTCTGGGGCTGCTGATTTCAGATGGTTGGTCCCACATCAGGAATTGGTTCAAAATTAGAGGCCACCGATCTAAGTCGGACTTCCTCCCACTGTAGCTCATTAAAATGGAAGCGGCCCCATCCGACCATCGTCTTCCTATTTGGGATATCTGGCACCTCTCAGCAGTTGCTAGAGGGCATTAGCAACAACACAACAATATGTGTAAGTTTGATATTGGTGATGAAGAAAACGGAGGAAGCAAATGGTACTGTATTGTGTATTAATAGGCAAAGCCACTCGAAGGCTATCTGTCTAAGGAGGGGTGAACTGGGCATGGGAGACTTTAAGGACTTTCTGCCGCGTATTAATATTACATCTGGAGAAAATCGCTCAAAACTCCATGCCATTAGGTCGATGGCCGTGCGATAGGCCCGAACCCATGACCTTCACGCTTCAGCCATATACCATGTTCAGCGTCTCTATCCTCTCGGGTATAGTTAGTGGATTAAAAAGAAGCTAATCAAAGAAACTAAATTTCTTGAAATATTCGTGTTACTTGCGTCAGGTAGAATTCAATTAGATTTTTAAAAAATCATTTATTGCAACTACTAAGCATCCAAGATTTTACTACCACCGGAGGGATAGAAAAATGGTGTCAAAAGGAACAGTACATAGTATTCTAAAGTTTAGTAGTAAAAAAAAAATGTCATAAAAGATCCAAATTTTGGCATAAAATTAATATGAAGAAGTACGAACTTAAAAAATTATGTATTCTTCATACACATAAGAAGCAACAGAATGCTATGTCAACAGGGTTTACTATAAATAGTTCTTAAATAAATTTTCGAACACATTGAATGTAAACTATGATACTTTTATTTAAATTAGTATCTAGTTTACAAAAAGAAATTTCTAGGTATTTAAGAACCATTTCGTATTTAGTATTTCTAAGTATTTTAGTATCAATAAGTAGCAGATTTTAAAAAACTATATCGATATGAACAGACAGAAAACAAATGACATCATTCTTAGAATATAAATGTAACTTCGTGTACATAGAACGAAGCTTTAAAAATTTATTAGTAGTCAGAAGAGCTTATGCTTAGAAAGTCCAGTTGTTCGAGCCTTTCTTCAAATTCCTTTTGATTTTTAATTTTTGTTGGTATGGAAACTAGGAGGTATTGTTTCATTTTCATCTATTTCAATAAAATGCAAATTATATTAAACTCAAAGGAAACACACACACAGCAGGTAAATTTATATTGAACTTTCTAAATAACTCTCAAAAAAATTAAAACAAACAAACAAACAAAAATTCCTCGTTAAGAACTGATTTTTAATATTCCGATGAATACTAAACTAAAATTTTCTCTTGATTTTACTAATTGCTTAGCAAAACTTCCCACTGAAGTAAATTTTTAGTACAAGCCTTTAAAAATTCTAAAGACGATTGAATAGAGTATTCCAATACACAATGTAATCATTTAATTTAAAAATTTTAAGTCCATATTATATAACATCGCTATAAATCACTATAAACTAACTAAAATAATAAAAATATTTTTCCCCTCAATTAGCAGTTTGAAATCCATATTATATAGCTTTGATATAAAAAACTGAATGAAATCTGCTTTGCATACTTTTGTGGATAGCTTCTAATTCAGTAAAGAGCTACAAATTGGATTTACAAGTTTTAAGTTATTTAATTATCCGTCTACATTCTATTTACTATAAAGCGTTTTCCAATTCTTTTGTTTTATGAAATTTATTGAATTACCTTCAGAGAAGACGCTGTTTCCAATTCAGACAAATGCACCAAACTTAATAATATTTATTGTTAAAAGGAAAAACTCATTTTTGTGATTCGTTACCGGGCATTTTATAAATGAGATGCAGAAATGCTTAATTAGATTTTCTTAAACTCCCTCGTTATTAATTTTTGAAAATTTATTACAAATGCCATAAGTGGGTTGAAAATAGTTTATTACGTTATTTTGCACTAGTAATTCTACCTTCGCTGTAGCATTTGTTAAGAAAAATGTTAGTATGCAATTATTATACAATTTTTTAAAAATAGCAGTGTTTAACTTGAAGCACAGTTCTTATACTTCAGAAAAGTTTAATGAATTTGCAATGAAGTTTACATATTATAATAAAAGAATTATCATACATTCCATATAATATTACAAGATAATCTAGTTGATGATATTCATTTAATAGATGTTTAAAAATAGTTATTTAAATCTAATATTCACGTATATAAAAAAAACATCTTTGTTTAAAGTTATGTGCTGAATGTCTACATATTTTCAAAATAAAATAACTGATTTCTACAAAATGAAGAACATTTACGAATTTATATATTCAATGTGTTGTCAAAAATACTTTAGTGGAAGACATGAGAATATCTTTAAAAAGTAAGTAAGAAAATGAATAAAATAATAAAAATAATTAAATCTGTGTTCCAAAAATTCAAAGCAAAATAGTTTATTCATCCTCAAAGATATATACAGTTTTAAAGTAAACTGCAACTTGAAATCTGTAACTTGAAGAAAATACACTAATATAGTTCCATGAAAAGAATATGTATGCAAGAAAATCAAGGAAAAATGCATTCAGCGAAATCTAATAAAAATAGTGATGTGATTTTTAAGTGATATTATCAGGAGAGTGTGCATTTGATAAGCACAAATAAAATGAACCATAATATGCCAAGCAATACATTTTAAAAAAATTCTAATAAAATATATATGAGCAAATAAGAATTTAAATATTTACGAGACGTTTTAAAATATAAGTTTTATTTGATATAACTTGTAAAATAGTAAAAATTTATGTAACACTAAGACTCAATAAAATTCTGTTTCATAGTATGTACCCTGAAACGTGAAAAAATATAATCACAGTATAGTAATATTACTCTAAGAAGAAAGCCTACATATAAGTAACTTAGATTTACTTAAGCAGAAACAACTTTTCAAATGGCGACACATTTAATAAAAGAGAAGAAAATAATGGGAAATGTTGTCAGAGTTCCAAGAATTATTTCATTAAAAAAGAAAGCAAAATACAGAATACTTAAATCGATTTAACTGCCCTAGATATGTTTTAAATTGAGTAATATCTTTATTTTACGCGATTAAATGAGCAAATATAGAGAAATACGTTCAAGTCATTTTTCAATATCAATTATGTCACTCCCATGTTATGTGTTCTTGTATTCTGTAGCTAATAAATAAATATTTATTAAAATATAAATCTGTATGTGTTGTTGTCACACATAGTCCTAAACTGTGATTTATGTACGACCGCCTGCACCCCAGTATGCCCAGTTTCTACAAGTATTTGCATTACTAATTGACTAATTGCATTTATTTTAGTTAAGATTTTGTACTAAACATTTTAATCGTGCCTGTTTAGCTGACACAAATATCAATAGTTAGAAAACAGATTAAATGTTTCTTAGAAATTATAAATATTGGAAATATGTTAGTATAGTAGGATTTTTAAATACAGTCTTAATGAATTAAATGTAATTTCAACATTCATACAGTTTAAATTTTAGCATGGCTGATTAAAAGTCAATGGTGACTTAACATATGCTGTTTAATGCAAAAAAGGAAATAAAATATCTTGATTACCTCTTTAAATTATGTCAGGGGGTACATTTACTTTTGGATATTTTTAGAAAAGTTAATTTGTATTTTAAATTTTTTTATGTAGCCAGTATCATTTTATGTTATATGTATATTTGTCATCTTATGTCATGAAGAACTTTACAACTTATTCAGTCATTCTTTTTTTTAAATACATATTTATCTTCTATGTTGAGCGTACATACAGCAAGAAACGATTTTTTTGGTTATGTTTCACACAAATTCAATAAAAATTTGGCAATAGGCAGAGACTAATAAGCAATGCTTTACACTGCCGTAATCTTTCAACGAAATTTAGTGAATTTCGCATAGAAATGTCTGTCATTTTGTACTAAAAATATTATTGTTTTATTTCTGAAAGTAAAAGACATTAAAATATTAAAACTGACATACTTTATGAATTTTAAGTGACACGAATGTTTCTTTAAAATAATCAACTTCTGCACTAAAACACAGCTGCCAATCCAAAACTTTTGCAACATATGGCATAAATACAGCGGGGATTGTCTTTACTGAGATTATAACTCATTTATTATGCAAAAGATTTCTACGTTTGCCCTTTGAAATGCAAATATGTTCATTTTTATTCATGAGATTGCCATTAAATTTTAATGCATTTCAACAAATATGCTTTTCGCGAATAATCTTAAAGTTCTAAATATTGTTTTTGCTCTCGTAAATGGTTTGTATACAGATTAAATCAAAAGACACGCCTAATATTCTAATGTCCAACTAACTCTACGCGAGTGCTTACCTCTTATGAAGTTATTTTAACATTCAAAATTTAACACTAACATTAACATTTAATATTAAATTATTTTAGAATTAAAATTTTCCAACTTCGAGTAGCAAACGTGAATAATGAATATGAGTACTTAAAAGAATGTATGAAATTATGTATTTTTCACGAGCCTCGGCATGTTATAGAAGCATTCTAAAAACTTAATGTTTAACATCAAACATTTAAATGATATTCCAATTTACTAATGTCATTATTTAAATGCATAAAGCATCATTTTTAGTTAGTGAAACAAAAAAAAATGTATATTGTTTGACAGAAAGCTATTTTATTATAATAAGCATGCAGTAAAGTTAAATAAACAATAATAAGAAAATTTTCCCATATCTAATATTCTAAGAAAGAGTAAATATAGAGAGTTTAAATGACAGTAAGAAAAGATTTTGCAATTTTTCTGAGTCTAAAATGCCCATTAAAAAATGAAGTCATCACTGTAAACTAAATCTACATAATTCCTCTGAAAAATGCAGCTTGATGTTGAAAAAATGCAGATGTAGATGCAACTGCATCTTGGTTCTGGATTTCAATTATTCCTTTTAAATCAAACGAGATGGAGAGAGATTGGCACTCAATTTGTGAAATATCTAGGTGCCTTGTATATGACTAGCCATATCGTCTGCCAGCTCCGCCACCCCTACCTTGCTGTTTTCATGCTTAGTACAGTGTTGATTAAATTATTGGACTAATTTCAACGAAAATCATGCTTCTTTGTTTTAACAGTAATTTTCATTATTTAATTAAAGTTGCTACAAATTTTGTGTCACATTATAAACGTCATGTCAAGTACCGACATTGCAACATGAATGAAAAGACAACTAGTGGCATTCTGATACATGAAATGGTTGTAAATGTAACTTCATTGGGCGATGACCTATTGTACAAATTCCTACATAAATATTTTTTAATGACAGCAGCTCCGCTGTTTCTCAAATTAGTGTTCAGTACTCTACCGTTCCCCTTATGAATCCCGCTAAGTAATTTTCCGTTTTAATAACACCAGTGTTAATGGGCCATTGTTAGCAACCTCGTGTTTTCACAGAATGATTACATTATTTAGTACGTGTCCCTGGTTACAATATTATAAATGTTACAATATTTTTAAAAATATGCATACACATTGTAAACTTCGTAGTTTCTACGTATTTCACCTCTTTTCCTGCTCATCTATATAAATAAAAATGTAAATGTCTGTTTTTTCAAAACCTCAAACCTCCGAAAGTTCTTCACCGATTGTTTTGAAATTTTGACACAATGTTGCATTCGAATATGGACGTTTTTTTATATAACTTTTATATAGATGCCATACCAGTGACATATAAAAACGTGCTTAAGTTTAAAAAAAAGCGCCAACAGATTACCTAAAAGAGTTCTTATCGAAAGGTGACAATCTTCATCAAAAATATTTTTTTCTGAAATTAACAGCATTATCAAATATCTTCTCGAATGCTTAAAGTATTAAAGTTAATTTGATTACATTATCTTAATCTACAATAATAGTTACAAAAATAAATCATACCCCTTATGTGAAAGATATCCAATCAGATTTAAAAGTAGAGTTAAGCTACTTTTTGGCATTCCAGTGCATCGTATATTGATTTTTAAAACGACTTCTGGGTTGTACCACTTCAAAATAATTATCGGCATTACTCTGAATCATTAAAACATTTATAACCCAATATTCTAATAAAATCCGCATCGTTGATGAGATCGGCTTGACAATTTTCATAATTATGTAGAACAAACAATACAGAAAAAAAAATGTGCGGTATTTGAAAAATCTAAAAATCTTTTAAAGCAATTTTTTGTAATTCCCACCTCTCTCAATATACAATGGTACAACAGGAGTGAGAAAAGTGAGGCATATGGTAATTGAGGTCTACGTCATTTTGGTTTTAGTCAGGTTTTATCTTATAAATAAAAATGAAATTCTGTTTGTTTGTTTGTTTGTTTGTTTGTTTGTTTGTGGATTTGATTCGTATACAAATCCACAAAAATGGACCTATCGGCCTGAAATTTAGCACAGATGTGTAAAATAATATAGAATAAACCATAGTCCACTTTAAAACTTTGAAAGTCCACCCGTTCCCGGAATTTAAGAGATTTTTTATGCTCTTCACGCAAAAATCTTTCCGTAATTGTAACCCCTGTAGTGAAAAAAGTATGAAATAAGGATCGTGGTTGCCATGTGTGGCGATTTTGCCGAATAAAATGTTTTAAATTCTCAAAGTAAAAATAAAAGAATAATAATGATTTTTTTTTTGTTAGTTTATATTCGTAAGGTTATTTTTTTTTTTAAATTATAATATCGTGTGCATGGGAAATCAGAGCAGGAATGTAATGTTTTACACACAAAACAATAAGAATTGAAGATTTCCGAGGCTAATGTGTAAATTTTTTTAGTTTGGCGAAAAAATAAAATGGCTGAAATATCGATTTTGAGTAAGTGAGTTCTAGCGGTTTGCACAGTTTTCGGCTTGGCGCAATTTATTGAGAGCTTAAGGAAATAGATTTTTGAAAACAAGTGCAAATGTTTTATTAGAATACAGCCTTAAATTTTAATGATCCGTGAAGAAATAATGCAGTTATTAAGGGATTTCAAGCGATCTAACTTCAGAATTCTCGCCAATTGAGTACATTGATTTAAGTTGGGGGAATTCCGCCAAATTTCAGAAAATTGAAATCTTCTCATTTAGTACATCGGAGTAACGATGAATAAAACACATTATAGTTTATAATTAAAAAAAAAATCGGCTGTATTAAGGGGTTCCAATTTTCAAATAAATGCGTGCTACTCTTTGGCGGTCGAACCATTTCCCATATTGATTGCTGCTAAGTCAATGCTTCGAATGATTACCTGAAAAAACTCTTGAAAAATGGCGTATGTTGGCACTTTGGCGAGGCTTAGATTTAAAACTGGATTTTATTTGAGACTGGTATATATAATAACACTGGTTATAGATAAAAATGAATGTTGGTATGTGTTCATGAGGTTGAAAAACTCCAGCACCGTTGAGCACCGTTGCACGATGAAATTTGGTTCACCTAAGTCTTTTATGATGGAGAAGGTTTTTATGCTATCCGTTTTCCTTAACTTGCCACTTGGTGCCGCAGCACAACGTTGAATTCTATTCCGTTTAGCCGTTTGCTATGCGAATATCGTCCAACCGATTTCGATGAAATTTGGTACACGCGAATATTAGAACACGGAGAATATTTTTCACTATCCATTTTGCTGTAACTTGCCGCTAAATGGCGCTGCAAAGCATCAACTTCTATACCGTTCGACCTACCGGCATAAAATTTTTTATATTTACACATTTGAGCACGAAGAATATATTCTAACTGCGTTCCTTTTGATGTTACTCACCACTAGATGACACTGCAATGCATTATTATTTTAACTCGCCACTAGATGACGCTGCAGCAGGCCAAATTCTTGACCATTCAAACGGTCGCTATGAAAATCAGTATACATAGCTATTTGAACAATGAGAATATTTTGGCGTTATCCATTTTGCTATAACTCGCCACTTGACGGCGCTGTAGCAAATCATTACTTTAATTAACTACTACATGGCCCAGCAGTGTATCACTTCTTGACTGTGCAAATGGTCGTTATGAAAATTAGTATACAGAGATAGTTGAACACGGTCGCTATGAAAATCAGTATACATAGCTATTTGAACAATGAGAATATTTTGGCGTTATCCATTTTGCTATAACTCGCCACTTGACGGCGCTGTAGCAAATCATTACTTTATTGAACCACTAGATGGCCCTGCAGTGTATCACTTCTTGACTGTGCAAATAATCGCTATGAAAATAGGTATACATAGATATTTGAACACGGGGAAGAGTTTGGCGCTATCCATTTTCCTATAACTTGCCACTAGATGTCGCGTCAACACATGCACTTCAGGACTGTCCAGCCGATAGTCATGAAAATTCGTATACATCGATATCTGAATGCGAAAAATATGTTCGCCGTATCCGTTTTGCTAAAACTCGCCACTAGATTGCGCTACGCCGCATGGCCTTCTGCACCGTACAAACGATTGCCTTGCAATTCGGTATGCATGATTATTGGACACAATATAACGCGATATCCACTTTGCTATATCTGTTTATTACAATGAATAGTAATCACCACAAATCGTAATATCAAAAAAGTCCATTCATTCCCGTGCGAAGAACGGGTACTTCAGCTAGTTTATAAATAAAAGTCAGAGAACTGCAGGTTTGAGTTGTACCATTACAAAAAGGAGAATTATAGTAAATGTGTTTGCAAATTCTCATCGTTCAATCGGTTATCTCAAAATTTTGTGCAGGTAATGTAAAAAGGATAGGTTGCTACAAAATTCTGAAAACCTACCCTTTGCCCAATTTTTAGTAATTTTTAGCAATGTTTAGCTGCAGGAAGTTTATTCAATATCCGATAGATTATTATTTCGCACGAATTTAATATATCACTTTAAATAACAACGTAACTCAATAATCTCTGAAGTAAAAATTTACGTTACAAGTAAAGTGGCAGTAATTTAAATTTTTTATGAACTGAGTATTCGCCACTCTGTAGATTATGCCTTCGGGCTGCATTCTGACGTCACAGAGATTCGGCCGATGCGCTGTCGGCAACTGGTCTTGTTAACCCTTGTGCGCAATTGCCGAACAGTTACCGACGGTGGATCAGCCGAACCTGTGTGACGTTAGAACGCAGACCGAAGGCATTATCTCTAGTGTGGTACTGATTGAGTTGGCTCGTGGCAGTATCTTAAGACTGATAAATTTGTAGATTGAGATTTTTTCCAGACTAATAAATTAACGCAGCGGTTCTCAACCTTTTAACGTCACCCCCTCCCCCCAACAATGGCTAACTTACGGTGGCGCCCCCTCATATTTTTCAGCATACATTCAGTTTTTTTTTATCTTTAACAATGA
Source organism: Cheiracanthium punctorium (assembly GCA_038373885.1). Lineage (NCBI taxonomy): Eukaryota > Metazoa > Arthropoda > Arachnida > Araneae > Cheiracanthiidae > Cheiracanthium > Cheiracanthium punctorium. The sequence continues at coordinate 145,879 of JAWZYV010020133.1, read as the reverse complement.
TCGTTTAGTCGAATTTTCGACAAAATAATGTTATCAGTAAAGTTTGAATGAACATTTTAAGCGAAAATGAATATATGTTTGAGTAAAGTGGCAGTAAAGTGGAGTAAAAATGAGAATAAATAAGATGATGCTTTAAAAACATGCATCACTACTTGCTCTTTGATTTTTCTTGCCCTTCCCCCCCTGCAAACGCTCTCACCCCACAGGTTGAGAAACGCTGAATTAACGGATATTACAATGGACCATGGATATAGATCGAGGGTCTTCGTTTTCAAGAGCTCGTTTTTAAATTGCTAGTGAGATTAAAACTGCGTTTGCGTGGCAAAAAAATAACCTTCCTTTCGATATTCGTGTAGCAAAGAATTGCATTTGCTTGACCGTTGTCTACGTAATACTACTCAAGACCGGGAAAAGGTCGTGTTTTTCAGCAATAAAACGGGCGAAAACTTAGCTCACCAAAATGACCGCTAGGGGCGCTCTTATGTCCTGGCAGCGTTTGTGTTCTCTAGCTGTTTGAATGTAAACAATGATGTGATAAGTTTTTCGAGATGTTTAAACATGCTTAAACATTTACTTTATTATATTTGTTATTATTTTATATTGACATAAAAATGAACCTCTGCATTTGTCATACGAAAAGAGGATTCCCGTTATCGAGTTAGCTCAACGACCCGCTAATGGCATCGGGTTGAAGCTGACAGTTTGACTACTAGCGGGTTTAACGATAACGCATTTTAAAACGTTAGTTAAACAGATTAAACAAGATCCTTAAACATGTTTATTAACGACACTAATCCATCTAATTTTTCAATTTAAATCAGAGAAATTCACTAACATCAACCAGGCCTCATGGCTTATAAGTGTTCAGGGGCGTAGCCAGGGGGGGTGATATCGGGATATATCCCCCCCCGAAATTTTTGGATTAGTGATAAAATGCCGTCAGAACTTATATGTGTATAAATTATAAAATTTATACACATATAAGTTCATACCCCCCCCCCGAAAAATTTTCCTGGCTACGCGCCTGTAAGTGTTAATCTGTTATGCAGAAAAATGTTTTTCCCCCCGTACTTAAGTCGCTTAAAATTATGAATGAATCATTTATAAAATTACACAATTCATTATTACTAGTGAGGACTTTACTACTGGTATTCACAAATGTTCAGGGTGTGTCACAACTCACTCCCCCGGTTTGGAAGGCTTCTAAAATGTATATATTACCAATACACTAGCAAATTTGACTTGGAGAAACTTTGAATTGGAGAAAGAAATGTTACAATATTTATTTCACAAAAATCCAGTTTGTGAACCTTTCGTGACAGCGACAGATTAATGCAATTTTGTCGGGGGTGAGCAGTTAATTTGTGGGTCGGAACGGTTAGTTAGAAGATTGACATATGCATCCCTTTTATGGTATTAAAATAGGATCTTTTACATGAATTTCTTTCTCAGTTGGGGCAATAGCCCCTCCGCCTCCCCCCCCCCCATATAATCCGTCCTAGTTTTGTGATGCGGCAAATATCAAGTCTAAAAGCAAATTCTTCCCACACTCAGACACTCGTTCTAATATGGCAACAAATGCAGTTGTGATACTTTGGCGTGAATTTCGTGTTTGGCAGGAACGCACGATCTTTTATGCAACCCCCCCCCCAAAAAAAAAATTGCCAGAAATTAGGTCCGGAGAGCTAGGAGGCCACGGAAGAAGGCAATTGTCGTCCCCATACAGTTACGACTCGCCATTAGGGGCCAGAGGGGGCCTGGCCCCACCGGATAACCACCATCTAAATCAGAGTTTCTTCCTATTATGTAACGCAGCTCTATTAATTATTTACCTTTATTGAAAGAATGCATTCATTTTTCTCTATTTTAATAATATCCAATAAAAATAGCACTTCAAAAAGCGATAGTTACGATTATTCTCTCTCTCTAAACCCTGCACGGGGCGGCCATGGGCTTCTTTGCCCTCAATTTGGCATCTTTTCTCCGTTTACCGGGTTAACATATTTGACATTCATCACAAAAGCCATATTGATGCGCCTTTAACTTGGCTTCCGAACGGCTTATTTGGCGCCCAGATCTTCGGGCCCTCGCATGCTGATCTAAACGACTGTACGGAGAAATTTCGCCAATCGGCAGCTATTGGAGAAGTGTTCCGCTTAGGAGGAAATCCTTTTTTATTTGCTTGATCGTACTTTTGCAGTGCAGTCAGATGTTTTTCTATTTTGTTTTCTTGATTTACGAAATGCGATGTGTAAATGTATTTTTTATGTTAATATTGATTTTAAAATAAATAAATCATTTAAGAATCACGAACAAATAGTTATAAAGGACATAAATAAATTAAAATTAAACTTGCCTCTTTGATTAGTAATAAACTTTTCAATATGAAAATGATTAGGTAAAAATAGCAAAAGTTGTATAGTAATTTTGATAATCATTTGCCATTTGAAAAACTTTAAATACTTAAACTGTGTACCCTGAGGGGGTAGGTTGCTGTATATGTATTTTTTCCAGATTTTTATTGGTACTAATAAATTTTTTTTCGGGCCTCACCACTGAAACAGGTCACGAGCCGCCACTGACGGCAAAACCTCGTCCAATCCAAGGACGAGGAAGTCCGTTATTCGTGAAACAAAACTTGTAATGTTTCTTTCTTGGAGAAGACTTTACTGGAAAAAGAAACATTGCAAGTTTTGTCTTTGAGAACAAACTGACTTCCCACCCCCCACAAAATTGCATTAATATGTCGCTATCACGAAAGGTTCACATACTGGATTTTTGTAAAATACAATTTGTAACATTTCTTTCTCCAATAAAGTCAACTTTTTTTTGATGTATTGGTAATATATATATATATTTTTATAAGCCTTTCAAACCCGGGAGGGAATCGTAACGCACCCTGTATATTAAACTAAATCAAAATTTTCTGTTTTTGCTGCCAACGTAGAATTTGTTTTATTAGTCACATTAACTTTTATAGTAAGAATTTTTTTATACATCTTATAATTGGGTCACCACAAATTTACGTATTAAGTAGGAACATTTAATTTTTAATTTCATTTAATACAAATATATATCTCAAGCTGAAACGTGTGTAGGTATTCCGAAAGTAGTTTCATATTATATAATAACTTACATGAAAATTAATATTATTACAGATGCGTTACTAGAAAGTGATGATTATTTCAAGTTATTTTTTAAATCTACGGTATAAATGACAAACTGGATCTGAAATATAAGAAATTAAAATGCCAATAGATTTTTAGTTGCGGAAAATACTGAAAACAACTTACAAAAACATCTTTACCATGCTATTATTTAATGATAGATGAATTTCAGGATTATTTTAAGAGATAATATTTCGAATAAAACGAAATATATATTTATGATATTTCAATGAAACATTACCATAAAATTTTTTATGGTGGATCCATTTACTCAACAAATATCATATTTATTTGATTTCTTTTTTGCATATTTTGCATTAAAATACGGCATATGTAACTAAATCGATACTGATATGAAATTGCTTCTAAAAGTTTTTATTTTATCGTTCCCTAATGACTAACTTTTTCGATACTTAAATTTATAATGACTGCTGAAAATGAGCAATGCGTTTTAAATCAGCATAAATATTATAGCTCCGTGTGCTATTATGAATCAAGATATTTCTGTAAAAAAAAAAAAACGGAGTCATTATCAATTTTTTTTAAAGATGCTAAGTAAAAAATAGAAAATATAGATTCTCAAAAGAAAAGATTTGTACTTGAACTGAAATTCCGATTGCTATTTAAATTTTTCTAGTAAAATATTAGAATATGCAAGGCTTTAAAGTTTGTTACTAATATTAGAATGCTATTAAATGGCATCGTTAAGTCAATATTGTTTTGTGTAGCTCAAATATAGTTGAACAGCATCAGGTGTCATAAAGTTTGTTTCAGAGAGAAAACTTATATGAAATATTCGCAAGCTCAGTAGAAAGGTACCAAAACTAACGTTAAAAAAATCTCCAATGTACAGTCAGTTCTTGATAGCTCGAATCTTCTTGAATTTCCAATATTATCCTTCTAACTGCTTCCCCAATAATTGACTTTTTTCATAATTAAAACGTAAACGATGATTTAAAATGTATTCTTACTAAATATTTCAATATCGGTATATGACATACACTAGTTAAATCAATGTCGTAGATCGAGTTGAATGTTTCTTCTTAAACGTTCTTGTATTCATTGTAAACTGACACTCACTTAAGCATGAAAACGATGACTACCATGTGAAAAAATTCAAATGAAATGTTTATACCTATAATTAAACATCTAGCATACGCTTCGACAGTTGACGCAAGATTTCGGGCGACCAATTACACTACTCAACAGCCATTTTGCCTCTGAGATGTGATACATCAATTAGTATGTATTTTGATGTGTAGAATCCGAATTTACCTTTCAAAATGCTCTAGCACGTAAGATTTTTGAGTTTTTAAGGATTTTTATTTATTTTTTTCTTAATTTCACTACTTTCCGTTCTTTTATTTTAATGTTTAATTTTTAATTTTTTTTTTACCAAGTGGGAAGGGCATTTTGGACAGGAAAAAAGATGATATCTAATTTGGCATGTGTATACATATAAATACCAATGTATACATATAAAATAATATTGAATTATTAAGTTCTTAATATGAATTTCTTGTTAGTTTCAATTCTATGAAATTTTGCCGCTATTTCTTCCGATTTTCCTGTACCTCTTGGAAATGTGACGTGATAGACATTAATTGATTTTACCAGTGAATTCAACACCCCGAAATTAAGTAAATTCACCCATTTACAAACCAGAGGCAGAAGAAAAAGTTTAAATTTGTTGACTAGTGTTACATTTGCTTATCAAAGATATTTTCAGACTTCTTACTTCTACATTCGGTAACATTTTTGTAATAGATTAGCGCCAGGGGCGTAGCCAGAAATTTTTCATGGGGGGGGGTTACGACTACTGCAACTCATATATATGTATACATATGTGTGATAATGTAGTGAAGTATATACATTTTGTATGGCAAAAAATTTCTCATGGGGGGGGGGTTATGATCCCCCTAACCCCCCCCCTTGGCTACGCCTCTGGATTAGCCATCTTCCAAGATATGTTCCACAGTGATAATGCAATAGATGCCTCTTCAACTGTTGTCATTATTTCTAATCCAAAATTATGAGTTATGAGGATAACACAACAATTGTTACAAGCGTGATAGATTTTCTACTGCGAGGGCGTTATATTGTTTTGATACAAGAGTGTGTGCTATAAGATCAACAAATTGTCACTTGATGTCAGATGTTACACAGGCAAGTGATATTCATTAGATGGACAGATAATCCAGTAGTGCGAAATAAACATTAGTGCGAAATGACCTAGTGAATTTTGAAACATGCATGGTGCAATTACTATCGTATTTATCTCACCCTAAGAATGTATTGAGAGGTTTTTTTAATACTATTGAGAGGTATTTTTATTTTAAAATTGCTTTATACATGTATTTAAAATTTACATTTACTAAAAATAACAACTAGTAAACATAGTTTTTGTCTTAACCCCGACAACTTATGTTATGTCTGTGAGAAATTCACCCTAAATGCAAAAATAAACAATTACTGATTTGATTAAGAAGGCATATAAATTATATTTTGATAGTCCTCTTGGTGATCAAGATAAAACTTTTGCGCCTCATATTCGTGCATAACATGTACTACTACTTTAACCAAGTGACTGAAAGGAAAATGCCGAGCTATGCAATTCTCAATTCCTATGGTATGGAGTTAGCCTAAGGATAATTTTCCAGCCTATAACTTCTCTCTGTTTAATAACTATATTCATTTGTTTCTAAGTCATGCTTAAATGAGGTAGTCCTTTTTGGGCCACTATGTGTGCTTGTCCCGTTTTGGGACACTATGTGTTGAACTATGTGCGTTGTTCTTTTTTAATTTTAATACCATCAAAATGCGAAAATGTTTAATTTAAAAATAATATTATGTTGAAAATATAGGGGATGTAATATCAAACTGAAATGTAATAGGCGAATATTAATTTTGTTCCTTTACTGATAGATACATATTTTCTTTAAAAAATATATAAATTTCCTTTTTAGTTGCGTTTAACCAAACCAAATAATCTTGGTCACCTAAATGTAACAAATGTTACCTGCAGTGCAAATTTTAAGACGTAAATACAAGGTAAAAGTTTCAGCCTATAAAATTCAGCTCGAATATCACTACAAATGATGCGCTGATTCGATGAGGAAATATAAATAGGAAATTGAATAATTTCAAAATATCGAAAACCTAGGATTTCAATTACACCTTTTAACTGCAGTTTAAATCTTCTCCAAAAAAAGTAAATGCTAATGTAGATACATGCCTAAAATTTTAACGCGTGTTTGTTTAATTATTAAAAAAAAAAACTTTAGATGATTTTGGTTAGAAGAAAAATGTTTAGTTCTTTATTTAGGTCATTCTTGAGAAAAATCATTTCTCTGAATTTTCTTAATTACTTTTAAAGGTAAAGATTGCAATTACAAATCATTAAAATACAATAAAATTATTAATTTATTGAAATCATCATTAGCACTACAGTGCTATTAAAGCCAATCAGGATTTTTAGAGCCGACATGACTTGTCTACACGACATGACTTGTGAAGGCGAGGCACTTTTCAAAAGTATCAAAACAGTGCATATGTCGCGGAAGGGGGGGGGCGAATAAAATGTTGAATATCGCAGAGGTTCGCAATTTTTGATGATTTATCTCGAAGTTTGGCACCAAAAAATAAGTCCTTAAAACTGTACCAAGCTTGGCGATATCTTCCAAATTTCGCTAGAAACTCGCAAACGCGATAGCTTATTATAAAGGAGAAGTACAGTTAGAATAAGCTTAAGGAAGATTGTAAAATAGTTCTTTTGTAGGTGATATTAATACAGATTTTATTTCCAAAGTAATTTTTTTATGGAACAAGAAAACAAAATACGACACACTCATGGATTATGATACACTTTCGAAACAGTATTTACAAAGGTGAAGTATAGTCAGAATATACATGACGAAGACTTTTAAGCAGTTTTGGTACGGGATTTTATTATGCATTTCAGCTCTGAAGAAGTGTTTTGTGGAACAAGGAAGACAAACACGGCACACTTATGGATTATGATGAACATTCTAAACAGCATTTATTATGATGAAGTCTAGTTAGAATATGCTTGTGGAAGATTTTTAAACTGTTTTAGCTGTCGATTTTAATATAAATATCGATTCCAAAGAAGTTTTTTATGGAATAAGGAAGAAAAATAGGGACGACATATGGATCGTCCCTTTTAATACATACGCTTTTACATTATAGCACTTTAGTGCGTAGGGCGTATTAGCTGTTGCTCCAATTAATGAAATTCTAATAATTCAATAGTTAATTTTATTGATTGACTTTAAACAGATAGGTATGAATCGAATTAATCCAGGAAATCAAAAAACAAGGTCCAGCTCCAACCTTTAATCTAAGCATTATTAATACTAATAAGTCTATCTTAAATAATCCAGAGAACAATAATCTTAAAAAAAAAGCAGAACTCATTTTCTGAATAAAAAAATATTTTAGGGCGTATTAAAAATAGGAAAGTGCTTCCGATTTTATTTATTTATTTATTTATTTATTTATTATTATTATTATTATTATTATTATTATTTCCTCAATTCTCGAATCAAGCGAAGTCTCAAATCAACACTACTTTAACAACTCCATTTTATTTATTTATTTATTTATTTATTTTTTTTTATTATTTTTTGCTGCTCAATTCTCGAATCAAGTGAAGTCTCAAATCAACTCTACTTTAACTTCTTATACCAAATAAACCATTACTAAATAAGTAATTCGCTAAAGTAATTCATCACAAAATGAGTATTTTAACCTTTAACTACACGCGATTAATGTATTAACACAAGTACACGAATGGTGTATTTTGTACATCAACAAAAAAAAAAAAAAACAGAAATAAGTTAAAAGAGAGCAAATATTTATGCTAAAAGGTTTAACAATCATCAAATAAATATTTCACGAGTAAAAGCAAAATACAATGTAATTCATAACAAATGTTAACTGCTGACTACATTAGATTTCATCTGTGAGGTCAATTTCAGGGTCAATTGTACCCTGTTTACAGTAAATGGTGCATTTTATACATCAGCGCGTGTAGTCAAAGGTTAAGGAAGGTACATTTTTAGATTCACTTCCATATAGCCTATGGAACCCACCATGCCGATCTAACGGTCTGGACAAAGTTTTGGGCGGTTTTCTCCAAATGTTACGTGAACACGTATTAGAACCTCTCATGTAGGTTTGCCTTGATTCACAATACAATACTGTACATATATCCTCCGATTACCTGTGTAAAAAGAAAATAAAAATGCAAATTAATCATTACCTTCACCCTTGAACAAAAATTATGCAAATGTTCCCATAATATTGGAATTTGAAAAAAAAAAGAGAGAGAGAAAGAGAGAGAGCTTTGGTTAGTTTTTTTTTCTTTCTCTCCCCCCTCCTCAGAAGCATTTTAAATTATTTCTCATAGGACAAAACGTATTACAGCTAATATAGAAGTCTTATTATGATATATTCATTCATATTTCAGTTTTAGTGAAGAATATGCTTATTTTTATTCCCTTAAGAAAATTTTATAAAAATGTGCTTCTGCTTTTTTGAGAATTTTCTTTCTTGAGCAGAAAAAAAAGAAAATTATGCTTTACTTTCAGCTTTTTTTATTCAAAAAAGCGTTAAAATTACTTTTAAAGCATTTGTTTAACTTAGCGTAAAAAGAAACCACTTGGAACACCCTCAAAATGTAATTTTCATAAATTTGCATTCTGTGATTTTAATATTTTTAAAACACTTTTATTTAAAGATAAAACCAGTGTTCACTTTAGGAAAATTTTCATTTTAGGAGATTGAATTTTTACTCGCTTTATAAAAATAATCGTGATAAAATTTATTTTAACTGTTTCGGTAAAGACAATTGCAATAAGTTTAATCAGGATTTTTTTTAGTTCGACTGTTTTGTTTTTGTTATTATGTAAAGGGTTTTTTTTTTAGAAATAATATGCACTATCTCATCAAAATAAAAATGCAAGATTGCATACTTGCGTAAAACATTTTTTCTACTACAATTGCTGTTTAATCCTTTAGTGGACCTTTACAATAAGAAGATAAACTGATTGTAACACTGCAGCAGAACAAGTGTATTAATAATACTAAATTATCGACATTTCTTTTTCAGATGTAATATTTTCAATGTCTTCAGTATAATGGGTTACATGCTGAAAAATAAGGTTAGATTGGTTACACTAGAATATTTAACCTATTAATAAACTTTAGTTGCGATCCAGTCTTGTGTAAATATTCATTTAAAGCTCACACTTTTATGTATTGTAAATTTTAACCAAATTATGAACGTAAAAATTCAAGTTAGGTTAACATTTCACTTCGGTATTTAGCTAAAATAGTAAATAATGTAACAATGTTGCGCCTATAAAGATATCAAAATAAAAGTTAAAGTTAAATAATATCCCAAGAAATATTATATAACATTTCTGAATATTTAAATATTTTATTCTTTCCACAGGCATTTAAAAATATCAAGGAAAAAATTGAACAGTTTCGGAAAACTAGGATTGCACTATCCAGCATTTTCAGGTTAGTTTTAACTGTGGATAAACCACTAACACCATGGTGAAGACTGTTTTTTACTAGTATAAATTATCTGATTGAGATTTAAAAAAATATCGTATTTGCAAAATGAATAACAGATGGAGCTGCCAATTAAATATTAAAATAGGTGAGTGGTAAACAATCTGCAGAAATGTAAAATTTTGACAAGAAATTGATCTCATCATTTTCGTATATTTTCAGTGCGAATAAGAATTTTTCAGTAAGTGGTAACATTTTCAAGAAAATATCAACTTTCTTTTGCAGTGTTATGAAGAATAAAAGTATAAGTTGTTAGTCGATTCCACAGTGAATGTGTCAAATATTCAAATCAAGGTAAATTAATGAAAAAAGATAGTAAGATGTTAAATATCAGAAAAAGGTGCTGCACTTCTATTACGATTCAGGCAGCACAGTTCTCTGAACGTCTATTATCGTTCAGAGTAATCAATCAACGGATGCCATCAAATTTTGCATAAGGATTATACACGAGATGCGCTCATGGAAGTTTTGTGAAGAGTTTTGTTCAAAAAATATCTATTAGGTGGAGCTTTGTTTGGTGAAATCTGCTCAAAAAATGACCCAAATTAGTTAATAAATGACTAAAACTATTGAATAAATGTTGAAATTGTTTTCACATTCCGAATTAATCATTTTCAATGCTAAATCTGATGCCTTTTTTGACCAAAGAGCCGCCTACTGGACATTCTTCTAAGCTTGTTTCTTCAGGAATTTCTTGAGTGCATCTTATGTATAGTAAATGTACCAAACTTGATTACAGTCCGTTCACCCATTTCAGTTGTAGAACACTGTTTATAGGGAAAGTTTTATTATAACACACTCTGTATATTCATTTTACGTTATAAATACTTGATAACAGTTCGAGTTTAATAATCAGAAATTTTTTAAGTGACTTAAATATACTAGCTTGCTTAGAACCTTCTAAATATCTTACGAAATGAGCTTATCCCAGACAGAAAAATACGTGCGATGAACATTCTTGTTAAAACGTATGTAATCCTGCTTTCATCAGCTAAAGTGCTGTAGAATTTTCTCCTGTTTGAATAAATAGATTCAAAATAAAAGCAAAAAGCTGAAATGTATACATTCGTTAGGTGTTTATTTAAAGAACTTTAAACATTCTCTTAAAAACTCCATACATTCAAAAACATTACTAGTGTTTTGTGAATTAAAGAAGGGAAATGGAAGCTTTTGTATGCTGCTCAAAATTTTACGGATGTTACAATTTGTATTTTATTATTTGTATTATTTACATGATAAAAGTGATGTAAAAGGACAAATCTTTGAGAGTTTATCAAAATTTACATGATAGAATATTAGTACAAACACACTTCCATTGTTTCTGTAAGACCTAATATGTTGTTGTTGTTTTTTTTTATGCCCTCTGGCAGCCATAAAGCAATGCCAAATCCTCCGTATAAAACGGCGATGAGTGAAAGGAGACGACTTCCATTTTAATAAGCCCCAGAGGGATGAAGTCCGACTTCACTCGGGTCTCCAAATTTTGAGCTAATTTCATATGTGAGACCTAGCTCCTGAAATCGGAACCAACAGAGGTGTCATGTGTCATTTGAATCTAGAGAACATTGAAGCCACGAACAAATTTTACCTGCACCAGCTCCCATTAGCGTATACAGTTCCACATCAGCCCAGCTGAGAGAGGTTTTCACCCTCCCAAGCACTGGCCAACCCGCTACTGCTTCACTTTCCGTGTTCTTATGGGATCGGAGCTTAGCGACTAGGTCACTGCGGGACAAAACATAATATACATTACACTACTGTCTACTTAATAATTTTAACCCATTTTCCCTGGTTTCCACTTAATGATACTGTTTTTTTTACATCCTACATCACTTAAAATTGCGGCGATATTTTCTACAACAGAAATAAATAATCTGAGAAAATGCATTTTGAGAAGCAATGCAATTCTGCTTAGAGGTCATTCTAAGAATATTTCCGAAAGCGTTTTAATTTTATACAGGAGGTGGAATTAACTACACATTCATATGCATGATTGTTACATGCATATATCATTTGGGAGAAAAATTAAGTTTACCAATACTTCTTTATTTTGGCTTGCAATTTGTTCTTTGGTGTTACAAATTTCGAAGCCATACCAGTACTATACCTGTTTCATGTATAAAATTGTGCGTCTAGACAGCACTTCAATACAGACATCTGGGTAGTTTTTGCATAGTGAGACAAATGTAGAAAATCGTTATATTTTTTTAATTAATATATTATTATTATTATTATTATTATTATTATTATTTTACAGATCTTTATCAATTTTTATTTTGAAATTCCGAAACAGCCCCAGAAAATGAGGATATCTGTTCATGAATTTATAACATAGTATTCGTCATTAATAAGGCAAAAACATATTATTTCTTCTCTTAAAATTGCTCAACTTTCATTATCAGTGTAAAACACTTCTCAGGAATTATATGAAAAAAAGTATTGAATAAAACGATTGAAATGCTATAACAGAAAGAATTAAATTATGGTTCATTTATTAGGTTTTAATGATTGTTATTGAATCCCATAAATTTACTGTTTTAAAGGAGTAATTAACTACATTTTAGAAATTCCAAAAGCTAAATTTAATTTCAGTATAGTTTTTTGTTTCAAATAGGGGCAATGCTAATTCGAATAACAATTTCAAACAATACAGCTAATTATATTCTGTCATGATTTATTTTGAACTTTTATGCTATAACAAATTGGAATTTAGTATGACAAATAAGTCTATAAAAAATGTATATGCTTCAATTTTTTCTTTAAATCTTGATTATTTTTCCCTAAAATTGCCTTAACACTTGAATTATGTTGAGTTCAGAAAAATAAAATGTATAAAATTTACTCAAGACAAAAATATTTTTGGTGAATTAAAAGCACAAAGAGATCAAGTTTATTTATCACGAATTTGATCGGCTTTACAAAAAAAGTTTGAGGTTTCTTTTTCAATGAAAGTCAGGGGAAATCAAACTGATCACTTCGGTAAAACCTTACCAGTGTTTACCGTCTTAAATCAATCTGTACTCAGTTGATTACATTCCAGCCCATTTCTTCTTTTGTTCTTCGGTTATTTATTTTATCAATTGACTCGACGGTTTACTTTCGATATATATATAGACTTGAGAATAAAGTAATACAAATGGAAAACACAAAATCTTACTAAGACTAAAAACGATAATATATATATATATATATATATGTTTTGTACTCCCTGTTCACATGTAAAAGATAGAAAAAAATAATTTCATGTTAACGAAACAAGAAAGATAAATCTTGCTTGAAAAAGTTAGCTCCACCTGAATATTCTGGAGCTCCAAATTGAAGGTACACAGAGATATTATTGCACATTACTTAGAGAAAGAAGAAGACAATTTAAATTAAATTTCTGATTTATTAAATGCACAAAAAGCGGTAAAATAAAATAGAGTGTAACCTAGATATTTCGAACCTTGATATGTGAAATAAATGTATTTTCCCTTAAGAACTGACTCCCTTTTATCTCACCCTGTAATTTTGAAAACTTGATATCTCGAAATTTTTCAGTGTTCTTCCAATTTAGAGGTATTGACTTTATGCTAGTTTGATTCTTTCTTTGACCTATCTCGTTAGTCAAAATACTTCTATCTCAAATCCAATTCCCCGTATTAAAACTACTGAAATATGATTAAACTTTACCAGGCCTAATAAACAATTCCAATTTTTATATAATGATGTATTTATTGTGTGTGTGTTTTATTTCCAATGCAGCAGGCACATCAGACATTACTCCTGGGCAAAAAACACAAAACAAAATACACAATACGCAACAAAGGATTGTCCAGAAACAGACATAAGTTCTCTAGCTTTCCTATACCGGGAAAAAACCAGAGGAACCCTGAAGCGCCAGACAATTAAGCAGGTAGTCAGCAACCATCAACTGGACACCACTTCAAAGAAGCACGGGATACTACTGAAGACAATGATTCTATGGAGATGAGCGGTGGGCAATTGTGTCCCGTGGCCAGTCTAAAAGTTGCTACAGGCAGATCTCTTGGGCGTTCTGGTAACCGGAGAAGGGCGAGGTACAATGGTTTATTCTTGGCCAGTTCTTCCAGCTCGAGTCTTTGAAGGCGTTTCATTTTCAAATTTATGAAATGGGCAGCTGATCTGTAGTCAATTGAACTGCACCAGTCTTGGGTAGCATTTGTGGCTTTCTTTGCCAACTCCTCCGCCACCTCGTTACCATAAATTCCGCAATGAGATGGAAACCGCTGGAGGACTATTTTCGTGGACCTTAGCAATTCCTAAAGAATGAGTCGACAATCCATAATGGCACTGGAAGTAGGTGTTTGGACAAAAATTACGATTGTTAGAATGGCAGCCTGGGAGAGAATTATAACATGGACAAAATCAAAAAGACATAATCTCAAAAGCAGTAAGGAGTCTCCAATTCACCTTACCTCATCGTGAAATGTAGAATCAAAAATGCCCAGTGGGATATAGTAAGAAAAAAGCTCGCTGTAGATGCTTGAACTATCTCTATGATTCATTTCATTCTTTGTGACATCAGTAAAAATCCTCAGCCAATTTTGTTTATTAATGTTACTTCACATTTACAGACAATTCGCATACAGAAATCCAATTCGTATCTCAGGTTAAAAAAAATCTAAAAATTTGAGTTTATAGGCCGCAATGTATAAGAATACCTTTTTGTAGCCCCGTAAAAAATTGTACGGCGTACACTCGCTAAAATTTATGCAGTATGTGTGCCAGTGACCTATAATATGAGTACCTAATTTGATGTCAATCGAATGCGCCATTTAGACACTAGCTCACTTTAAATGATTTGCGTCTTTAGGCCGTAATATACACTTTCTCTAAGTCTGCGAACAAACTGTAAGCTCTACACACACCAAACTCTATGCAGGTCATGAGGCCGCGACCTATAATATGCATACCCAATATAAAATCAATCGAATGCACCCTGTAGCTGTAGACACTAGCGCTTTTTCAGGAATTTCCGTCTACAGGCCATAATGTAAAACAGCACTTATTTGTTGCCCTCTCAAATTACTATAAGTCCTATACACAACAAATTCAATACACGTTGTACGACAGTGACCTTTAATATATAAACCCAGTTTGAACTTCTTCGACTGCACCATTTAGACACTAGCTCATTTTAAATAATTGAATTAAATTTTTTTTTTGAAATCAAGTGAAAAAACTATCAACTCTACTCACAGCAAAATCTGTGAAGATTATGCGATCGTGACCTATTATAAACATACCTAATTATAGACCAATAGACCATATAGACCAATTTGTGCTTAGTCGAATGCACAGTTTGGACGCTAGCGCACTTTGGAGAATTTCCGTCCATTGGCCATTATGTTAAAGAAATCTTTTTCGTAGCCCTTTAAAAAAACTATAAGTCCTATATATTGAAAAAAATTATTAAAGCACAACGTGTGGGTAAAAGTAACGCCAACACGTTGTGATGTTGGCGTTACGTTTATCCACACGTTGTGCTGTAATGTCAATTTGCTATGCAATGTTCTTCGTGATTGGCTTATCAACGTCATTACGTCATCTTGTGAGTGGATTTACGACACACAGTGCTGTATTATTTTGACAGCACAACGTGTGGGTAAACGTAACGCCAACACGTTGTGATGTACACAGTGCCAGTTTCCATACAATCATTGCCATGGGTTTTTCGTGATTGGCTTATCAATGTCATTACGTCATTTTTGAGTGGATGTACTACACACAGTGTTGTATTATTTTACAGCAATATGTGTGTAAAATTACAGGTATTTCTTACAGTTTACATACCAAAATCAATACCAAATTTGAGCTCAATCGAATGCACCGTTTAAACGATAGCACACTTTCAAAAATTTCCGTATAAAGGCCATAATGTAAAAGAAATCCTTTTCGTAGCCCTGTAAAAAAACTCATCGAAACTCCCATCAAAGTCCTATACACACCAAAATCAATGGTGGTCTTGGGACCGTGGTTTATAACAAATAAACCAAATTTGAGCTCAATCGAGCTCATCGCTTAGGAGCTATCGTGTTCACTCACAAACACACAAACACACATGCACACACGCATACAAAAGCAAACACACACATTCAGACTTCTCGTAAAAACAGCAGAAACGAATTCAGAAGATCTCAGAACGCGTAAATTCACCAAAATTTCAAAATCGGATTTTTTCATGATTGCAATACTTTACTTACATGGTACATGTTCGGAAAGTAAAAATGTTACACACAATGGTAATGATAGTTACCTCTAAAGGCAAACCTAAATAAGCATTATTGATGAGATTTTTTTCCATAAAATGCCTAAAACTACTCATGTATTGAAAATAGAGAGATGAAATTTCCTAGATAGTTGTTATTTTTCTTTTAAAGTTTTTTATAATTCTTTAAAATAAAGATTCAAACAATAAACTCTGAAGCTGGGCACAACCTTGGTAATGACATTTACAATATTAAATATTTTTAAAAAATTGAAAATTTACCTTTAACTATATTTAAACTAGTTCCCAGTGTAGTGCTTGTAAAGAATTGTGGAAGCAAATGTTAAACATCTACGAATGGGCTGCTTAACTGATATTTTTAGCCAGGGACATAAAATTTAATGTTATGTGAGAATGACCAGCATACACTCATACATAAACATATGCACATGAAGGATTTTGTAGTGTGCAAATAAAGCTTCTTTACCCAAAAACGTATAAACGCTTTTCGGTAAAGCTCGAATATATTAAATAAATTAAATAATCTTTCCATAAATCTGGGTCTCATAAAACTTTTAAATAATAATCTTAGTTAAAGAAGCCGTGCTGGATTTGATGGAAAAATATAACTTTATCTTAGGTTTTGAAGATTATATTTAAGATAACAACCAAAAACTAAACAATTCATTAAAAGTCGATGCTATCTCCCGTGCTTAAGCATTTGATACACAGAGTAGGTTTTTCAGAGAAAAGTTTTATGTACACGAGTAAAGTTTTATGAATTACCTGTTATGAAGTGCACTAGAAATCCGTAAAGACCTAGGAACTTTTAATTAGGAAATAAACTAGGTACAATTATAAAGTTCTTTTTTTGTTCAGGGGAAAAATCATTTGCTTTAATCACTTGTCGGTAAGGCATTTGTCTCTAGATCGGCCGAAATACTGACGGTTTTACTGCGATTTTGAGTTCATTTGTGTTATGGGAAGCCTACGCTAGGTGCATCTGCCTACAGGGGGGGGGGTCCCTTGGTCGGATGGCTTTTAGGGGGTTCTAATACGTATTGGCGTTACATCTGGAGAAAACCGACCTAAACTCCAGACAATTAAATAGGCAGCCACTCGATAAGTCCGTGGCACATAGCAGGCGGCCAATGTTACCTCCTATAAACGGATGGACAAGTTAACATTCAAGTTCAACCGGGAATCGAACCCGAACCCAATGCGTGTCAGAATGGTCCGTTAGACACTTCATCACCAGGGCAGCCAGTTCAAGATAATGAATGCAAATATTCATAAGAAACTTGTTCTGATTCGCGACTGCATATGTACGATACACAGCTTTAATAAATTCACATAATAGTGTAATGGAAGAAATTATAAAATTGGATGCAACAATAAGAGAAAAATGTATGCCATATGCATGTAAAATTACTTTAAATGAATTGACATTTTAGACAAAAAAAATTAGTTTTTAGACAAAAAATAAACTTTTAAAAAACCTGGATTGTCTGTCTGGTTTCATCCATGTTAGTCATATTTCACAAGTCTCCTAGAAAATGCGTTTAATTCACATTGGTTTACATAGACATTCATATGGAATTTAATTTAAATAAAACAACAACCACCCTTATGTTTTAAATATTCAGTTACTTTTCTTTATCATCAACAGTCAAATACGGTAATAGAACGCCAAGATAACAATGACATACTGAAAAAGGACATTAAAACTAACTGTGCATGAGCCAACAAAAATTATGACATACTACTTAAAAGAACAGCAATATTCATGTTCTATTTTTAATTTCTTGTTTACACGTACCGTTGAATGCTTTTTTACATGAAGATATTTATGGTCTTTTTTGAATAATGCGTTTAAGTTTTATATCAGTTGAAGACAGTAGCCACATGGTATTAATTTGCGAGAAAAGTAAATTATGAGGTCCTTGCACTTTTATGTTACCAACGAGTTTCTACTATAAATCAGTTACACTGTTTTATTGCACTTAGATTTTTGATAAAGATTTTTTTTAATTTTACATGAAACAACTAGCCTTTGAAATAAATCTTTCAGATTTTGTTTTTATAAAAGTTATTGCTTCGGAAAAGCTTTCATCTAAATTTTACAAGAATATAGAAAATAAACGATAAAAGTAAACGAAAACAACGAAAAGACTTAAGACAAAGGCTGAAATTTAATCGACTTCTTACACAGTAAGCGAAAGAAAAAGGGTAAACAAAGATAAAGGTCTATAGTTTGTGGTGATCGATCTGATTGACTTTGCAGAACACTTTTGATAAAAAAAAAGGAATTAAGAACTGAAACGTTTTAGATGAAAGCAGAGACTTTTGTTCAAGAGCGAGATAAGGTTTTTCTTTAATAGCAGGCCAAAATAATAGTAATTTTAGTAGATAGTGAAAATCTTAGATAAAATTGTATTCCGTTATTTCATTTTTAATCTATACTATTAAAATCTGTGCGCGTCTGTCTGTCTGTGTGTGTGTGTGTGTGTGTGTGTGTGGTGTGTGTGTGTGTGTGTGTGTGTGTGTGTGTAACATCTCCTCCTAAACGCTGGAGTTGAGTTTCGAACGAGGTATCCACGAATTCGGAAAATTTCGAGAAAGAACCTCCGCTAATTTAAATTTCGAAATTCGAATTAGTTTAGGAGATATTGATAAAAAATCCCATCAAAAACGCTAATTTTTGCTCTCCGTAATTCCGCAATTGTAACCCCTGTAGTCAAAAAAGTGAGAAATAAGCTTGGAGGTTGCCATGTTTGGCTATTTTATTAAATGATTTAGACTCCTGCAGTAAAAAAAAGAATAATGATTTTTTTTTCTGTTTAGATTATTTACAAAGTTATTTTTAAATTAAAGTATTGCGTTCATGTTAAATCAGAGCTGGAATTCAATGTTTTTTATGTGTAAAAGAATAAGGGATTGAGAGATTTCCGAGACTAATATGCATATTTTTTAGTTTGGCCGGAAAAAAAAATGGCTCATTTGGCGATTTTGAGAAAGTAGAAGGTTCTACCGATTCGTACAGTTTTGGGCTTGGCGCAAATTACTGAAAGCGTAACGAAATACTATTTTTAATAACAAGTGCAAGTTTTATTAGGTCTGCTATACTTCGTTTTATTTAGCAGTGATTAGTCAGAAATAATGCAGTTATTAAGGCGAATTTAAACGATCTAACTGAGAATTTTCACGAAATTAAGTAAACTGATTAAAGGGAGGGGAATTCCGCCAAATTTAAGGTAATTGAAATTCTCGCATTTTGTACATCATAGTTAACTATGTTTTAATGTGTTTTATTCATCGTTAATAATTTAAAATACTGCTCCTTTTCAAGTAGATACCTGTTGCACTTTGACGATCAAACCATATGAGTGAGAGATTACTATTTCCCATTTTGGTTGCAGTTATTTCAATGCCTCGAATGATTCCTTGAAAAAAATCTCGCAAAATGGTGTATGTTGGCACTTTGGCGATCGAATGTGTAAAAAATCATTGATTCTTATTCGTTGAAGTAGTGCTACGGAAATTTCTTTTTCTGGTAAAAGTTAGAATGGCATATAACTAATACTGTCTAATAAATTTTTTGCTTTACAAATTAAAATGTATGTTGATTCCTACTTTACCTTTCTTAGCAAAGCTGGCGATAAATATTCAAATATAGTGTAACGCTGTGTTTAATAGAGTGGGTTCTCGCGTTTGTGCTGCTAATTACATTCCACGATTGGAATGAGTCGATATTATGAGCGTATGCTTGGATATTTTTTTTAATCCCACAAAACAAGGTGTAATAGAATCGGAATTCTTTAAAAATGCGAATGCTTTTGGAGGTGAATAAGAATGGTTTTTTAGCCTAGTAAAAATTTGTGGGTATTGTAAGGATCGCGGCTAAATTTTTGAATTTGTTGTTAAATTTAATTGGTGATACATTTTAGCTATTTACCATCAATTTGTGGCGTTAATTACGCCAATATGGCAGTTCTATCAAAGTAAACATGAATAATTCATTACATGTTCTATTTTTAAGATTGCTACAGTTTCCGTAGTAACGGAATCCATTGTTGCCACTTAAGTTGTTAAATATAACAATAAGTGAAATCATTAATATCTACATCTCTTAAAACTCGAAAAATGAAAACGCATTGAATATGAAAAAAATAGAACATTAACATATCTGCGCTTCTTTAAAAATAATCGAAGTTTTCATGCAATCTATTATATAAATGTGAAAGTATGTTTGTTTGTTCGTCCGGGAACTCCTCAGACACCGTTCGAGCGGCTTGAAATTTTGCACATACATCTAAAACGACACAGAATAGTCCGTAGGCTGCTTTAAAATTCTGAAAATCCAAGCGTTCTCTAATTTTTTTACGATTTTTCGCAATTTTCAGGGTAGAAAGCCACTCAAATAACCGATTTCAGCACATTCGTGAGCATAGTTAACATAGATTTATTTATTTATTACTTCCAATAATTCAAGTGAGACTGACGTCATTTTGATGTCACGAGTGTAAAAATGCATTAAAAATCCTGGTTAACAAGTTTTGACAAAAAATTACACCACGAGCGAAATAATAAACTTCCATCCAGATTATCAGATGCTGTAGAAAATAAAATAACGTGTTTTTTTTTTCTTTTTCTTCTTTCATTAATTCATGTTAGATATCGCAACTGAGAATGATGTCATTTTGACCTCATGAAAATGAGTCAGAAATCTAATTACATTGAAAGGTTTTGACACAAAAATTACTATCATAAAAATTAAAAGTATTTTGTTTAATGCGCGTGTTACCCTTAGCGATTTTTGAGCTTTGGGATTTTTCAGAAACCATAATAACGAAAGGAATCTTGCATTTTTTTAAATCGTGGGAAATTCAAATGTCGGCACAAGATGCAAAATACTAATTAACATAATTCATAGTATTCGCTATCGGTTTGACGACGGTCGTTGTATGTATTTCCAAAAATCGTGCAAAATGTCCCCAAATTCGGACGACTTTTGGCGGTATGTTATCTATATTAGATATACTCTTTTTTTGTTAAATTTTAGCAACCTAACAAGCTCTTGCAGAAAAGTTACATCATTAGCAATATGAATACGGAAAATATTTGAAATACCGATTAGCTAGGAATAACTCCAATATCTCTCAAATTAACTTTAATAAAGTTCTGTTGCAAGCGAGAGTTTTTCAACGTCGTATGTTTCAATATTACTCCGTTTGAAAACTACTGCGCGAAATGACTAAATTCGACTACCCTGGTCAGAACGTGACGTCATAAATTAAAAGTTGTCTGAAATTCGTAAACTCTGCAACACTATTTAACGCCCTATTCGCAATTTGAGTGATTCCAAATAGTTACTCGAGAGTACACAGTTTGATGTTTTCACGAGTCTGAACCATGGTGGATTTAAATAATTTTTAAATTGGTACAGCTTGGATGTTTTCCCACCACTACGAGATAAAATATTTTGCTGTGCTAAATATGCCTATCAGACAAGAACTATGCTTAAAAATATATGGAGATCTGTTTTAATGGCAATGCATAAATTTCACAGAATCACCAAAAAGTAGAAAGGCATCATTGGTTTAAAATATCTAATCTGTTTCTTTAAATTGATCATTAAAGACTGAGAAACGAAGATAGATAATATTAATATAAGTAATAGATAGCATTCTCATTTTTATCTTTGGTAGTAATAGTAGATTTGTTTGGATAATATGGATTAAAGAACAGTATACCACGTTAATAACTATTTCGTGAAATTAAAAGTGTTATATTCATTATTTTTCAACGATCGTCTTATAACTAACTAAACCATAATCCAACGCTGCGTAATATATTCCACGGTAGTTTCAACAAAAGGACTACTTGAACTTTTTGACATTTTGCTTTTGCATAGATAGTTACGATTAGATTTTAGTAAAATATCCGTTTCCTACCGTGCGAAGAACGGGCACGCAGCTAGTCTATACTATTAAAATCTGTGCGCGTCTGTGTGTGTGTGTGTAACATCATCTCCTCCTAAACGGCTGGGAGTTGAGTTTCGAACGAGGTATCCACGAATTCAGAAAATTTCGAGAAAGAACCTCCGCTAATTTAAATTTCGAAATTCGAATTAGTTTAGCAGATATTAATAAAAAACCCATCAAAAACGCTAATTTTTGCTCTCCGCAATTCCGTGATTGTAACACCTGTAGTCAAAAAAGTGAGAAATAAGCATCGAGGTTGCCATGTTTGGCTATTTTATTAAATTATTTAGACTCCTGCAGTAAAAATAAGAGAATAATGATTTTTTTCTGTTTAGATTATTTAAAAAGTTATTTTTTAATTAAAATATTGCGTTCATGTTAAATCAGAGCTGGAATTCAATGTTTTTTATGTGTAAAAGAATAAGGGATTGAGAGATTTCCGAGATTAATATGTATAGTTTTTAGATTAGCCGAAAAAAGAATGGCTCATTTGGCGATTTTGAGAAAGTAATAGGTTCTACCGATTTGTACAGTTTTGGGCTTGGCGCAAATTTCTGAGAGCGTAACGAAATAGTATTTTTAATAACAAGTATAAATTTTACGGCGCTATACTTCGATTTTTCATACAGAAATAATGCAGTTATTAAGGCGATTTTAAACGATCTATAGAATTTTCACCAAATTAAGTAAACTGATTTAAGTTAGAGGAATTCCGCCAAATTTCAGAAAATTGAAATTCTCTCATTTTGTACATGGTAGTTAACGGTGATTAAAACCCGTTATATTTAACAATAATTTAAATAACTGCTACTTATCAATAACATGCCTGCATTAAATTTTGGCGATCGAACCATATAAATGATAGAAAACTATTTCCCATTTTGATTGCTGTTAAATCAATGCTTCGAATGATTCCCTGAAAACAAAAAATCTCGCAAAATGGTGTATGTTGGCATTTGGCGATCGAAGTACTGTGTAATAAATAATTGATTCTTATTTGTTAAAGCAGCGCTACGGAAGTTTCTTTTACTAAAAGCTGTTAGAAAGGCGTAATTAATACTGTCGAATATATTTTTTGTTTTACGAATTGAAATGTATGTTGATTCCTACTTTAGTACATTTCTTAGCAAAGTTGGCGAAAAATATTGAAATGTAGTGCAACTCTGTACATATTATTAATTCCATTCCACAATTGAGATGAGCCGATGTCACTAGCGTATGCACAGATATTTTTTTTTTTTAAATTCCGCCAAACAGGGTATTGCGAATTGCCTTTAGTGTCAAGTTTAATTTGTGATTTGAGCTATTTGGCATCGACTGGTGGCGTTATTGACACCAATATGGCAGTTCTAGCAAAGTAAACATAAATAACTCATTTCATGTTCCATTTTTATAGTTCCATAGCAACGGAATCCATTGTTGCCACTTAAGTTATTAAATTTAACAATTAAGTGAAACTACACATTTCTACAGCTTTTAAGACTCGTAAAAGTGAAAACGCATCAAATGTGAAACAAATAGAACTGTAAGAGGCATGCACTTTAAAAATAATCGAAGTTTTCATGTAATTCTATATACCTTTAATTTTATTTCCTTCGCGTGTGGGTGCCATTTTTATGTCAATTTTTGCTGCCTTGCTGGCAGATTATCCGGAGCAGTACACAAGCACTAATGTACATGCTCCTCCGGACATAAACAAGAGCGTGTGTCCAGCGCGTATTTGTGTAACCCCCAGGCCGTACCCGGGGGGACCAGGGGTCCCCCCCCCCGAAATCTAAAATTTTGTTAACAAAACAATAATAATGAAGCGTTTTTGTGAAAAATTGGGCCTTTTTCATCTTTTATGAATTTATAAATTTAATTTCTGTACACCCCCCCCCGAAATTTTTTTCTGGGTCGGGCCCATGGTAACCCCACTGTGTTAATCAGAGTTTTCTGGGGTCCGATTTTTTAGAACATTTTTTTTTCAATGGAGATTCTCATCCTGAAGTATATTGATCACTGATACATGAATAGAAAAATGATCAATTATGCGCTAGCAGTGACGTAGCCAGAAATTTTTCATGGGGTGTTACGACTACTGCAGCTCACATATATGTATGTATACGCGTGTGTGATAAGGGAGTGAAGAATATACATTTTGTATGGCAAAAAACTCCTCATGGGGGGTTGTGACCCCCTATCCCCTCCTTGGCTACGTCACTGCACGCAAGCATAAGTTGTCACGTCATGAAAAACCGTCGTAGATGGTAAACACCGAAGTTTTTTTGAGGGTTATACAGAATTAAAAATTTTGTAAAGTTTACTTTTGATACAATTCGGACATTTGCCACCAAGGTGAGATGAAATATTACTAAATACGGCAACCTAGAATTTTCTTTTGAATTTGACACTATGCAACTACAGTAGATTCCCTATAACACGGAAGATACGTTCCGTGTTATAGGAATCCGTGTTGTACGGGTCCTGCGCTATACTCCACCTGGAGTGCGGATTGCACGAAATAATCGCGGCAAAACTTATTTGCACTCCGTAGAAATACAATGATGTTTGGTATTGCCATTCAAAAATTATGTTAATTACAGGAGCTAAAGCGTCATAATATCAGAACATATGTCTCATTTTACCGTGCTGTACGAGTCTCTTTTAACGTGTTACACGAAAACGATCACAATTCTTTCGCCGTGTTCTACGAATTCGTGTTGTAGACTCGTGTTATGAAGGGGTCTACTGTAAATTGTCAAAAATAAAACATGAAATTAGTTATTTATTTAGAGCGAGTTGACAGTGAGACCAACGTCAGTTTTATGTAACAAGGGTTATAAACATTATCGCAGAAGTTACGTCACAAATGTTTTCATTTGAAGTGTGACGATTTTCACGAAAACTGTGTGCAATTTTGGCTTATAACGTACGTGGTGCAGATTTTCACGAAAACTGTGTGCAATTTTGGCTTATAAAGTACCTGGTGCATCTATTATTTTATGTAGGTTTTGCTAATTTAGGTGAAATTCAATAAAGTCATCTGCAAAATAACTGAGCTAATGCATTGTCCAAGCTTTAGAAAATGCAAGATAAAATAAAATGGTTGTCAACATCATGTAATTTATTCATCTGGTATATATTAAATGCTATAATTAAGCTTAAAAAACAAAATTATATGATGTAGAAATCAGGCATTTTTCAAAAGAGAGAAGTTTCATTTGCATACCGTAAAGATCTTCTTTTTTGATCGCCAGTGACATTGACGAAGTTTTTGTGTCATCAGGTTGCAATCATCTCAGATTTGCACTCATGACGTCAACTTTTAGTCAAGATTCAAGTATTTTTTTCACGTTTTGAGATTCCGTATTACTGGGTTTAATTCGAATTATATGTGTGAGGAAAATATTGGTTTCCCACCGTGCGGAGAACGGGCAAGCAGCTAGTTATATAATTAAAAGTTGTTTAATTTCTTACTTCATAAACATTAACGAAAAATACTATTTAAAATGTCATTCTGTTTTTATCATATATTTACTTCCTTGTACGTACCCAGACAGCACATAAGCTTAAATCAAGCTTCACATATCTTTGAATTTGACGCATTAACCCATTTATGCCTAGCGTCCCTTTTTTGGGACGGCATTTTCGCTATTAGTCGAAAACGTTATTTATTTTTCCTAGCCTTTATTCATGAGTATTGAGCCTCAACTCTACAAAATATTTTAACATAACCAAGTAGTATGTTGATATTTCAATTTTTATGCATAATGATTTTAAAAGAAATCATCCCTTGTTCAAGAAGTTGACATCAGAAATTTATCTATTATTTCTGTTATCAGTAAAAATCGAAGAAAGTCGCAAAAATATCCAGGCACAAATGGGTTAATGCAAGCTTGACTGTTCAACTCATTCTAAGCTGGCAGCAAGCTTGCAGGAGTCAAGTTGAATTGTCAAGCTTAAATACAGCTTGATTTAGGCTTGGCAATTGCTACTCGCTTGATTTTTCCTTTTTAAAGGAGCGTTGATGGCGCCATCTGTGAAAGAGAACGGACATTAATTGTCTAGCGTCCTCAAATTTGCTGAAAGTTCGTAAAAGATGTGTTTATTTTATTACCAGTGCCATATTACCGGCAAGGCAAACGGGGCAACTGCCCAGGGCCTACAGATTTTAGGGCCCAAAAATCTTACATCTTACATTTTTGTAGTTTTAAAATAAAATTACAAAGGATAAAAAAAAAATTCAGAAGTTAAATAATTTTTTTTAATTATAAAGTATGAACAATGAAAATAATTCAAATGTACATTTGTATAAATTAATTTAAACATATTTTTAATTCTTCGAAATGCTCTATATTGATTTAGCATACGAATATGTAGGAAAATAACTAACCACATTTGTAAAGAGAATTTTTAGCGTTAAAAAATAGCAAAATTTTTCAATTATTTGTTATTATAAGAAACTAGCTAAAGTACCCATTCTTCGCACGGGAATGAATGGACTTTTTGATATTACGATTTGTGGGGATTACTATTTATTGTAATAAAGAGATATAGCAAAATGGATATCGCTTTATATTGTGTTCAATAACCATGCATACGGAATTTCAAGGCAATCGTTTGTACGGTGCAGAAGGCCATGCGGCGTAGCGCAATCTAGTGGAGAGTTTTAGCAAAACGGATACGGCTTAAATATTCTTCGCATTCAGATATCGATGAATACGAAATTTCAGGACGATCGGCTGGACAGCCCTGACGATGCGACATCTAGTGGCAAATTATATAGGAAAATGGATAGAGCCAAACTCTTCCCCGTGTTCAAATATCTATGTATACCTATTTTCATAGCGATCAGTTGCACAGTCAAGAAGTGAACCACTGCAGCGCGATCTAGTGGTTAATTAAAGTAATGATTTGCTACAGTGCCGTCAAGTGGCGAGTTATAGCAAAATGGATAACGCCAAAATATTCTCATTGTTCAAATAGCTATGTATACTGATTTTCATAGCGACCGTTTGAATGGTCAAGAATTTGGCCTGCTGCAGCGTCATCTAGTGGCGAGTTAAAATAATAATGCATTGCAGTGCCATCTAGTGGTGAGTAACATCAAAAGGAACACAGAATATATTCTTCGTGCTCAAATGTGTAAGTATAAGAAATTTTATGCCGATTGGTCGAACGGTATAGAAGTTGATGCGTTGCAGCGCCATTTAGCGGCAAGTTACAGCAAAATGGATAGTGAAAAATATTCTCCGTGTTCTAATATCAGCGTGTACCAAATTTCATCGAAATCGGTTGGACGATATTCGCATAGTAAACGGCTAAACGGAATAGAATTCGACGTTCTGCTGCGCCACCTAGTGGCAAGTTAGAGGAAAACGGATAGCATAAAAAGCTTCTCAATGATAAAAGACTTAGGTGAACCAAATTTCATAGTGCAACGGTGCTGGAGTTTTTCAACCTCATACACACATACCAACATTCATTTTTATCTATAATCAGTATCATTATATATCCCAGTCTCAAATAAAATCCAGTTTCAAATCTAAACCTCGCCAAAGTGCCAACATACGCCATTTTGCAAGAGTTTTTTCAGGAAATCATTCGAAGCATTGACTTAGCAGCAATCAATATGGGAAATGGTTCGGCCGCCAAAAAGTAAAGCACACATTTATTTGAAAAGGGGAATCCCTTAATACAACCGAAATTTTTAAATTATCAACTATAACGTGTTTTATTCAACGTTACTCCGATGTACTAAATGAGAAGATTTCAATTTTCTGAAATTTGGCGGAATTTCCCCAACTTAAATCAATGTACTCAATTGGCGAGAATTCTGAAGATAGATCGCTTGAAATCCCTTAATAACTGCATTATTTCTTCACGGATCATTAAAATTTAACGCTGTATTCTAATAAAACCTTTGCACTTGCTTTCAAAAATCTATTTCCTTAAGCTCTCAATAAATTGCGCCAAGCCGAAAACTGTGCAAACCGCTAGAAGTCACTTTCTAAAAATCAATATTTGAGCCATTTTATTTTTTCGCCAAACTAAAAAAAAATTACATATTAGCCTCGGAAATCTTCAATTCTTATTGTTTTGCGTATAAAACATTTCATTCCTGCTCCGATTTCCCATGCACACGATATTATAATAAAAAATTAATAATCTTACAAATATAAACTAACAAAAAAAAATCATTATTATTCTTTTATTTTTACTTTGAGAATTTAAAACATCTTATTCGGCAAAATCGCCACACATGGCAACCACGATCCTTATTTCACACTTTTTTCACTACAGGGGTTACCATTACGGAAAGGTTTTTGCATGGAGAACATAAAAAATCTCTTAAATTCCGGGAACGGGTGGACTTTCAAAGTTTTAAAGTGGACTGTGATTTATTCTATATTATTTTACATATCTGTGCAAAATTTCAGGCTGATAGGTCGATTTTTGTGGATTTGTATACAAATCAAATCCACAAACAAACAAACAAACAAACAACCAGAATTTCATTTTTATTTATAAGATATTTACAAAAATGACTAAAGTGTTTGTATTCCATACATGTTATGTTAGCAACTGTGATATAGCATTTCGATAACGTTTAACTATCTGTTTCTTTGATTTCAGATTACTTAACACAAAATTTGTGTTCAGTAAGTAAACCCATTCTATATTTCCAAATATGGAAATTCTTCAAAATAAAATACAATTCTACTGCGAAATTGATTTCAAAATCTGTCGTTTGTCTCGATTTTGGCCAGCGGCAGTATTGCTCATGAGTGTTGCGAAAGTTTTAAAACATGTGTTGCTCTTAAGTTTATATTATGTTTATTTCCATATTAGTAGAGTCTCTAAATCACACATAAAATTATTTTAAATTTGATGCATCCCATGGAAAAAACAACAAAAAAAAAAAACAAATAACATATTGCCCACTTATCAATCTGGCCAGAAAACCGCTTAATAATTCAGTTCAAACTTTAGTCATGGCTGCACAAGGCTCCGGTGGCTGAATGGATAACGCGCTCGGGTACGAACGGAAAGGTCCCGGGTTCTATTCTAGCCACGGACACTCGTTAGAAACAGATTAAAATAACTTAAAATTACAGCATAGTGGGGGAAAATGCGCGGAAAAAGAAAGTATGTGGGGCGGGTGCCCCGTGTATTTAGAAAATTTTTTAAGCTTGAAATGTCAAGCTTAATGCAAGCTGGGCAAGTGTAAACTAGAACACTTGATTCAAGCTTGAATCAAGCTTACACGCCTGGAATTTTCAAGCTTAATTCAAGCTTATTGACTTGATAAATCAAGCTTGCTGCAAGTTTGCTGTGCTGTCTGGGTAGTATAAGGAAATAATGTGATCCCGAAAAATTTTGGGGGCCAAATTTGGACGAAAAAACCGATTTTGACTAACTCTAAATTTAATTTTAAGATTTCTTTCGATGAATCTCATCGTGAGCTAGCATGCATGATCCTATAAACGCGTCTGTAACTCATTTTGACCAGCGGCGAGTCTATTGTGTCCAGTTTTTCCATGCCGTCTGTACGTACGTATGTATGTAACTCGCATATCTCAAAACCTATTGGTCGTAGAATGTTGCGATTTGATATTTAGGATTGTTCTGTGATCTAGTTGTGCACCTCCCCTTTTGGTCGCAATCAAATGGATAGTTTATTAACAGGACCGCCCAAAAGATTCGAAATACATTACGCTCTATGGGCCGAAATTCATTAAACTCGCATATCTCAAAAACTATTAGGCGTAGAATGTCGAAACTTAATATTTAGGATTGTTGTAACATCTACTTGTGCCGCTCCCCTTTTGGTTCGATTCGACTGCATAGTTTATCTGCAGGGCGACTGAAAGATTCTAAATACATTACACTCTATGCTCCGAAATTCATTACAGCGTATTTTAGTGGTATTGGGCTATTTCAAACGACTGAGATGTGATATATGCTGTTAAGAGTTGCAAAATGAATTTCTCCATTAATAAAAGTGTCTTTATCATTTATAGTTCTGCTACAGGAACATTCAAAAGATTTCCAATACATTACGGTCAATGGCAATTTTAGGGGCATTCATCCATTTCAAGCACAATACCGTCCTACCACATACGTTAGGTAATGGTCCGACCACGGTCACGTGCCTCCCTCAAGAACTGCGCCAAAAGTCGCCAAGGTTGGCGACTTTTGGCTTAGCTTGGCGACTTTTGGTGTACGTGAGTGCGTATTTAACTCTCAAATCTCAAAAACTATTATGAAATTTCATGTATGAGATTGTTGTAACATCTAGTTGTGCATCTCGATTTTTGGTTCCAATCTACTGGAGAGTTTATTTACAGGACCACCGAAAAGAATTTCAGTACTTTAATGTCTATGGACATCTTCAATATAATACAACTGTAGACAGTCATTGTTTGGTCCATGCCCAAAATCTCGCCGTCTGTCGTCGACTTTGGCGAATTTTGCCGAAATATCGCCAAATTTGGCGATAGTCAGTCATTTGGTACATGCCCAAAGTATCGCCATTTGTCATCGTTCTTGGCGCGGTTGGGCGAAATATCGCCAAATTTGGCGATATTCTGTAATTGTTTGGTCCATGCTTGAATTCTCGCCATATGTCGTCGACATTGACGAGTTTCGCCGAAATATCGCAAAATTTGGCGCCAAAAATTACTTCGTATTTTGTATAACTCTAAACCTTTAACCCGTAGAATTTTGAACTTTTGTATTTAGAACTATTATAATATCTAACTGTTTTCAATATCTTTTTTGACAGCAATCGACTGGGAATTTATTTACAGGGTGAGCCAAATGACGTGTATGGATGCATTCAATTTATTGAAAGTCTGTGGTCAATTACTACTTTGCCTATCCCCAAAATCTCGAAAACTTTCTCAAGCTTGTCGGCTTTTGGTGAAATATCGCCAAATAAAGTGCCAGAAGGAAATCTTTCAAATTGAACTCAGATTGGCGATCGAAATATTATCGAAATATTTGGCTAGAAATAGCTAAGCCTTACTATTACTGATATTTTATCTCTTTCAATCAAAATAAGTTGAGATGAAGTGCGCCGAAAATATTTAGATTTAATAGACGTGCAAGGAAGTTATGTGTTGTCCACATCAGATTTTTTAATATGAAATGCGTGAAAATTTAAATTTTATGTTTTATCAATTTTTTGTTAAACTAGGGGCCAAGGTCCCCAGACTCGCTATGCTCGCTTTTCGTATGAGGCATTCGGCCCCTAATAAGGCTTATTCGTAAAAAAAGACATACTTTCAACAGGCAAAACCCGAAGATTGGATCAGATAGAATGTTACTGAGCTACACATTGCTTGGTTCTTGCATGTTCATTGGTACATAAAAATGTAAACTTCACACTACAGTAGACCTCATCCCCCTCATAACACGGAAGATATTTTGTTATGGGAATCCGTGTTGTACCGGTCCCGTGCTATACTCCACCTGGAGTGTGGACTCCGCTTATAATCGCTGGAAAAATTATTTGCACTCCTCAGAAACACAATGATATTTAATGTTGCCACTCAAAAGTTATATTAATTAGGAGCTAAAGCATAATAAAATCAGAACATCTGTTTCAGCTGTATTTTTAATAATGTAAAACCTATTGGACACTTTGCGAATTTGCAACCCATGGCGATTTTTCATTATTTGGCGACTTGCGTACATGTAAAGTTAATAAAAGCTACGGAACAGATAGGATAGCTTGCCACCAATGGCGAATTTTCATTATTTGGCGATTTACACATGCTCACAACCTATAATTACTGTTCATTTAAGGTTACCGGAAAACCGTTATCCATATTTTCATTTACATAATCGTTTGCAGATTGGCGTACTTAGCACCATGAATTATACCATCTCGTCGCGCTAGCAAATATCCAAAGTGTACTATAACTGCTATAATGGCATAGTTAACGCCGCCAAATATTTCTACTGGTAGCAAATAATCCAGCTGCACCGAACAGGCTTTAGAATAATCTGCATTTTAATTATTTTTCATTTTCAAGATATTAGTTATTCTGTTTTGGAAAAATGAATAATCGCTAATTCTAAACTCCTGTTATCTAAGCGAACTTACTATTTGAAAATTGTCAACTTTGTGTAACATATTTTGAATTACTTATTTCATATAGTTTTTATTTTGGCGTAAAATGGGCGTAATTCTAACTCATGTTTGTAAATTTCACGCGATTCTAGATACTTGGGAACGCTTTGTTGCAAAGGAATGAATGATTTTATGCCATATCTGGCAACCATTATGTTTATTTTTTCAGTTTTTTATTAATATCTTCTAAAATAATTCGATTTTCTAAATTTAAGTCCGCTTAGCTGGTTCCTCGGAACTTTTCGAATCTGTGGGCACCTTAGTCGAAACTCAAATCCACACGGTTTAGGAGGAGATAGACCAACAAGCTTTGACAGCGCCAGCGGCCTTTACTTTTTTTTAGAATAGAGAGATAAACATGTTTTAATATGAATGAGCATGATTGTATGATCGAGTAATGCCTTCCAATAAACCACTCTCCCACGAAAGAAGTATCGCTGTTTGATAGATTTTGCGAGTTATGGAGGAAGCAATTTATTAGTATAAAATTAAATATGATTACATAAACTTTAATGCCCAAGTGTATGCAACTAATTCTGTTGTATGAAAGAATTATTAAAATTATTTTTGGAATTTTAGATATGTAACTACTGCAACTGGTTTAAAGATAAGTGTTATGTATTTTTTTCTCCGTTTATGCTAAATAGTTTCAGTTGCATTACTTTCTGCTGCATAAAATAACTTTTAAAAGTCATCCAATCCAACTTCAGTATCCTGATAGAGACATTTATGGTAGTATTTTTTTAAGTATTCTGAAATGTAACTGTATTATTCTTCCTCTTGAGGATTGTCTAACGTAGATAATTTAATTAGAAATGTCATTTTAGTATTTTCGATAACTTAAAGCATGGAATATATTTAAAAAACATTTTCTTTCGAATGTAGCTACCTTAGGAAAACATTAGAAAGCTTGTCAGTTTATAATTACAGTTTTATTTTATTAGGATATGTGTTTTTTCTTTTAGCTTTAAATGGGTCATTAAGAAAAATGACATCAGTAAAGAAGAAAATTCAGTTGTCAAGAGTTATATGCAAATATGGCAACGTTCCACATGAGCGCTATGAAGATTCTGATTTATTTATTTATTTATTTATTTATTTTTTGCAGATTTTACGATCTTCCCTATTTAAACTTTAAAAAACGTTCCGTATAGTCCACAGGGGTGTGATTAAATGATGCCGATCTTATCATCTCGTAAGTGGAGACATCATGGTTTTGGTACTGACCTGCAAATCTATACGGTCTCTGTGGCAGCTGTTCGGTATCGGGATAAACATTAGAATCCACTATGAGACTGCACGCTCCAGCAAACTGTCCTCAGAAATGCAGCAGGGAGCGTTCCCACAGCGACATTTTCTACGGCTACCTTGACAGAGAGAGCATTGGTCGTATAGGTAGTCAGCGTATTCGGCCACCCTTAATCCCATTGAATATCTTTGGGATGTTCTCAACCGTGCTGTTTCAGCACGGGATGATTTCTGGATCATGGGATGAATGATCACCTCATGGAATACACAGTCATACACTTTGTGTGAGGATGAAAGGAGCTCACATCACATATTTTGTCAGTATCAAATTTTCCTGTTGCTGACACCATTTTTTTTTGGGGGGAGGGGCTGTTTTCGATTTAAATGTAACTAACGATATTTAAATCGAAAACAAGCAAAAGCCATTGCACTTTTGTTGATTATCGTAATATGGCTCTATCTTATCATTTATGAAAATTCAATGTTGTTTTAATCGTTGTTACTAATTCTTCACTTTGCTTCATAAGTAAATTTACTACTTTCCTGACACATTTTGTATTAATTTGTACTTGACGATTTTTCCGCATTTTACTGTCTTCTGCTTTTGTGTAGCAGCTTTCGGCAGTGATTCTAAAAAATTATTCAACAATTTTAGAGTTTAATTAGTTTAAAATACGCCATTATTTCCCACTATATGTAGTGTATTTGCATATCTACTTACAACTTCGGAGAGAACCAGAGGGACAGTTATTTAATTGCAGATTCAATGAACATTGCTAAAAAACAGAAACTTTTAAATAAGTTATTGATAACATTGAGCAGAAGCCACTGCAGTTTTACTTTGAATTTTAATAGTATATTCAGAAAATGGATTTTCTCTGCCAACTGAGTTTTAAAAGTATTGCATGAAAAGTAATAAAAGACCGATTCATAGAGCCAAAATCTCTCTTATACTCTGTCTCATACAAAATCCACCGTCTGTAAACATTTCAAAAGAACTGTAAAAACTTCATTTTCTCATGTATTTAGACTTTCGAACTTTTTAATTCACATAAAGCACTCACATACAGAATTAAGTTAGAAATCACAAATTTTAAATTCTAATTGCAATTCAGTAAATATATATACACTCTCCCCCCCCCCTCTCGCTCTCTCTACTTCTAAAACAAATGCATACATATACTTTTCCCTTTAACAATAAATTTAACTCAACGGAAGAGCTATTTTTTAAAAATTAAAGTATTTTTTAATTTTTATAAAATAGGTTGGAAATGCTCAATCGTCGTCATTTCAATATCCATACTTCCAATACATATCGATAACTCTGACTATTCATGACAAATTATAATTTTCTGAAACGTATTGTTAGTCATATTGTCTTATATAAATCATTTTAAATATTCAATTATCAGTTTTCTAAAATAAACGGTCATTAACAACGATGGAAACAGCAACCAAAAAAGCCAACCTGACAAAAATAAGCTTTTAAGTTTAACAGACTAATAAATTTACTTGATAAAGTTAATATTTATATTTTAATAACAATTTATTTAAAAAAACACATTTATAGGTTGGAAATTTTGAAAGCTTTTCATTAAGTGACTATTTATTCTTTTAATTATTGGATTTATTACATCGGTAATTAGATAAAATACAGCATTAAGTTAGAAATCACAAATTCTAAATTCTAATTGCAATTCAGTAAATATATATATATACTCTCCCTCCCCCTCTCGCTCTCTCTACTTCTAAAACAAATGCATACATATACTTTTCCCTTTAACAATAAATTTAACTCAACGGGAGAGCTATTTTTTAAATTCTAGATAATTTCAGAATATTAATTTGCCATTAGTTCGCTTAAAGTGTGCATTAAGTTTTATGTCAGAGGAACCCAACTTCAAAATGATACTCTAATCAACGATATATGTAACTGTAATTCTAGAAAGGAACTCCTGAGGGAATAACATAAATAATCATTTTTCGTAATAATTTAATCCACTCTCTAACTCAGTATTAGTGTACCATAATCTTGGGAGCAAACGAGAAATTACTGTATCTCATAAAGGTTCTGTTTGCTCAAATTGATTTCTCGTTGAACACAAATTGCAAGCACTCAAACAGTAAACTTGCTTATTGACTTCCATTTTGTTTCCAGCATCCAAATCGACAGAGGTAAACAGAGTTTTAATTTATACACCAAAATAAAAGCTATAAGTTTGTTATGAAAATAATTAATTTGTTGTGAATAAAAATTCGCGTAAAACACCTATAATTGGTAAAGAAGACATTCAAGCGTGAAGAATCAGCAGGGAAAACATTATTTAGAAAACATAAATGAATTAAACTGAAAAATATAAATTTATACTCTGCAATAAATATGAAAAAAGCTTATGATTTCGTTTTGCCTATTCCTCGATATTCTAACTGCCATAAATATGCAGCAATTATTGCTGAATTAATGTATGTTATTGCAGTGCAATTCATAATTTATCCTGTTGAAAACGGTGCATAATGAAATTTTGTAATTCTTCCACAGGAGCACCAAATTTTCCAATACATTACATTGTATATAAAGTCATTATTCAAAGCGTATTTTAGCGGTATTCATATATTTTGAACAAAACTAAAATAATATTTGTTAAGTTTTTACAAAATAATGCTCTCCATTAAAAACATAATATGGAATGTTTATGGTTCTTCTACAGGAACACTAAAGAATTTCAGTTCACTACGGTCTAGAGACATATATCTGATTTAAACGTAATACAATAAGCACATAGGCACAGCTTATGCTTTATTACAAGAATGGAAACAACATTTTAAGTCCTATATGGTTATTATGGTATTTAGATACAGACTTGTGAAATACGTGACTGTATTATTATTAATATCCACATTTACGCATAATGAGCTTGGTGAAAGCACAGCTGCAATCTTAGTGGATTTCCACTGTTGCCAAGCAAACATGGTAGACTCTATAAGCAAAAGTACCCTCATATATTTTCTAAACATATTTAAATTAATTAATTAATTGAAAAAACTAATTTGGTCCTCCACCTTGGCGATGCATCATCATGGCATCTTGGTTGCTTGGCAGTTGAATTTCGGAGGCTGCTGTAAAGCACGTACCATTTTTACAATCAAGTGATGCCTTGATGCAGTTTTTAAAGTTTAACAATTTTTTTTTTATTATTTGCTAGCTGATTGCATCTTTCTTTTCTTTTTTTTTCGTTACTCAGTTTGGGTTTAAAATATTATTATAGCATGTTTATTATGTAAAACATAGTGTAAAATATTATTGGCGAACAGCCAAAGTTTTATTTACATTTATGTTATTTTATGCAAGTTTTCCCCTTGGGGGATTATTTTGGGCCACCTTCACCTAATTTCAAAGGTATATTTCTAACACTCTTTTCAAAAAGAGTGTTAGAAATATACCTTTTTAGAAGGGAAGAAGCAAGTATATTTCTAACACTCTTCTTTGAAAGTAATTTATTATATCGGAGCAGACAAATTGTTCCCCTCCTAACTATAATATTTTCACCTCATGGTTAGCCGAGATTAAAATGAACAAAATTCACTTTGCTTTGTAGAACTTCGGAGTAGTTTGTTTCTTAGGATATCTGAGGTAACACATGGGTATCTGAGAGCTTCATACATGGATCAAAAATATAACATAGGTATGCATAAAAATACTTTTTAAAAACTATCAATCCGACATCTGAGAGCGTTTATACTGGAGATTTTTATGATTTGCGCATGTAAAAAGCAATCATCTGGCAGTAAAATTGAAGTCATTTCTGGCATTCTTACACTCAGAAAAAACATAAATATAAAAAAGATTTTAAAAATTCTGAAACACTTTAATATTTTAGATGCACATTCCATAATTATGCTTTATAATAAAAGCGTATCATAATCTACAAGTTGACTCTATTTATCTGTTGCGCTTCATTACATTGGAAAATGCAACACAATCCATTTGTATGTCCTAATTGCCTTCCTTGCTTTGTATGTTGGAAAGGGCATAATAATCTACGAGTGCGCCATTTTGTCTTTTTTGCTACATTATGTTGGAAAGCACTTCATTGTCTATGCGTCGATCCTATTTATCTTTTTTGCTTCATTAGGTTGGAACGTTCACCATAATTTGGGCGTTTCATATATTTTTTTATATTGTTAAATTATGATGGAAGCTTATCATAATCTATATATCGGCCCTATCTGTCTTCCTTGTTCCATTATGTTGGAAAGTGCATTTTAATCCATGAGTGTGGAGTATTTATCTTAGGCAGTGTATCATAATAAATTAATTTGCTGTATTTGATTCTCTTGTTCCACAAATCACTTCTTTGGAATCGAAATGTATATTAAAATCGCCTGCTGAAATTGTTTTACAATTTTCGTCAGGCATGTTCTAACTCTACTACGCATTTTTAAATACTGTATTAAAAGTTACTCAGCATCTATAACTCACGCAGACAAAAAACCAGATCTGAAAGCACTCTAGTATTAACAAACAGTGCTTTCAAACATAATAGAACATTAATAACAGTAATAACTGAACATTAACTAACAGGGGCTTTCAAAGTAATTATTTTATTTATTTTGCATTTTATGTCTTTCACATGTGTGCCACCTCACATTAAGTATCAATACATTCTTGTATTTACGCTATAGGGTAAAACAAATTTTTAAATGCCAGATAAAAAAAAAATAATGAAAATAAAAAGTCCAACTAAAGGAAAATAAAACATGAAATATTCAGTGTTTCAAATTTTAGCAGACGATATTTTGATCTGCAAAGCTATTTTTTAGCTTGTGACATCAAAATGGGGTAAATATCCCTTAAGAGATCCAAGCTTGTCATGAAATGATTCACTTTATTTACTTACGGATATGAAACGGCTATCACAGAAACTATTTTTATAGCTGAAAGTAGTGAAACCTGTGTAGTGAGCTGAAAGTAGTAAGTTAACCTCGGATTGTTCTGTTAAAATAATTCTGTTGATAAAATTGGAGAACGGGTGGATTTTCTGATTTTTAATATAGCCTTCGCTTATAAAAACATTAGGTGAAGGTGGCCCAGATTGATCCTGATGGGCAAAACGATCTAGATACATTTTGTTACAGACAGACAGCGCTATCAACTAGGCAACACATAAACTAGCTATCCCAAGTCAAGAAGAAGCAATGGCGATATTTAAACTATCGGTGTATTTCGTGTCTGAATAGAATTCTTGAAAAAACTGGGTTTTATGTTGTTTCTGATAAGGTAACCACTATCTTTCCTATTTATTTAGAAATACAGTCCTTAATGTACAGCAATATGACTTGGTTTGATGAATAGAGTATGCTTTTAGATGTGAATTACACTTGTTTAGTTTATTATGTTACTCGGCATGTTCCGGTAATATAGTGCAGGGTAAAATGATCCCACGACTGAAGAAACTCCAGTACCATGTCCTAGTCATCATGGCAGCCCTTCAGAAGTTTTCAGAAATGTGTGACTCCCATTTACATTATTTAAATTATTTCTGTGTTTATAGCAGGCCGTAATTTTTTAATTATAATTTTGAAAGGTTCCATTTTATTGTTTGTGACACCTTTTTATTTTAAAATTTTCATAAAATAAATTATCCATACTATATGATAGTAAAACTTATTTTATTTCATTATTTATAGTCAGAGTTACTTTTACATCTTTTATTTTGCTTATAAAGAAACAATTTAGAATTTTTTTAAAGGATCATTTTGCCCTTGCGGGCGGTTAAAATTATCCTTTTGACTCTTTTTCAAAATTCTATTTTCTTTTCTTCTCTTTTTTTTCTTCTTTTTTTTCGCTACTCAGTTTGGATTTAAAATATTATTAAAGCATCTTTATTATGTAAAACATGGTGTAAAATATTATGGCAAAGGGCCAAAGTTTTATTTAACATTTATGTTATTTTATGAAGTTTTCCCCTTAAGGGGATCATTTTGGGCCACCTTAGCCTAAATTCAACGGAAGAAATTTGATTTTCGTCACAAGCAACTATAAACAACTCATGCTGCTGAGTTTTTCTAATGAGTTAGATTTGTAAATCAGATCTTAAATTTTAGGTTTCCAGGGGATTCTTATGGTTTTGGTGATTAAAATTAATCTTCACAGATTATTTTCAGCGAAATTTGGTAGATTTAAATAAGTTAGAAATGCAACAGGATCAATAGTTATATTATAATTAGAGTCTGCGCAAAAGATGCAAAATATACGATTGCTCAGAATCTGCACTCTTCTTTGCTTAGTAAAATAATAAACGAAAATTTCGAAAACAATATCAGTAAGAGTGCATTTAACTTTCAACGATAGTACCCTTTTTTTCAGTGATGATTTGAATATCCATCATCAATGCCAATTTTTCATCAGGTGCTCCTCCAGTCAGAGTTTGGCTGCTACGAAATCTTAGTGACTCAAAGAGGCCTCATATAAAACGTGGAATAAAAATTATAAATTTGAAACTCGGCTCTTCGAGAATCGTCAAGGGAAGACACACCCCCCTGGACCTCCCTAGTTTTCTAGTTTCATTATTGCCATATCAAAACGATATTAATTGACTGTCATTTTATCTCTCATCTTTCGTGTATTTCGCCTGGTAACCCTAGTTGAAATTTTTATGATTGTAACCTATTTATAGAAAAATACATGTGATGCATATTCCACAGCTTACGAAATATTTCAACAATAGACTAAAGCTGTTGTGAACTAATAGTATTTAAATATATGTAAAAAATACATCTGATGCATATTCTACAGCTTACGAAATATTGTAACAATAGATTAAAGCTGTTGTGAACTAATAGTATTTAAATATATTTAAAATTATGTCGCTTCTTTGGGACACATTTTTTGGACAATTTTTAATAAAGGGGGTGAGAGATAAAATGACATAGTCATTAAAATATATGCTTTATAATATTTGGACTTCGTAAATACTCTCGGATAGTTTAAAGCTGTTTATAAAAAAATACTCAGCAAAAAATGAATTGTCCCGCAGTGATCCAATCGGCTAAGCTCGGCACCTATAAGAGCACTGACAGCAATACGGCACCGACCTGGGTCAGCGCTTGGGGGGATGATGACCTTTTTCGACAGTACTGCTTACACCGTCAGTGCTAAATTGCGCTGTTATGCGTTCGTTGCACCAATATCCTGCACGTTGAAACGATACCTCTGGAGGCAATCCAGGAGGTGGCAATCCAGGTGCTAGGCCCTTCATATAAAATTGATTCAAAATTCATTAGACCATTCATAGTGGACAACCTATACTTGCCAACTAGGGGCCTCTATAATGAAATGGCACAATGATTCCTGCACGCTTAGTGGCTATAGTTGGCAGCTGACTCGTCCTTTAGACAGGGGAAAATCACTTTGGAAGCTATGGCTAATATGAAGGAAGAAAAGCAATTGTTTGAATTTCCGCGGATTAAATAACTGAATATTATTCACCTCTAATTTTTTCCCCTGACAAACTGTAACAAAAATGTAACACCTTTAGCATGTTGCACTCATAAATTTAAATACAGGGTTGTCCAATTAAAACTTCCCCAATTCAGAGGCCTGTGCAGGATGTTGTATGGGTCATAATGTGATGAAATTTTGGAAACAGACACTTCAGATCACGCGCTCGTGATTTATTTAAAAAATATATTAGTGCAAGAAGTTGCCAATAGGTGGCGCTGCAGATCAACAAGACGTTCTAGAGATGTTCTATATGTGTGCCATGGTCGAATAGGGCATATCAACAGCACGAGAAAAAGTTGGCAAACTCACAACAAACACCATGTGGCGATTGGCTAGTGGCGTTCATGCCTGCCAAAGCAACGTCTTGTACGCGTGCAGAATCCACATGTCGTCCTCTGCCTGGTAAAATTCCCAGCTGTCCAGTTCTTTCAAACTTCTTCATCATGTCTCGTAAAGCGCGTGGTATCGTTGGTCCTCGGCGTAAGTTCTTCAGCCAACGGAATGTTCTTATCGCAGCACAGGAGTTTTCGTCATTCTGGTAGAAAAGTTTCACTAACAGAGCTTTGTCTTTCAAAGTCGCTATTGTGCATCAGCGATCTGGAAACAACTGCCTGTGCAGTGCCTGTCTTCTAGATTTGTAGGACTCGTCTTTTGGATACGTTGCGCAGAAGCTTTATTTCTCCAAATCACGTTGTTGCAATATGCAAATTACAAGTGTTACAGCACCACCTGTCGGCAATTTCTTGTACTAATATTTTTTTTTAATAAATCACGAGCGCGTGATCTGAAGTGTCTGTTTTCAAAATTTCATCACATTATGGCCCATACAACATCCTGCACAGGCCTATGAGTTGGGGAAGTTTAATTTGGACAACCCTGTACTGTTAACCTTTTGCAACTTCATTACAAATGCCAAATTAAACTGCTATCCCTACTTTAAAATATATATATATATATATTGCGAGCTCGTAAACTCCCCCATCTGTCATCTTAAACGAAATAAGTTAATCATCAGATGTAAAAAAAAAAGCTTTATTTATTGAGTTATCTTTAAAATGAAGAACATAATTTTACGAAATATACGCGACATAGCTAATTATCAACTGCTACTCTCTAAATCCTTCAGTGAATCATCGGTTATTTTTCAATTAATTTATAA
The DNA here is from genome assembly GCA_038373885.1 of Cheiracanthium punctorium. Taxonomy (NCBI): domain Eukaryota; kingdom Metazoa; phylum Arthropoda; class Arachnida; order Araneae; family Cheiracanthiidae; genus Cheiracanthium; species Cheiracanthium punctorium. The sequence continues at coordinate 103,862 of JAWZYV010020133.1, read as the reverse complement.
TTCAAAACATATCAAATTTCTTTTCTAAACTAAAATATTAATTAACTCTAAAATAATCTTCAAACTTAGTCAGCCGTTTATTTAACTTTTGTCATTCTATATCTCTAGAGAACACGGATAAATGAATTTTCCCCTTCTGAGCAAAATTTTGAATATTAGATGCAAAATTGAGATGCGAAAAATCTAGAATCTTACTTTGGATTACAAATATAAACGGAAGTAAACAGAATTTTTAAAAATATATGTTGCTTTTCATAATGTTCATATTAATTAACTTATGAATTATATGTTATATTAAATTAATAGATTTTTAATATTGTGCTTTTGTTCACTTTTCTCATCTCTTAGTTTCTTTTAACGCTTATATAATCTTAGTGCAACATGTAACTAATAGAACGAAAACATTCGAAAAATAAGATATCATTCTAATCTTTCTGAATTTGGTAATGGAGTTTTTACAAAGGTTTCTAAAAATTAAGGAGCTAACACAAAGCAAAACGATCGCTCAAATGTAAACCAAACGCAACGAAATTTGCATACCTTATTAAATAAAAGGCACTGAAAAAGCACCCTGATGCACAATATATTCTATATTCTATATTAAAGGTACTTGTCCTCTACCGAACTGATACATTTACTATGTTAATTTTGTACATTTGAAGATTGCTAAGGAAGTAAACAGATTTTTAAAAATATATGTTGATTTCATAATGTTCATATTAATTAACTTATGAATTATATGTTATATTAAATTAATAGATTTTTAATATTGTGCTTTTGTTCACTTTTCTCATCTCTTAGTTTCTTTTAACGCTTATATAATCTTAGTGCAACATGTAACTAATAGAACGAAAACATTCGAAAAATAAGATATCATTCTAATCTTTCTAAATTTGGTAATGGAGTTTTTACAAAGGTTTCTAAAAATTAAGGAGCTAACACAAAGCAAAACGATCGCTCAAATGTAAACCAAACGCAACGAAATTTGCATACGTTATTAAATAAAAGACACTGAAAAAGCACCCTGATGCACAATATATTCTATATTCTATATTAAAGGTACTTGTCCTCTACCGAACTGATACATTTACTATGTTAATTTTGTACATTTGAAGATTGCTAAGGAAGTAAACAGATTTTTAAAAATATATGTTGCTTTCATAATGTTCATATTAATTAACTTATGAATTATATGTTATATTAAATTAATAGATTTTTAATATTGTGCTTTTGTTCACTTTTCTCATCTCTTAGTTTCTTTTAACGCTTATATAATCTTAGTGCAACATGTAACTAATAGAACGAAAACATTCGAAAAATAAGATATCATTCTAATCTTTCTAAATTTGGTAATGGAGTTTTTACAAAGGTTTCTAAAAATTAAGGGCTAACACAAAGCAAAACGATCGCTCAAATGTAAACCAAACGCAACGAAATTTGCATACGTTATTAAATAAAAGACACTGAAAAAGCACCCTGATGCACAATATATTCTATATTCTATATTAAAGGTACTTGTCCTCTACCGAACTGATACATTTACTATGTTAATTTTGTACATTTGAAGATTGCTAAGGAAGTAAACAGATTTTTAAAAATATATGTTGCTTTTCATAATGTTCATATTAATTAACTTATGAATTATATGTTATATTAAATTAATAGATTTTTAATATTGTGCTTTTGTTCACTTTTCTCATCTCTTAGTTTCTTTTAACGCTTATATACTCTTAGTGCAGCATGTAACTAATAGATCGAAAACATTTGAAAAATAAGATATCATTCTAATCTTTCTAAATTTGGTAATGGAGTTTTTACAATGGTTTCTAAAAATTAAGGGGCTAACACAAAGCAAAACGATCGCTCAAATGTAAACCAAACGCAACGAAATTTGCATACGTTATTAAATAAAAGACACTGAAAAAGCACCCTAATGCACAATATATTCTATATTCTGTATTAAAGGTACTTGTCCTCTACCGAACTGATACATATACTATGTTAATTTTATACATTTGAAGATTGCTAAGGCTATTTGTTCCTTCTTTATATCTTACTATGAGTTGCATACTGTGGTTCAGTTTCATTAAATTCTAATCATACCTTTTTTTGATTGAACGCTATGTATGTGCTTTTTCTTCAGTTTTTGGAAGCCCGTGCTGTATTTTTCGTTATACAGTTGACTATAAAACTGAAAAAAAAACAAAATTCATCATTCACAAAAAGGGGAAGGGTGGGTAAAATGGCGTGATAGGACAAAACGGGGGTTTTGATTTTCCCGTTTATTAAATTCTGCTATAGGTTGTGCATTAGGGTGGAGCGAAAAACACTTTTTCTTGAAATTCACATTGCCTGAGTCATTAAACAGTGCGAAAATGATAAGAACAAATTGTCTCCAAATTTCAGCTCTAAATATTGCCATCTTCAAGTTCCACACCTCAAGCGAATATATTCCCAGTGTCTTTTTTAGTCTTTTATGAATTTCTATTGAAATAATTACGTTTAATTAATTTAATAATTAATACTCCGATACATCTGCTCTATCAAGAGCAACGGCTAGCTCGGGCATTTGGTCTGTCTTGGAGATTTAGGGAATCTCATCGTCAGTCGTTTTCCGACATTTGGCTTCCTGACTAACGAAATCGCCGTCATTTTCTGAGGTATATTCCATTTCTGAATCAGATCCTAAGTCGAAGTTTGCTTCTAAATGTACGATTTCCAGCACTGACATGTGACAATAAAGTATTTATAAAGTAATTTAATAATGAAAACATTACTAATTATTCAATTAATTAATTAAACATTATTATTTTAATAAAAATAAGCTAGAAATATATTCGCTTGAGTTGTGGAACTTGGATAAACAATTTTTGAGCTGAATTTTAGAAACAATTTGTTCTTATCAGTTTCACATCATTTAATGACTCGGGCAATGTGAATTTTGATTTTTTTTCGCTCCACCCTATTGTGCATAGTGTATATGTTTTTCATTCCCACGTGGGGTACTACTGGCAGAGTCACAGAGAGATACGCTCCTAAGGTTTATTACTTTTTTCATTTCTCGTGTATATAATAACGTGACAGTTTACGTTTGCTAAACGTTTTGTTTTTTAATTAATTGTATGAAAAGGTAGAGCTATGTTTAGTTCGATTTACTAATTGGGCCTGGTTCTTTTGAATGACTTCTTGTAAGGCAAAACGGTGTATCTCGAGTTGATGCAAAATGGGGTACTACCCTAACGTCACAAAACTTCACAAAGCAAAAATGTCAAATTTCGAACAGTTTACAAGATAAAAGACGTTGCGTTGATACTTTACCAATAGACGGCACATCGTCAGACTCTCCAGAAGATGTTACATGCGTGTACTATAAAGATATAAAGGAAAACCGAAATTAAACGACCCTTTTTCAAGTTGTCTACAGATGAAACTAACTTTTGTGTCCTACACAAAAGTTATGAAATTTCGTGTAGGACATAATGAAGGTATGGGAATTTGTTTGAGCGAATAAAACAATTAGTTCAAATATTCGCCGCCAGGGTTAGTTCCATGGCCTTCGTGGTCCCCAGACATCAATCCATGCGACTTTAGGCTTTTGGGGGATTTTGAAACATTTGGCAAATCGTGAAAATCCAAGCACTTTACCTGATCTTAAAGACACTATTTCACATGTTCACAATATTTCCCCGAACGCACTGCGGCCAGCTGCGGAACACGCTCTCTTACGTTTCCAGATGGTAGCTGACAATGATGGCCGTCACGTTGAACATGTTTTGGTTAACTGTTGTTTGGTTAACTGTTAACTGTTGTGTTATTTGTAAACTATCATAAATATATGCTAAATGTAAAATTCATTAAAAAACGCCCTCACGTGGTGAGCATTTGAACAATTTTTTTTATTCGCTTGAATAAATCCCCATACCTTCATTATGTGTTACACGAAATTTCATAACTTTATCAACAATTCTTTCGTCTATAGACAACTTTAAATTAGGGTCGTTTAATTTCGGGCAACCTGTATATGCGAGATCAGCACAAGGAGAAAGATGGATCATGTGCAGTGCATGTAACAAATGGGCTCATAAGCTGTTGGTGTTGACGAGGATGCTGATAAGTTTACATCTGAGCTGTGTACTGTGTGATATGAGTACTATACGAATTGAATTTGCACCCTATTTTGCCCTATGGGATAGGGAATAATGGGGTACAAATTTTACTTTTGAATACCGCAGAATAACAACAAAGATTGTAAAAATGAAATAAATATTACTTATATAATTTATTTTTATTTGTCACAGAATTATCGGCAGGAATAACCTTAAGCATCCTATTTTCCCCACCCTTCCCTTTTTTAAATATATATAGATATATTTAAAAATTACTAAAAATACTAATAGGATTTTAATTTTATTGATTTTGGTTCAAGTTACAGTTCAATCAGCTTTTTTCTTTTAGGGATCCTCAAAGTTAAATTAAATTCTTAAGAGCTACTAGAGAACTTTGAAATCTTAATCAATGGCACTTGGCATGACTACGCATAAGAAATTGTAATGTATGGAACCCCTTTAGCAATTGTAATTTTCGCTCTTTTCTTCTAAGTATTAAGGGCCTAATGTTACGCTTTCTGTGTACTGTTAAAAATATAGTTCAACGTTTTACAGAAATTCCGGTGCCAATTTAACTGCAACCGGTATTTTGAAAAATATGGTGCTAAGATTCACCATTTTAGCGGTGTTTCCTCAAGCACCATAATATAGCAAAATTAATACACACCACTAGAAGAAAAGGAAAAAAAGTTCTACTCGGGACTCGAACCTACAATGACTGGTTCAAAATATCGCGCATTAATATTTGTTCGCGCATTTCGTAATGCTCACTAAATTGTTTAATATGAAATTTTGTGCCATGATATGGTTGATCAACTTGAACTATAGTTGTCGCAGTTTTTTAAATATTTTGATTAGATTTTTGAGATTTTGCGAAAATTCTTGCAAAATGCTTGCATATTTGTTCGAGCATTACGCAGTACGGACTAAAGCGAATAATAGGAAATTTGGTGACATGATAGATGGTTGCTCAACATAAACAATAGGTGTCGAATTTGTTAAATATTTTGATTAAATTTTGAGATTTTGCGTAAATTCCTTCAAAATGTGTACATATTTGTTCGAGCATCACGTAATAGCGACTAATACGAATGATATTAAAATTGGTAACCCGATATGTGTTTGCTCATCTTAAACTATAGGCATACAATTTTTTAAATACTTTGATTGCATTTTGAGGTTTTTCGAAAATCGTTTTAAAATGCGCAATTTTTGTTTGAGCATCACGAAATAAAAAAATATAGAGAACGAAACGAAATTTAGTGACATGATAGGTAGTTACTCAACGTAATTTCCGTTTTTTCAAAAAATTTAATTAGGTTTTGATATTTTGCAAATATTATTTCAAAATGCGTACATGTTCGTTGGTGCACCACATAATAATGACCAAATCAAATGAAATGAAATTACTTAGTTACTCTCTGGCCTGCAATTTTTTATAATGCACAAAAGTTATAACTCAGCTTTCTTTACTTTCGTCAATATGCTATTTCAATTCTCTGTACTCATACAATGCTGACGAAAATTCTGGCTTTCTGGAAATTTGCATTTCTTTCTGATCCGTCAACGACGGGTGCTTCAGCAAGTATATAGAACAGCAAATTTTCAGAAAGAATTTAAAAATATCAAATTCAAAGAAGCTTTTGTCAAGTTTTTAATTCGTCATTGAGCTGATCAGAAGATGGCTACTATTATTAGTAACAAAGTAATATATCTTAATCATGATATGTGTTATGTATATTCAGTTACCGATAATAAAGTTACCTGAACAATCGACCATGAACTCTCATGTCCTGATCGTGAAGAAGCAGATTTCTCAAGTCAAATAAAAGAAGATTCCACAGTTACAATCAGAAATCCAGGCACAGATATTGTAGTCATCATGTTGGTCAATATGGAACATCTCCAAGCATCGATGGATCTTGGAGTTATCTGCTCTCTATTCTAAGCTCGGCCCAATAATTTCGCTAGCGCTACCAGCTCTATACGCGCTAAAAGGATGCGATTACAATTCGGAACTTTACAGACGAGGAAAAAAAAATTCCTCTGCAAATTTTTATGGGTTCAAATGTTTTTCGGAAGACATTTGCAGATGTAGGCTCAGAGGATCATAATACAGAAGATTCTTTTGACATTTTACAATCTTCTATGTGTCACTTGTATGGCTTGAAAAAATTATCTGATGTCAATTTAGCAAGAATAGAAATCTTTCATAAGACCTAAGAAGTGTCAGATACGTCGCAGCACTTCTCATTGAACGTCCGTAATTACGATGCTTGTTGCTTGCCTCCTTGCCAATCTGAGCTACGGCAGCACTTATTGCTGACGAAATATACTGCGTGCTTGCCGAGGAATGCACACAATAAAACTATGATTAGCATGTCACTAACTGATTACATGTGGACAAATGTCGATGGAAAATTTGAAATGACTTGGTTTGTTGGCAATCAGTTAGTTACCTGATGCATACGAAGATGTTGTCATAACACCAGTTATTGACGAAACTTAAGACTTAGGTATATTTCTTTTTAATACTTTTATAACATGTTATTCATGAAATCAATAAAATTGCGTTAACGGTTATAACGATCTCTTGTTACAGATACGAAAACTGCAGACAATATTGGAGATCTAATTGAATTATTAGATTTGGGGTATGAGAATTCTTCGAATGACGACGAAGATTGAAACAAATTTTTTCAACAGATGTATTTTATTTTTATATTACTTTCTAAAAAAATTAAAGTCTAAATATTTAAATAATATTACTAGCTTTTATTCGTCGCATTTTATGGTTATTGAAAAAAAAAATCATAATTTTTTTCCAGCCGTCAGATGAATGATACCCCTCAAAATAATCTTCAGATTTTAGGTTTCCATGACTGGAACACTGAAGCTAAACCATCTGTATAAATATCTGACACGCTCTAGTATTTCAATATGGCGATTTTTTTTTTCATTTTTAAAAATTCGCTACGAGCTTGCGTCATTTCCGAAACGTCAGTCTTGAATGGGAGCATTTTTAGGGTTCACTTAACATCCCCTCTGAATATCGGAAGCGCTAAAAAAAAATCCCCCCCCCCCGAAACACCACCACCACGCAAGTCAGCAGATGAACATATCTTTGGTGTCAAACACACGTAGGTCATCTAAACTATCAATATCTGAATATGCTCAAGTATCTCCATGTTTGTTTTTTACATCTTTGAAGGTCAGTAGGCGCTTCCCCCACCACTGAAAGGGGAAACATTATATAATATTTTATTCTTATTATTATCTAAACTACAAAATCTAATAGGTCCTCACTACGCTTGAGTAAATCCCCAATTAGCATAATGGGCTCCCCTACTTAAGAAAGAACTCCCCTATTAATTTAAGAAATATTCGGCAATGACAAATTTGTCTAGGTTATTTGCCTAGAGGGTGTGCTTAAAGTGGGGGATTTTTAGATGGTTTCTAACGCGTATTCCAGTTACATCTGGAGAAAACCACGACGAAATTCCTAAAAGTTAGATCGACATCCGCACGGAAGGCCATACTCAGCGGTTTAACCATTCGGCCATGCTGGGTGCAAGTTCTGCAACGCATATTCGAATGATAAATGTGAAAGTTTTTAAGTTTGATATTTTCTTCACGTCACTTTCTCTGTCAAGTTTTACACATACTCATTTGATTTTTGGAACATTGCATTTTGTGCACATGAAATCTTTAAATTCAATAAAAATGAACTATTTGGTATGATATGAATTAAATATTGCAGATGCAACACTCACTTTTTGTATCTCAATGTCACAGTGCAGCTTGTGCATTGTTGTATTACATGTAAAGTTTAAACCAAAAATGGCCGCCAACAGGCCTTGAATTTCAAAATTTCTGTTAAATAATTAATTCCGTAACCTTATTTAGATGCACACTTAAAAGCAACTTCTTTTCGTCTTCTTCTTTTTTTTCACGTTCTTCAATTTAAAAGAATCCATTTACCAAGCGGAAAAAAATTTAAAAATAAACTTTATTTGCTTGATGTTGTCCCCTTAACTTCCACTGGTGTGAAAATCCTATAAATACAATTAATATTTTTTGTTTAACTAAAATACTTATCCTAATTAGATGCCTGAAGGTAAAATTTAGTACGTTTTTTTACGCGTAGTTGTGTTTACAACTTAAATTATTATTTAAACGAATACCATAAATTAATTACGCTGACGTGTATCTTCAGCATAAGGTGCAGAAAAAAATCGATGATTATTAAATAAGCTATTACCCCCAAACACTTACACTTCCAATTAATTAATATAGACATTTAAATAATTGCATAAAATTAAAAAGAAGTTGTTAAAAAATAATTTTTATAAAAACTCAAATTATAATATCGATAAATAAGTAAATAAACAAATGAATAAACTCTTTCAAACATGTCATCAACCAAAAAAAAGTTTTTTCTACAACTTGAATATCATTCATGATTTTGTTATGATTGTATCTTCCTAAACACTGTTTTTCAAACATATATTGAGTAATAAAATCAACAAATCATTTCTAATTTTTTATTATGCCCACATGAACAAAAAATGCATATCTGCAGAAGAATTCTTTTCTTTCTCTTCATTTTTATTGTTCTAATTTTAGACGCAGTTTCATCGCTAAGCTAATATTTTACGTTTCTCTAACCAGGTAGCTAATATGTTTTCCCAAGCAGTTGACAAATTCTGTCAGTTTTTCTTAGAAATGTAGCTCTTGGAAATAAAGATTACACAAATTAGCTTTCCAGCTAAGCTAGTATTGTGTTATAAGTTACTGAATTATGTTTGCTGTAATTGAAAGAAACTTTAAAGTGTGGTATTTCTAGAAGTACATATATGGGTAATTTCTTTTATTTGAGAAGCATTTTCTCTTGATGTCTGAATCCGTAATTTGACAGTATAAAAATTAAGTTCTGAAATCATTAGAAATTCAAAGACTCTGATCGCTATTGAAAATTTAGTCTGCAGATTTATATGTTCCTATGTTTTACAAATTTTACAGCACATTTAAAAGAAAATTATTCTACTTAATGAGATATTTTTTATTCTTCAATAAAATTTAGAGTATTATGTTATTTATTTATACCATGGAGGTACGTAGGAGGGTATCGACGTTTTACCAATGAAATCCGGTTACGTGTATTATTGTGAAAGGCTAGTTACAGAAAATAAGTCCTTTAAGAATTTCAATATAATTATAACGTGCTATTTAATTAAACTATTAATGTTGAATATGGAAAGTACCTCATTAAAAAAAGGCACAAATCTGATGGCATTTCGCTGTGTGTCACCAAGTTTGGCTACATTTGACGTGATTTTCAAAAATGCATACGATTGCTGTCGTCGAACTTTTAGTGAAGTTCTTAGTGGGATAATTTACAAAAATATAATTTAATCAGTGTGTTTCAAAACTGTTTAAACAAACAATGTGCAGGACACTTTATACACAGAAAGATCAGAAATGAATTTTTATCTCCACCTACTATGAATGTAACTCACCTTTGCTCCTAAAATCCCTATAAAAACTCAGTGTCCACTCTTCTGTGGTGATGACTTCTGCTGATGAAGGAAAAAAAATGTCCACCCGAAATGCCCGTCTAGATTGATAAGTATATGTGTTTACAAAGTTTATTTATTTCCTCCTTTTAACACAAAATTTTGTGTGTGTGTGTTTTTGTTGTTGTTTTGGGGGGCGGATTTTTTCACTGTGGGCGTTATTTGCCATTATGAGGGCGGAATTTTCCCCCAAACAACGCTCTATAATTAGTTCAAGAAAAGCGTACGTAAGTATACGTGACCAGCGGATTGTGTGCTAAATGGAATAGTTCTTGTTGTTTTGTTAAAGCAAAGTACGCGAAGGCTATCTGTCAAAGGAAGGAATTCCTGGGGGTGGAAAAAAATTACATTTTTTGAGCTTATATATTTTATTGGATATTTAATGACTATATACTATATCTATTAGTGTGGTCCTCATTGAAATGTATTGTGTTAAGGCAAACCTACACGATCGGTATCTGAGAAGAGGGATGTTGCCTTGGGCGGAGGATTTACCAAGGAATTCTAATAGGCATTCACGTTACATCTGGAGAAAACCACCAAAAAATACAGATCGTTAGATCAATAAGTGTGTGCTAGTCCGGCTATCGATCTGCACTCATTCGAAGTGTACCTTATTGATTAAGTCTACCAATAATCAGTGTCTTATGCACCCGGACATTGGTTAACCAAATTGAATAATTTCTGTAACAATTTTAAGCAAACTACAGTAGTATTAGATTACTTAACTGGCTCAGACAGCTTTGTCTTTTAGTGGATGTCTCTTACTGATAAACCTGTGAAACACTAACTGGCATATAGTATACTTCATAGTTGAAGTACTAAAGTGTCTTCGTGTCCGCAAAAATAACACTCAATTAGGATTCAAATTCCGCTAAACTATTCATCTCGAATCACAATTGATGACTTTAACAACAAAATAATATAAATTTTAATGATATAATATCACATAGTTTTACGGAAGTCTGTATATGTGTTCATGATATTAGAATTTGACAATTTTAGTTAAATTAATTTCTTCTTTAAAAGTACTAGTTTGAAAAGTGAAGTGTATACAAGTACAGACATTCAATACTAAACAATTTTAGATAGTGAGACTTTTAGGAAAGAAAAGAGTTTTAAGATCTACCTCGTTCTTCATTTCTAGGCTTAAATGCAGAAAGGATTCTTTTATTTCATTAGATGTAAACTTACATTATTTAAAATAGTGAATGAGTACTTTTATGCTATTTTACTTTTTTATTAGTCTTACAGTCGGATTTTATAAAACACTTTTCTCTGCAAGTAAACGTGAAATAGTTCTTAATAAAGAAAAATAACTATTTTAATTTGAATAAAGTGATACATTTAATTCATTTAAATGTGTTAATGACCCTTCTCATTAAACAAACTCCAAATTAAAAAAGAAGCGTTTTCCTTTTAATTGAGTTTTTCATTCTAATTTTTGCAGTTGCGTTACCTGCTTAAAAATGTAGAAAGGACACTTTCTAATTAAACTGCAAAATAATTTAATCCTTGTGTATATTTACAAAAAAAACTATTTAATGTAATCCTTTTTGTAGCAGCTTCGAACAACCCATAGTGTTTATGTTTAAGGAAAATTTGCTAGCCATGTGTAATATTTAAGTACAGTTTAAACGCTTGCTAAAGCTAAATTAATAGAGGAAAAAAATTAAGATTTTAATTGAATTTTTGCAACACAATGAAATTTGGAAGGAGATATTCTAAAATATCGATTTTTGTTCGGGGAAAGACTAAGTGTTTTTAATTTCACCGTGCTTTCTCGACGGATTTTATTCAATATGTTTTAAGAATTATTTTTTGTGTTTTTGACGCAATAGTAAAGAACAATTTTCAATTAAATCCAATCTTCTCTCGTTGCAGCAAATATTGCGTCGCATATTTTTAATCAATGTTCTTTTGAATATTTACTTTAAACTTTTGATTTAGTGACGACTTTTCTTGTTTAAATGTGCAGAAATAGTTTAAGAATGATAGTAATTTCGATCATTAACATTTTCAACGAAAATTAATTAAATTTGTATTTTTAATGAGTATTTTTTGTATGTTTAATGAATGTTGATTCTGTTCATTTTCAGATTATTGAGCAATTATTTATATTGACTAGATGTACAGTCTATTTCAACGACTTCACACTGACGTCATTCCACTCCTCATCTTACACAGAGGGTTTTAGATTTAAAAAAAAAAAACTTACCCTGTTGAGAAGATTCCATTTTATGGTGTCCAAAATAACAATATCAAGTAAAATTTTGGGACATTTGATGGCTGCACGGGTCTGTGGACGTTTTCGTTTCAGATCCCATTTAACGTGTGTGCTTGTCCAAATATCATGATGTAAACTTGTACTTAAAAATAAAAATACTTTGTATTTAGGAACAACTGAGATGACGGAATAAAAAGAACCACAAATCTCGGTAAAATCTCTCTCCCAAATGATGAAATACTAAATGATTCCCTAAATGAGTAAATGATAAGTATAATTAAAAATTAAATTATTAAAATAAATCTCTTTGTTATTAAAAGAATTCGGCACGTGGTTTATGCAGGTATAACATTAAATTATAAAATCTAAATCAAGTTATTAATAGTTGAATGATAGTCAAGTTTTTTTTTAGAAGAGTAGCAATGCAGTCTCGTGCATTGCTCTGAAAGAATTTATTAGTTTGCTTCGTACATTAGCTTTCATCAGGGAAACAAATGCATAGGTAACAATTAGATACTTTATTTTCATAAAAAATACAGATTTTTTACTTTTGATATTGATAAAGAATTATTTTTTTAAATTCATATAAATAAAACATAACGAATAATGATATCAAAAACCTTTGACATGATGATTTGTGTATACTCCTACACAGGGGCGTAGCCAGAAATTTTTCATGGGGGGAGGGTTATGACTACTGCAACTCATATATATGTATACGTGTGTGTGATAATGTAGTGAAGAATATGCATTTTGTATGGCAAAAAATTCCTCATGGGGGGGGGGGGTTATGACCCCCCTAACCCCCCAATTGGCTACGCCTCTGACTGCACAACATGTTTCACAAATTTTATTTGTAATGCTTAAATATGATTCTTATTTCTCTAAATAATACACATATACTTTTTTTCGATGAAACAACATGTTGCCAGTAAAAACAAAAATTATATTGGAAAAAACGAATATTTACTAAGTAAGTCATCTTACTATATAGTTACGCTGATCCCTGACTCACTCTCTAAAAATTCCGGGCAACTCGTCCAAGATATAAAACTTCTACCATCATTACTCTAAAAAGATTAAAAAATTAAGCACGAAAAAAGCAATAACATCTACATCGTTTGTACGATCCGCTTGAAATTTTTCATAATCATGTATAAAAATGTAGTAAACAATCTGCACTACTTTAAAAATATGAAAATCCACCCGTTCCCTCATTTTTAAGCGATTGTTCGTTCTTTTAAGCTCCATTTTATTTCCGAGAATAAGAAAAGTGAATTATTTACGTGACAAAATTAACTGTTTCAAGTGAAAATGACGTCATACGATTGGGATTCCAATTCGTTTAAAATAGTTTTTCCAGATTGCATAGCTTAATTTTTTTCACAAATAAATCGTCTGCATGGATACAAGAATGGCTGCATGCACAAAACGAAGTCTTTCGAATGCAAAAATTTTCCGCACGTTTCCAGGAGAACATGGAATTTGGTTTTGGTAAATAATAAAAATTGAACATGAACTTATTTATTTTAGGTGGACGAAAATTAAATATGTTGAGTGTAGAAATATTTTCGTCAAATGTTTTTCCTAGCGCTCATTGTAATTGGGACATTGATTTCTAGTCTTATATAGATTCAGACATGCTTTAGACAATTTGATCTTTAATCTGCGATTAAAATTTACCAAAAAATCGGTAAAATAATGACAGAGATCCTTTGTCTGATTTTCCAATATTACTTGGTGAGCAATTTTAATATAGTACTCTATAACTTATGAAAGTATAATATTTTTGACCGCATAATCTTTCAGTGAATCTTTTCTCAACCGTATATAATTGTTCCGATAAATGACTTTAGGCCTTTATGTGATGGTTCCTCTCAAACACATACACACAAAGCTTGAAAAGCACTTTTAAATTTGGAATATGCAGCAAAATAGTTTCTTTATGAAGGATGCTTAAATAATTGTTTCCGGCAGTGTAGGTGAACGTAAAAATAACCGAAACCAGGACAGATAGAATTACAAATTTCAGGGGGGAAATGCTTCTACCATGCACGTTCATCTAACTTAATTATGTATCACTGTGACACAAAGATTAGTAAATCATACAATGTTTAAAAAAAACGAAACCGAAAATATGCGACAGCAATTGCAGTTTAATGTTGCAAGAACGTTTCGCATGTGGAGGAAAAATATTTACAAATGTGCATGCATCGGAAGGGTAAAAGTATTCAGAAACGTTCTGTATATTTCACAAAAACGTTCAGAAGCCGTCGTGCACTGTAAAAATGACGGGCAGTCGATTTTTGATTTCACTGTATCTCTAACACTTTTAGAATTAATATTCTATTTTGTGGAGATACAAAATAGAACATTGATACAGTAGGTTAGAGAACTGTTACTTTAATACTCATGATTAAGAGTTCACTTACTCTTTGTTGTTTTTGAAACCAGGACCCTTGTATGTAAGATGAATGCTGAAACCCCTTTGCGAAACAAGACTTGACACAGTTTTCGGAAATGTTGAAGTGAGCGCTAAAGCGACTCATTGAAAATTTAGTGATTTCCCTTCATGGATGGAATAATGAACCTATTAACTTATAAAACAATCAACTTTTCCATTCACTTCCTAATTTAAATTTTAGTGGCACCATCTATGAATGGAAAAACAAGCAAATCTCGCTTTCTAGAAAATAAAAAGATTTGAACGCGCATGTGCAGAATGTCCAAAAAAAAAAACAATAATCTCAAAATAATAGCAAAAATCTAGGCAAATTTCTGTAACAATTCATAGTAATCCAATTGTCTCCAGTTTTTCACTTGATATGATCATCTATCGAGATAACTATTAATCACTGAAATATGACCATTTGTTCTCAATGTCCTGTTCCATTCAACCGCAACAAATATTCAGTTATTTCAGAAGCCTGACCATTAATTCCGTAAACAAGCAGGGTTATAGCATTTATTGATATTAATGTTTTCTTTTGAATAACGATACGAAGCAGAGCAAAGAGACTATCATCCACTTTCGCAGCATTAGGTAAATGTAGTATTAACAAAAATATTTGTAACAAAGCGCTCTTAATGTATCTTTGCTGCATTTTATGAAAGGAAAAGGCTTTTGACGACAATATAATTTGTCATAGGGTCTCGAGCTCTTGGCGATATAATTCAGTGAATTAACAAAACAGTATTTTCACTTTTTCATAGTATTTAATTGATTATATATGTACTACAAAAAGTGGGGGAAATATTTATGTGTAAAAATAAAACTTTTTCTGGATTTATTTATTTTTTCAAAATAGTGAATCATTATTATACATCTTTACACATCCATAAAAATTGCAAAATGATTGTATATCTTTACTAGTTAGAGCAGATTGTCATTAGACTATTAATGTAATAACTCAACAACGAAAATTATGACACCCTGATACTTCGACTTCAGCAAACCATGAAAAAGAAAATGGAAAAGAAATCAGGCAATTAAAATAAATGCGATTATTGATTCTGCTTATTTTTACAGATTTGTTTTTCAATCAAATCACAAAATCATACTTTATTACGAATATACAAAGTATACATTCATATATGAAGAAGTTATATAAATATGGAGAATAGCTTCTTTCACTGAACATTGACAATGTAGTTTATTGGTTCTGCAACACCGAAACCAGTAAAGTTAAATTTTATGCTCCATGCAATGCTATTATGAATGATCAAGTTAGTAAGTTTTTAACAAATAAATAATTCCGCTTCAATTGTTAGAAAATTTCAATTTAAAATACTTAAATAGTCTAGTAAAACTGAAATTTTATTTTTAAATATATCACCTAGAATTTCCTTAGCAAAACGGTTTGCAAAGCACGTCTGTATATCACTGACATTTGCTCTAAATTTTGTACACTCGAACCAAAATCTTGAAAATCCGAATAATTTTCAATTGTGCACTTACTGTATCCAGTAGGACAAAACAGTGACTATATGTGGTAGCAAAATATTTACACAGAATCTTGACGAAGTTATTATTAGTATCAACAAATTCGCCAGAAAAAAATTTCGATACCGCTAATCCACAATTCACATGCCACCAATCTTCAATTTTGTAGGAAAAATAAAAATATCTTTAAGTATGTGCGATACAATACATATTTTCATTGATTTTCTCTAAACAAAGAGAAGTGTCCAATTCTCATTTAATGCTATCTCATACCTTGTAAAAAATTTTGTGCAACGGTTAACCAATACATGGAACTTAAAATTCGGCACCATAAGATGTCGAAATTTTTCTTCCAACATCTGGTGCTCAGAGTTAACCATAAACTTATGTATGTCGAACCATAAAACAGAAAAAAAATTTAACCATAGAATTAAACAATACTTTGGTAATATATTGAACCTTCCAGTGTCAAATAGTTTAAAATGGGAGTGCCTATGGAAGCCATTTCCAATTTTAGAATTTACGCTTTGATTACGTATTTAGTAAGCTTCTAAACGTATGTGTGACAACAGCGGTAATGGAATCAATGGTTCAAATCTCCCCAAGTCAGTGAGAAAGCTAAGCCGTTAAATCTGCCCGCCATGAGGAGGAGCATTAAAGGCTATTGTGAATAGCTAAACAAGTTAAGATTCGGTTCCGAAAGTCGTTTCGAGCTGTTACTAACAAATGACTGAATAAGAAAAGTTGAAAGTTAGCAACTCGGGGAGAATTGATATCCTTGGGAACTACATAAACACCCGTAACTTAGCAATTGGATCGAAAAACTGCTTCCCAGCTCATGGAATTATTCTTTTTTCAGCTTCGCCAGCCATGCTATCGATCCACTCTTTCCTGTAATTAGCTGTAAGGTTTTGCCGTACGGTCGTGAAAAGTTAAACATGAATGAAATTTCTGCTTTTACGGTAGTTTTGAAAAAACATAATAGCCAATTGTTTATGCACTTGTTTTTAAAGCTGCATCAAATAGTTTAACGTTGAACAAGAAAATTTTAAAGTGTTACTGTTCACTGGTGATCATTCATTATCAATATTTGTTTATGTAAAATACACCAAAAATTATGATTTTTTTTAAACTTAATTTGAGATAAAGGATTTGTGATATTTACTTCATTTCCTAATGGTTTTAAGAGTATGAAGAACAAATATACACACACATAATATATTATTTATTAATAGAATAATGTGGTGGGAATAACGTGAATTACATAGTTTTCAATAGAACATTCTGCAGTTTTATCACATGTGTTTAACGCACGGAAAGTTATTTACCCGCACTAAAAGTTAATCACGCAGATATCATAATTTATCCTTTCCCCAGCACTGCTCTTTACTCAACTGAATAATAGTTATCGCTTGTGGCTAGCCATTAGTTTCATAAACTGAAAGGATAGTCCTCGTTGAAATTAATGTTTCCTTTCAAGCAGCGCTAATGGAAGCAATTGAGGTATTAATGGTGATGCTTGCGCTCAGGTAAATGTATGAAGCAAATATTTAATTTGTTACAGCTCTAGCCAGCCAGAATGTTTCATTAGATATTGATTAACATAACCTTTTGAAAGTATCTCTATCAGCAAACAACATCGTTATTACAACACTTCCAAAAAATTGAACATTGGTTGCATTGTCTTGGAAAATATGTTTACACATACATGGATACATGTTTACAACTGTAAATTTTACTTAAAATTCAAATGTAAGATTATTCTGCGTTCGTTAATTATTACTCAAGTTTATCTTCACGTTATGTCATCGTAACATAAATTTAAAGTAGTTAATGAAATCCTAAGGTAATATTATATCCAAAACAAGAAAAATCAGATGAAAGTGCTACCAACCAATTCAGTGGCAAAAAACAAATAAGTAAGTAAGTAAATAAAAGCTTACCATAAAACATTCATGACAATAATGAAAGATATACCTATATTTCAAGAGAAACACATATCAACTCTTTATCAATCAAAAGGTCTTTGCCGAACCACATATATGCAGTAAAGCAGAAATTAAGAACTTTCATAATGATCAAGTCACAATAAATCGATAAAGATACAGTATCTTGAAAATTTTGACCAGATTGTGTGAACGAAAACTACGGCCTTTAACATGGGTGATATTTTATTAAGTTTACGGTAAATTTAATAAATTTATCGCTTTATGTATTAGGTTCAGGAAACAACTTGGAGAACCTGAAGGAAAACTCACAAACGCAATCTATCGATTTTGTTATGATGATACAGCGAGGTCAATTAGACGGTAGAATGTAACTTTCAAGTAGATGAAGCTACTTATCGTTCTTAAGTCACAATGTGAGTTATTGAAAGTAGCTTCGTGACTTTCTGGTGTCAAACTTAAGACACAAGCATTTTCTAATCAGCGTTACATCTTAGTCACAAGCTGACTGCGATCGCTGTGGCACACATAGAATCTCTGTCAGATCAAACCGAACTCAAATGCTTTCAAGTATTTTAAAAATTCTGTAAACTACAGTTTTCATTGATATAATTATTTAGCAAGACATATGAATCTACTCAATTATTTAATTCAGAAAAGCGAAATAAAAAACCTTTTATGATAACGATACTCAGCTATTTTTGTAAGTTTTCCTTTGACCGTATACAAACATGATCATTAATCAGATAGCGTAATGTGTTCTCATTGTCTTTTCCTCATATCGAATGCCAAACAAAATGTTATTACACACGGTTGACCATTAATTCTCTAAATTGTAACGGATACATTTATTGAAATTCCTGATGCGCTCTAAATATAAATTACGGAGGTTAATCAACAAATTGAAAAGCAGTTGTGTTTGATCTGAATGTTAGAGAGGTAGGAACGATAACAATTCATCAAGCGTGCATTTGTTTCTGAGTTGTTTAGATTCATTTGGAATAGCAGTGAGATCCTCTAATTTTTGACTTGTTAAACATTATTACTCGACAAAACGTTAAATTTTGTCAATTTTCAAAATGATTCAGCTGTGGATGTTGATTGATAAAATGCTCTCTTTTATGCAGTGTTATTTACGCTTTAAATATTTACATCCCATAGGAAATAAAATGTATATTATGATTGATTTTTTCATCAAATTATGCTATTATGTAACATGTATATATTGATTATTTTTAAAAGATCTAATTTTGTAAAAATTCTTTTTTTTTTTAATTTCTTTTTATCATGATTTAAAGTACTCCTCTTCGAATATATTTATATTCATGGCTTCTTTCATTAATCTAGATTTCTTTGTACCTTCATAAATATTTTCAACATTATCGTCTCATCTTTATGAAGTTATGCAAAAGATGGGCATTTCTGAAAGGTTTAGTTAAGTTTCGCAGTAAATTTAAGTCAAAGTGCAAAATGCTGATGGGCAAACTTATTTTTAATTTATTGTATGGAACAATTGTATATTTTATATTTTATTGATCACTCCAGTATTAAATAATTTAAAAGGTTTCAATTTGAAACATAATTTGTCATTAAAGGGGAAAAAATACTTCTGGGTGTTGTATTTTTTCTGTGTTATAGTGTTCAAATTATATGATATATTTTGTTATTCGTTTTTACGGTATAATGTTTATAAGTAATATTCAACAGTATTTTTCCTCTAACAGAACTAATTATAAATAATTCCAATTGAATAAATGTGCTATTCTAGTTGTCAAGAAACTTTGTTGGTATATGAACTCCTAGCTAATAATCCGCTGAGTTAATGCATGGAATATTACAGCCTGAACTTATACACTGATATTGTAAAAAATGTCAAGGATGAGACCTGTCCGGTTTATAAAAGACAGTGATTAATCTGTCGGGAAGATAAAATGTTGAAAAAAGAAAAACTCGTCACAAAATCTTGATTATTCACATACAATTAACAAATATCCAAATTTCGGGAGGGATCCATGCTCTAGCTCACCCCATGCTGAACACAGTAAATGGACTTCGCACCGTTAAAAGTATAGAGAAAAAATTCAAAATTTTGAGTTAATGGTACCTATTTTTAACCCTTTCGCGACGGGAAGCGCAAACGCGCGCTTATCGCTGAGGCCGGCAGTCTCTTTCGCAAATGTCTGTCCAGGGCCGGAGAGTATTTCGCGATTAAGCCTAAAACCATGAACAGAACAATCAGAATATATTATAGTGCCACCATCACTACTATCCGAATCTGCTTCAGAATCAATATCTCATAATTTCAAATAATTTGCGCCATTTCTGCTATTTCAAGCTCTAACACTTTCGAAGCTTCGACATTCTAACTGTAAAATGAGAAAAAATCCACGTCTACTAGATCTAATTATCCACTAAAAACTGGACTGCAAACCGTAATACCCAACGCTGTAGCGAAACTAAAACTCACTTCTTACTAAAAAGAAATACCACGTACGAATTTATAGAGCCGTCAGAAAGTATACCATTCAGAAACATTCCTTTCAACTTACGTTTATATTATCAAAAACCACGTGTATGTGAGTCATGCTACTCCCATTCTGAGTAGAAGGTCAAATCTACATGTATCTGTAACCGCATGGACATACAATGCCATCTTGTACCAAAAGTTTAAAACGTTCCAGGACACTGGCACAACTGTGTGACGGCCGGGGGTGAACGAGGAAACGCTCTGACACGCCAGCGTGTCGGCCGGGAACTGAGTGCGTTTCTTACTGGCACGTATACGTGACAGTCGGCGCGAAAAGGTTAATCATAAAATTGCGGGAACATTACGATGTCTAATAATACTGAAGTTTGCCCTGTTATGTTTCCAATAAAAATAATTTGACGTTTTTTAAATGGCAATACACGCAGTATTGCAAATCACAAAATAATCAGACCATAAAATGAAAATTTTTGTCATTAAAACTGTAATTTTTATCAATGATCATACATCCAATCATAGTTTTATCAAAAGATCTGATTCATTTGAGGTAAATTAACTGTAGAAATAGAACATGGTTGAAGCAAAAAACTAAATAAAAAAGGAAATTTTTTTTTAGTGTATACTGCTTATATAGTGCTTTGTTTCTGTTTTGAGTTTAAACGCGATTATTTTGATTAGTGTTTTTGTTGCTTATTATGTTGAATATACGTATATTGAAAAATGACGTAATATTTCATTATAAATTTTACATTGATAATGGACTTCAGTACCTGTTTCATATTTGAAATTTTATAAAAGTAGCATAAAATACAGATATATGAAATTTATTCTCAGAAAATGTATTGCGTGAGCTTTACCTTATTGTTTTACTCATTTTTCATACGTGACCAACTATGGCAGCCAAGGCTGAGACCTTCCATTTAAAAAGGGTTCATTAGAGAATAGTGGCGCACTCTCCTTACATGCAGATTTAATTCCCAAAACCTTGCTCTTTTGATACTATCTTTAATTTAAGAGCGGTTTTTCTAAACCTTAAATTGGATTTTATTCCCGCTTTTTTGTCGTTCGTTATCTGGCGTTGCCTCTCATGAATATGCAGCTTAAGTAAACTCAATTAAACATTTTTAATGTGGTATGGAGTTAATTATTCGTTAAAGTAAGCATTATTTATAAAACATCTGTATATTATAGATTCGTTTATTTTAAGTTTATGTAATATAGATTAATGACCGTGTCGATATCTACATACTTAAAAAAATTATTAAAATGTGTGATTAAGAAATTTCAGAATTTTAAGCAATCAGTGTTATTATATATCAGTTTTTACCTTAACTTTGTTGCAATATTTGATTAAGGTTCGAAATAAGTATTGGTGACCTGAACCACAGAAAATGCCGTGAGATCAGTCCAAATAATCGCGACGATCAACGATTACCGTGGCATTTATTACTTCAATATTTCTTCCTATCTCACAAGTATTTTAAGGATGCATATGAAATTAAAGAATGCCTACAAGAAATGTGAAGCATATATATTTCTGTTGTTGTTTTTATCTTTACATTATTCATTCATTTTTTTAAAGTTTAGCGAAAAAAGTGGAACTACAACTTACTGTTTCTACGAAAATTTAAATTTTGCCGTGAGCTGAATAGCTTTTGCTACCAGGTTATAAAAGCTCACAGTATCATTTGTTATCAGCGAGCTTCAAAATCTCGTTTTACAAGCTAGGATCATTTACAAAGTTCCTCACGCTGTGCATTTCCCGTATAGGCGTAGGACCCTAGAGAAGTTAGTCGGCCTTAATTCACAAACACAAACTCAAAATCTTATTTTGAGATCTGCATTGAATAATAAAATATTCATCACTAGATTTACTTTTAAATCAAACTGCAATTATATTTATTTTTGATTTATTGGTATTAGAAGGATTATCTGTCAGTGATTTAGTACTAGTAATTACAAATATAGGTAATTTCAGGTATGTGATGTCCAAAGGACAATATTGTCCCGAAAAATTATAATCATGAATTTTTCATTCAATCTTCCACTGGTAACACTTGAGGGCGGGGGGGGGGACTTTATAATACAAGGATTATAAATCAAAAGCTACCATTTATTACTCTTCCAAACCAGGTAACCTCACTAGGCGAATGGATACGGTACTGAAAAAGGAAGACGGCTGAAGTGTGAAGGTCCCAGGTTCGGGCCTATCGCACAGCTGTTCATCTAACCGTCAGCAGTCTACCATTTTCTCAAGATGTAAATTGAATACGCATTTGGTCCCCTTAAAAAAGTGCTCGATCCAAGGCAATTTTCATGATTCCTTAACTGATTCGATGTTTTTTTTTTTTGTTATTTATAGTATATGCACTTTTTTAAAAACATTTTTTAATGTTTAACTTTTCATTACATTTTGAGCTAATTTTTTTTAAACTATTTTTCATATAATTATAATTTTTTAGTTTATTTTTTATCTATTTATTTACTTATTCTGAACCTGTCCCAACCATCAAAATTTAAAAAAAAAATTCCATCGGTAAAATTAAAGTTGAAGAATAGTCTGGGTCTTAAATTAAGTTAGGAAGTACTCTCTTGCACTGCGAACCGACAGTGACTTCTGATTTCAATATCTTCTTAGATTATTAACTGTAACCGTATATCGTTTCTATAGTTTTTAAGCCACTATGTAATCTAGATCATTTTTCAAAAGTTTCATGTAGCACGAAATGGTGTTGTATTTTTACGAAAACCACACTGGAATGTGGGATGGACTTTTAATGCACTCTACTACAAAGTACTATAAATTATAATCTCAAAAAGTAATTTTATGATTTTTTCTACTAATATTTGGTACCATCATTTCAAAAGGATTTCCTAATATTTTTCAGAAATTTTGATATACGGTTTATTTAGGCAGTTCAGAATAGGAGAAATTTAATTAATAGTATCATTTTGTACCTTCATTTAAAACTGTTTCAATTGTGACTGCTTGAATTTAAAATTCTTTTTACATCCTCCCCCCCCTGTTAAACTGCTCTTCCAGTCTTACCTTTAAGGATTTATAATCCAAATATATAAATTTACACAGTGATATCAAAGAAAATTAAACATGATTGAATAGGCCATTTATCTGAAATTAGCCACATGCAAACATTTCTGACACATTTCCCGGAGAAAATTTTAAAAGAAAAAATTGACTTTTTTTTTTCAACAGGGAGGTGTGTGTGTGTGTGAAACGCTACACTAGAGCGATTTGAAAAGGAGGGGGGGGGCGTGCCTTGGCAGGAGGACATTCTAAGAGGTTCTACCGCGTATTCACGTTACATATGGAGAAAACCTACCAAAACTCCAGACCGTTAGATCGACAGCCGCGCGATGGGTCCCTAACCCGGGACCTTCACACTTCGGCCATCTACCATTTTCAGTGGCATAACCACTGTGCCATGGTGAGGCTTCAACAGGGAGAATATTTATTTCTGTTTCATTATTGATTACATGTACATTGATTACACAAATTTCATCAAAATGAGTATAAATTTTAATTAAGAAAGATAAAAATTGTTTAACAAAGATATCTAGTGCATCTAAAAATTTTAACTTTTACGTAATAGCACATTACCGAGATTCATGTCTGGTGTAACGAGTATTAAATTTTATTTTTTTTAAATTTTGGATAATAATGCAAAAATAACTTAGAATGCACAAAAACTGTTTTCCGTAAATTTGCTGTTTATGAAAAATTTAAGAAAAATAATATTTGATACTTTACATATTGTTTTTAAATGACTTCATATCGCTACTATAATTGATTTACAGCATGAAATTTCATTCTTGTATCTTCAACAGAATGCGTTTCACCTTCGATAAATATTACACATATCCAATTATCAATTACATCCGATAAAAAGTGTTTTAATCTCTCAGCAGTGAATAATCAAATTTATAATTAAAGCACTTCCCATCGAACTTTTAAGAAAATTAATAACTCATGAATTAAGCAAGTGTGAAAAATTCTACTGAACGTAGCTATTATTTATGGGTGTTCATAAAAATAAAGAAATTTCCTAAGGAAATATATTTTAGGTGATAATTATTTAAAATTTTCAGGAATATAAAACTAAAATTAAATTTTCAGGAATATAAATAAATTATCATGTTTCTCCTGTATGAGTCTATAATATTCTTACTATTGGTCGCACTGTGTACATTTTTATGATTTTCCCAGGGAAATGTAATTTCTCATGAATATATAGTATTTTTAAAAGCAATTAATATGCTATAAAGAGACAAAAATACATTTGGCAGCCGTCAAATGTATTGTAAAACAACAACACCCTCTTACCATATTATCAGAGAAGATTTTGTTGACACCACGTTCTGTGTTTGACGCTCAAATCGCAAGTTATACGATTTTGACCAACATATGACGTGAACTAAACGTCACAGTATGCTTTATCTATTAATGTTGGTTTCGTACCCTTTGTTTGAATTCTCCGTAATCATGCATCTCTCCTATTTTACATTGCCAACATAAGTCACCAAACAATCGGAATTTTTCATTACGACTCAACTTGTGAATTAGCATAACGGCGTAATGGTAATGAATTACAGACGCTTTTTTCCCTACTCATACCTTTTAAGATGCCACAGCTAAGCCACACTACTGCTATGATGCCATTAAAGTAGCTTTTAAAATGTATGTGTAATGGAAGCTGCTTTCAAAAGTGATGTAGAAAGTCCGACTTAATGACGTCGTAGTCGATGTAATTGCAAGATTATTCTTGCCTAGTAATATTTACTCCACAGCTAATTCGATGCGACTCCATACCAAAATCTACTAAGGAAAGCGGCTGATTGTGATTCACGTAAGAAACGAATATCTAACCGTCATATTGTAAACTGCTGAAATATGCCAATCAGGCCTTGTCATTAGGACATCATTGAACAATATGCATTACATTATAAAGCAATAAAACTTTGTTAAGAATTTCTAATAAATGCACAGAATAATTATTGGCCAGTTAGTTTCTATTGCATGTACAAAGCTGCAAAGAACTTCTAAATATAGAAGACATTCGATGATTTTCAGACTAAATAATACCTAAATTTTAAAGATTTTACCTAAAAGCAAACATTTTCCTATCTTGACTATGTCCAGTAGTGCAGAAAACTATATTAAGCAAAACTTTTATCAGTTAGCTACTATTCGAATTTCATTAAAACAAAATTTGTTAAAAGAGAAACCTTGACTTAATTTCAGTAAATTACTAAATTTTCCCTAAGACCAAGCATCAAACTTCAAATCTCTTATATCTGAAAATCTCTAATCCTAAACAAAAGAAATTGCGATCAAGTTTCACCTTTCATACAGTCATTGCCGTGAATTGTTAAGCTGCTGGTATAACACAACTCAGTTCAGATAATGTTACTTTCCGTGGCTTATCTACTACTCCTTAGATTTTAATTTTTGGTCACATTTCTGGAACTAATTATTCTTCCATTTACAAAATCTTTGTAAAGCTGGTCCTAACTTAACTCTAGATAGGCATTAAATACTCTTTCTAAAGGATCCACACAAAATGCCAATTACTTCGTCCTATGTTGTGCGGCTCAACACAAGTAATTCGCTTGAAAACGACTGGTTAAAAGTTTTAATAATTAACTGCACATAAAATAAATCTCGATATCCAGATTAATATTTTAATAAGAGTGTGATTTGATAAAGAAGCCGGAGAGTTTAACTATTTTTACTTTTTCATAAAATGTTAATTTTAGTAACTAAATTTTGAATTTGAAAACTTGAAAGTTTATGTGTAATAATTAAATAATAATGTTATAAATTTAAGAGTGATTAAACATGTTCATTCATATTTTCACAGACATTTAGTGAAATATCATCATATTAGTAAGATGCAATAAAATAATTTGTACCGCAGTGGTCTGGGCGCTAAATTCCGTTCCCATAAGAACACGGCAACTGAAGCAGCATCCGGCTTGGCCGTGCTTGGGAGGGTCCTCCAAGTTGTTAAACGATACCTCTGGGGGTACCGATTTCAGGTGGCGGTTTGCCCTTCATCTGGAATCGGTTCAAAATTAGGGACCAACAAGTAGAAGTCCAACCCCTTGGGGGGCACTGGCAACCCTCTTTCCATGGTATATCCATGGACACGACACAACAACAATAAAATAAATTAGAGCGAAACTGAGCATTTGAAGTTAAAACTTTCAGGAAATCAAGTCTAAATAAATGCAAAATCTTAATTTTTATACGGCTACAATGCAAAAAAAAAAAAATTGCACTTAGTAAAATGCAGCCCGTACTTTATTAGGTAATATAAAAAATGAGCATGTTACCCTAAACAGTGTGATAGTTGTGGAAATAGATATGTGATGACTTAAACCATTTTTCAACGGCTCTCGAAGGGAAAAAATCACTTAAGATGATTGTTTTTCAGGGTTCAACACAAATTACGAATGAAAGGAATGATTGGATAAATTCAGAATACTTTTGCTATTATTGACAATGTACAGCACCTCACTATATCTAAATGTATCTCTGAGCCTTTTTATGGTGAAAACACAGGAGCGTTGTGCATCACTTAATTAATGTACGGGGCACATTTTACTAAATGGGATTTTTTTTCTTTCGGGATCCGTATAAAAATTTAAGTTTGTGTTCATTCCTGTTTGATCTCCGAAAAATTTTAACGATACTATAAAATTTACATTTTATTTTCGTAACTTCGTAATTCATTGTACATGTCCATGATCAATATTTTAAGAATAAGAGCCTGGGTCAGTGTTTTGAGAACATCCAATGTATCAAAATGTGTAGAAACAATCGAAATAGCTTTCATTTTTTAAAACAAGATCTAAAAAAATAGTTCTAACATTTGTTTTTATAGTTGTTGCTAAAAAATAAGAATTTGTAAGCAGCTCCAAACCGATAAACGGATTCTATGATTATTTATTAATTTTTTAATTTTAATCATTTTTAGTTCCTTTTTTCAGAATTTTCAGCCTTTTGAGATGACAGAAGCATCAGATTTTTAAGATTCCGCACACTTTTTAATGTTCGGAGTCCACAACTTTTCCGCACTAATTTCGATTTTTTTTTCGATACGCTCTGATGTATATGTATTTATTTATTTATACATTTATGTATAGAAATTATTCAGAATAATTTTTCATGCCTAAATGTGTACATTTTATTTTTTCCCCAAAAATATGCTGCTAAAGGAAGAGGAAGGGAGAATTTCGATTACTTTTCAATCTTATGAATACTTCGAACTAAACTATTTCAAGCAACTTTCTAAATTTCATACTGTTCAGAACACTCGTTTGCATATATTATACGTATAAATAATTATATTCTGTCAGTTCTACACTTCTATTTGTACGTCTACTGTTGATCACAGAAATATATTGCTTTAAAATATAGAAACGTAAGTTTAATGGTACTTCTGTAACGAAAGCAGTATCCACCAAACTTTTTAAAAATGACTTCTTTTGCATGTTCTGAAAGTGCATTAAATGATTTTTTCTGCCTTAAAAATCAACTTGAATTTTAATTAAACATGCCCTTAAAATTTTTTAAGCTCTAATTGCACAAAACATAATTTTGTTACATACTGTAGCTGATTAAAAAAATTAAGGGTAGGTAAAATTGCTGCAGAATTGAAAAGAAAAAAAAAATTAAAACTGACAAGTAATGTGATTAGAGACAAAAAGCGGAGAATTAATTCCAGCCACTCCTAAGTGTGATAAATGAATTTTATGAACATTAATAAAATTATAGTCGATGAAAATTTGTCGTTCGCCGGCTTGAATTCTTTTAATCTTTATTTTGAAAATTCAATTTATTATTTTCAAAACATTAATATTTTCATTAATTTCTTTCTATCAGTTCGGAAAACTTTTAAAGCATTTTTTAGTACTATTAATATCTGGTGCATATAATCGGGGGTCCAGGATGCCTGTCTCCCCTCCCCCCCTCGAAATTTTGATTTTTATTACTAAAATGATAATGACGAAGTCTTTTTGTGAAAAATCCTTCCGTTTGGACCCCTTCCCATTTTTTTTCTGGATATGTGCCTGCATATATCTCGCAATAATATGTTGATGTGAGACAAAGTATTAGTTTTCTTGCTATCTGACAAAACAATGGAGCTTCATATTAGCTGCATCCTATCTATAGAGAAACATTTCACCATGGTTTGGTTGCATTGGTCAGTGAAACATCAAATCATGATTTAAAGTTTCACCATAGAAGGTTGCAGCTAACTCAGAACCATTTTATAGTGAAAGTTTTAACTACTTTTATTAACAGTGCTCTGAAATCTTACGTTTTCTTCTTATATCATTGTTTTCTTTAACTAAAAGAAATATTTTACATTTCAAACTTTTCAATCTTCATTTGATGCATCAATCTGAAACAACAAGGGAGATGTATTTAACACATTAAAAAATCAAGAAAAATTAAAAGATTCGAAGTTTGTGATCTAGTATGAAGATAAGAACACAGCAAATTGTAAGTTAAGACATCTACAAGAACAGTACCATCCTTAGATAATGTTATGTTTTGTATAATCTGCCCATCGCAACATTTGAGCCATATTATATTCATTGAGTGCTACCATAAATTCCAGTGCGTAGTAGTTATAATTCTGTATAATAATTCCCGGTTACTAATTGAATACCCGCTAGTGAAATCGATATAGGGGAATCTGTAATAGATAAAATTAACACATGCATAATTAATTTATAATATATTCTACTTTTCTTTCATATCCAGTTTTTCAAATACAATTGTTTACTATTTGGGCTGTAATGAATTGTACGTTTCGGGTTTTCACCGTAAGTGGATGTATTGTACGTATAACAGTTCCTTTGGAAAAGTACTGAAGAACTTCGACAGTCATAAATGTTAGTAAACCGACTTAGCTCTCTGTACAGTAAATATGCGTCTTCAACTTTTTAATTATTTTTACGTACTGTAGAGTGATGAACGAATTTGAATCTTGGTTTGATAGGAAATAATATAGTGATGTTAAGTCGACAACCTAAACAAAACACACGCCTAACACAAAAAACATGACTATCTCATGGTCGAATTTGCTTCACTGTTTCATAGAGAAAATGAAGCTATGAATAACTCTAAAAATCTGTTTTCTGTGAAACATGGTGTCTCGTTTGTTGAGCTCATGAATAGAACGCATAGCTCAATTCTGAATAAATGGTGCATCAACGGCATATCGTTTATTTAGACTTACATTGAACAACATTTAGACTTGTATTGTTCATTTGCATTCAAGTTTGAAGCATATTTGGATAGTATAAGCTGAAATTAAAATAAAAATGTACAGTCGAACCAGATTAAAGGGATGTCGGTTAAAGGAATATCCCGCTTATTGTAATAAATTTTCGATGTATCAAACCGTAATAATTAGTCAATGTGATCCCGGATAAAGGAATATCCCGTTTATTAGAATAATTTTTCTTGATAAATTGACTACTCCATTAAGAGGGTTTGAATGTTTAATGTATCTGTAGCTTGAGATTTTTTATTGTTCTGTTATTTTCTATCACATCTGATGTTGACACTTTTTTTCAAATATTATTTTCTAAATATTCATGCTACTAATGATTTTTAATACTGTGCAATGCTCACAAATGCGGCATTAAATGAACAGCTTATAATCAAAATCATCTTTTTAATAAATGTAATGAATTAAAGGTAGGTGTGCTATCACTTACTGACTGCCCCACCAGTGACCGAGCGTATTAGCGGTCTGAACTGGGTAGGCGGAAGGTGCCTGGTTCAAAGGCATGTCACGTCCGCCGATCTAACCTTTCGGAGTTTTCCGTGGTTTCCTCTGAAAACGTAGCGTAAGTACGTGGTAGGAATCCATAGAAAGACGCTCACGCATTGCACCCCACCCCTCTCCCAAGATCCCATGTGTAGATAATTGGCCGTTATCCCATAACCACAACAACAACAACATGACTTACTGAAAAATATAGACATCTTGAATTCTAGGAGCAACACTTTTTGCTTAACTATTCTAATGTAATTTCACGACTGTGATGTTTATGTTCTTTTCTGTGTCGACGTTGTCCTGTCTTGATAGAATATTTCACACCATCTAAATAAATTGAATGTAATTATTCACTCGTAACTGAGTGTAGGAATGATATATCATCAAATTTTACACCTCATTAAGCATTTTTCCTTTATTAGATGCGCATTGTAATATAGCTATTTGTAGCACGAAATTTTTAATTCTATAATTGTTCCCCCTTATGCATTAAAGACAATTTTGAGCAACAATACACCGTATAATATCTCTAAACTGCCATTTTAATAATTTATATGTATTTAAACTCGAAAAATGTATATGTTTCCAATATATAAGCTTGTGAACCTTAAAAAAATTATTACAACATCTGTATATAGCTAAAAAATCATTTCATTCATTCTAGACAGAAATTGATCAAATAATCGATCTAAAAAACATTTTCATTTGTTTATTCAATTTTTTTAATGACGGTAGTAAGCGGGAATAATTATTACTCACTTAATTCGGAGCATTTTAATTTAGCTAAAACAACATTGTTATCTATATTTCAGATTATCAAAAGAAAATACTTTCTGAATATTTATCATCTTAATTAATCCTAGATTGAATTCTTATTTAATGATATATATCTAATGCGCATTTATCATTCTGTTTTATGAAACAGTGGGTTTTTCTTCCATAAATTGTAGAATAAATAAAGGAATCTCGTCGATCGAAGTATATTAAATTGTTGCATGTATGTGCTATTAACATGTGCCGAGAAAATTAATAAAGTCCTATTTTATCGTTAGCAAGCTTCATAGTGTATATGAAAAAAAAAAAAAAAAAACTTAAAATTTGAAAAGACATTACATAAAATTTGAAAGACATTAAAATATTTAATATAATATAATCTTTCAGATATAAAATTTATTTTCGAAATAGTATTTTTACTTTAAATGTAAGCTGTTAGTATAGAAAATTTTGATATTCATAAAAAGTATTTATTTCAAAAACATCTTTCTTCACATTTCGCACCAAAAGTTTAAATATTTCCATCTCAATTCCCAAGGGTGTATAATCAGCAAAATTGTTAAAACAGAGTCTGTTTGTTCTTTACTCATAATGAGTATACCAAGGTATATTGAATGGTTCAGTGGCGTATGCAGAGGGGGTGGTTTAACGGGTTTATCAACTCTTCTTTTGATTTAAGATTAAACCTGATATTTCCCTATGGTTTCCACTAATGCTTACTTTGTGCAACGGACAAGATTAAATTTTCTTGAGCAGTGTTTTATATATACGTTTTGAGGATGATTTTGTCAATGAGTCGTTTTGTCTACGTTTTGCTTATGAAAAACGTATATTACCACACTTAAATATTTCTGAATGTTCTTCGAGCATGTTACAACCATATAAACTTCTCAATGTACTAAAATATCTGCCGACTTAAGAGAAATTTTTATATTTGCGGTGGTAATGCTGTCTACGAGAAAACAGACGATTCAGATGTAATTCGTCAAGATTACATCTGAAAGATTATACTATGTGAAGGATTTTCAAGCATTTTATACAGGGTGACTGTTAATTCATGGTACAAATTTTGAGGGCTAGTACAGGACACTGTAACAATCGCATTTTGCATAGGAATGTATGGTCAAAAGTGAAGTGGCGTAGCACAAATACAGGAAAGAACAAATGCAGAAGACGGAGGAGAAACGGAGTTAGTAGTTGCTTCTGTTGCCGGTAGATGGCCAGTCGGCGTTGATTTGGGAAGAGAGGCCGTTTTCATTTCATTTTCTGTCCATTCACCATTAGAAACCGCATGTGGTTTCAGCATGATGGAGCGCCATCCCACTTCACCCTGGATGTTCGTCAGTACTTGAATACGACATTGGCATGCGATGGATTGGACGTGGTGGATCTATCACTTGGCCACCCCGATCTCCCGATTTGATGCCTCTCGATTTCTTTTTATGGGAACATTTGAAGAATGACGGTTTTGCCACTCCAGTAGACTCCGATGAAGATCTCGCTGCACGAGTATCCGTAGCTGCTGCACGTGTGCGTAAAATTCCTGGTATCTTTGAAAGTGTTCATCAATAGCCCCACCGACGCTGTCAAGCATATATCAATGCTGATGAAAGCAATTTTGAACACGTGTTGTAAATTCATTTCCGCTTGTAAACGAGGTTATGAAAATAAAACACTTCCCCTATCATTTGATCTTTCCTGTGTTTGTGCTTCGACGCTTCACTTTTAACCATATATTCCTATACAAAATGTGATTGTTACAATGCCCTGTACCAGCCCTCAAAGTTTGTACCATGAATTAGCAGTCACGCTGTATATCATTTAACAATTCCTTTTGTTCTAATAGGAAATGAAGCTGGTTAACCATAAAATAGGATTTTATTAAGTTTTCGATACATTTTAACTTGTTAATTTTCGTTACAGATTTTTAGCACTGATGGAACTCTTAATAAACGGGCAGCCTCAAGTCTCGATTTTTGAGTACACAAAGATTTCAGCAACGTCTTATCTTCGCATAATTAGTACTCATTTTGGCGCTTTTCAAAAGAAATTACTGAATTCTTTGAGTACACCAAATTACGCTAAATGATTACGGCACCGGGTACAACTGGCAACCCTTGGGCAAAAGAATGGCGCCTTGCATCCGTTCGAATATTTAGGAGTCTTAACCCCTCATATAAATACACGTATAGCCAAATACTAGACCGATGGTAAATTCTTCCTTTTTTATGTGTATATTCATACGACCTTATTAATGAAGAATTTTATTTAAAAAGGTACTTGCTTCTTTCATATTTCGATATTAGGGGAAGGCCCAAAATGCTCCTAGCGGGCAAAATGATCCACCTATATTTTCATAAATGCAGGTAGCGCTATCTACCGGGTAACATATAAAATAGTTTCGCCAAGTCAAGAAGAAGCAATGGCGATATTTAAACGATCGTTGTATTCGGGTTTAATATAGTATTCAAATATGTTTACGATGCAAAATATAGTATAAAATATCGTGACAAAGAGCAAAGATGTTAAGGCGTCCGCCTCAGTTTAAGAATCCTGAAGAGGCCGATCACGGTTATTCAGTTTACGAACGCTAAGCAGACTTGCGGTTATTCGGTTTATCAACACTCGGGAAGCCAACGCAGCCTGTATCCGAAACTCAATGGTTTTTGCAGTTTTCGGTTACCTGACAATATGTAAATGCACTTCAACGACGAACTGCAGTATATAAGGTGAAACACCGGCATGGAAGCTGCTGCTCTTTCTTACCTTGTTATGTAACCCTTTTGTTTTGTTATAGTTATGGTTTTTCGTTTTAGTTAATGTTAATAAAATTGTTTTTGTTCAAACAAGTGTCATGTTAATCAAAAGATTATAGCTGGTCTAACAACACGCAGCCAGACCAAAGCTAAAATTTTATTTATTTCACTTTTTTACATTATTTTACATTTACTTTATTTTATGCAACTTTTCCTCTTAAGGGGATCATTTTAGGCTATATATATAGTCTAAAATGATCCATATATATATATATATATATATATGGTATGTAAGTATGTAAGTATGTATGATCCATATATATATATATATATATGGTATGTATGTATGTATACCTACCTATATGTGAAGCAGCACTAATAAAAATAAATTACAATAAATTGTTCATTAAACAAATTGTAACATGTAAATGATACTGTACTAAAAAATCAAATATTATGTATGGCCGAAATACTTATAAGCAAATTAATGATGATAATTAACTTGCAAAATTTATCCTTTGCAGCAAAGTAGCCACTTCAATCAAAAATACGTAGCACAAATTTAAAATTATAATAGTTACAATACACGTTTATACTTAGATCACTTTACTATCGACTTACAACTAATTTGTTTGTGTTCATAGTTTGAAAATGTTTCTTCGGTCAAGGGACTGAAATAAATGCAGGGCAACACTAATTGAAAAATAATAATTTAGAGTTGGTCAGGTATAATAAGCTTCTGTTTTCGAAAAACTTTTTGTTTTGTCTAATAATTTTGCCAGGTACTGTATTTGGAATTTTCAAATTATATTTGACGTGCATAAAAAAGTATTCTCTCTGAATACACAAAATGTGAAAAAAAATATGAAGCGATACTACGTGATGGACATAATCTCACGTTTTAACAACGCGACATTTGCTGAATCATATAAAATTCAGCTACAAGTAAAATAAAAAGCTAGAAAAAAGGAAAGTGAAGAATCTTAAAGATTATTTTCTCACTCTATTCAGTATTCTCCTAGAGTACACTTTTTATCTACATTCTTTAAACAAGCTGTTGAGTATTCAAAGCCATTGAAAGTACACATGTGTATTTAATGCCTTTTTCCTAATGCAGACAGCGAATCTGGAAAGGGAAACGGAAAGGTTCTTTTTCTTTAAAAATCCTTTTCAAAAGGTTCAGCTTGAATCTTAAATAAGAAAGGGAATTTTCTCCGTTCATTCTTTGAACAATAAATCTTTCAAATATTTAAATTGCTGATTATGTATTTTTTTTCCTTCCCTCACGGATAGTTTACATAGCATTTTGAAAGTTTTGAAAGTGTAAAGTTTCAAGTGCCTATTTAAAACGTCTGCTTTCGCTTCTTTACTCCTTTATGCTAACTTTTAAATATTTATGAAAGTTGTATCAAGTTTACGTTAAGAAAAGTAATTTTGCAGAATTTGTGAATTAATGTGCCTTTTTGATGCATAAATAAAGTGTATATAGTGCGGTAAAATGAATTTTTATTTGCAATATAAAAATAAGTGCATACTTTCTACATTATGCTTTAAATTTCCACTTTCTTATGACACAAACGAACTTATGTAATAAGATTTCAGTGTCTTAAATAAGTTGTAATAGCAAAAGATTGTTTTTTGCCCTGTGATTTCCAACAGGCTTATTGAGGTTTTTTTTTTCTAATAAAAGATAAGAATTTATCAGATGTGACATATCCACTAAATATTATACGAAAATCATTTTTTTCTATTTAATGACATTTTTGTTACTTATTTTTTTTACTTTATTTTATTTACTCATATAGCATGCTACATTGAAAATAAAATAACTTAAATTTTGCAGGATATTAAGATCGCATTTATTCTTTCATTTAATTCCATTATCAATGTATTTTTCTTCAGTGAAAAATACAGTGACTCCACTCGACTACCCGAACACTTGATCGTTACTAAGTGTTTAAACAAATTCAAATCGGTGAATAATTCAACACAAAAACAAAAGTGAAAATTATAGCATGGTGTTTGAATACTTTCTCCAAATACGAGTGTTTATGTCATTATTAATTTAGTATATTTTTTAAAAAATAGTATGGTATTTTCCCCGATCAGCTATGCAATTATCCAAAGGATTCTAAGTACAAATATTTTAATCTGGGCTGCAATTTAAAAGATTACATTTTTGTGCCCCTGTAAAAAACTACTACGCATACTATAGTCTATAGAGTATATAAGACAGTGACCTATAATATGCGAATCTAATTTGAGGTCAATCGAATACACCATGTAGGCATTAGTGCACTTTAGTTAGTTTGCATCTGCAGGCCGTATTGTATAAGAGTTCTTTTTTTGTAGGTATAAAAACTGTTGGTTCCTCACACACCAAAACCTATAAAGTTTGCGTGACGATGATCTATAGTATACATACCCAATTTGAGCTTAGTCGAATGCACCATTTAGGCACTAGCATACTTTAAATGATTTGCATCGGTAAACCGTAATATGTAAGAAATATTAACAAACTGCCAGTTCAACACACATCAAAATCTATGCAGCTCATGTGACTGTGATCTATAATATGTATTAATATTATAATATGCACACGCAATTTGCGCTAAATCATTATATTAATTCATGACTAATTTATCAAAAAATTTGTATTATGTTTCGTAATTCTTGTAAAAGTATTTTTGCTTTAAATAATCATAGTTATTTTCACAGTTAATATTTATTTTCCATTTGTAATTGAATTTTTAAATCATTTGCATTGTGTTCAAAACTAAAGTTCAGAACGATGTACACCAAAACTACTAGCCAGAATGCTACGAAAAATTTCGGGAACCTTTATGACACTATGAGAGAGAAAAGTCTGATTGGAAAAAAATTTCTTCAAAAAATCAACTTCAGGGGGCGTTTCACAACGTTTTAGTGCGAGCAAAACAGACGAATAATTATTTTTTTAAGAGAAGAAAGCAATGAAGAGGTTGTGAAGCATATGTTTAATAATATCTATGGACGGTGAGAGAATGAATTTACATACCAGCAACTATAGCATAGTAAAATGCCATTTGGTGTTGTTTTTGAACTTTTATTTTTCCACACAAACTTATCTTTTCTGCAAGTCTGATAGCATTCTGACCATTCTGTTTCGCTGAAAACCACACTGAGTAGGGAAATTTAATTATGAACACTCTGTATATTATATGCATTACTGGTTGCAGTAAACATCGTTTCTTATTAAATGTGCCTAAGCTTCTTCGAAGGAATTTATTTTGAAAATAGATTTCAGTATATTTAGTTGTTCAATCTGCTGTAATAATGTTATGAGTGTTTTATTTAAACATTACGATAGAAATACTCCTTCAACTGGTATTCACCTTAAGCAAGTTAACTTATTCTATTTTTGTAAGCAAATATCTGCCGTCTAGACAAAGTTTTGAGAATTTAGATGATTCGAAGAAAAAATTTTTCCAATCTTCCAGATACTAAGAAATCAATAATTATCGTTAGTTCAAGGAAATCTTTGCGAGCTTATATTTAAGCTTGGTAAAGATCTTAAAACACTTTACTTGAATTATTATTATCTAAAATAATCCCATTTTTCTACATGCAGGATTAAACAGGACCATCCAAACAAGAACATTACTAAGTCTCTTTCAAACGGGATGAGCACAATATGCGAAATTTCGGAAAGGAATATCAATTAGTGGAAATTTTCCTTAGAAGATTATCTCTAATTTTAGACGGAATAATGAAGTAAATGTGAGATCTTAGCTAAAACTTCGAGCTTTCATCTTTGGTTTCAGAATTAACACAACTGTTGCGTAGTTAGTAAATCGCATTGGATAAATTTCGGAAAAATTATAGCACATCTACAGAATTACTACACTTCCTGTCTGGCCAACAGACGCACATACACACACAAGCAATTCAAATATCGTAAAAATATTATGAAAATAAAAGAGTTAATATGTCTTAGATACGAATTAATAAGCAATTAAGGATTACAGAATTAGGTACATACAATTACTCTGCTATCACTTAGGAGGGAGCTAAAAGAACTAAACGCTGCAGTTCCAGTATGGAACAGGCTATAAAAATTGTCAATAATTAAATGTCATGGTAATTTTTAATGATGTAAAAACTTATTCTGTCAAACGCAGACCATTTCTATGCTTGAAAATTAGCATGACCAAGTCAGAACTCCTTGGATATCGGAGGCCATTTCGGCGCGAAAAAAGCCATTAAAGCCCAATAAATTCCCCTCTTTTCCATTTAAGTTGTCTCCGAGGGACGGAAAAACTTCGAAAACCTTGTGGAACAGTTCTGATTTTTGGAGAAGGGAATGGGGTTTAGTCTTTAGGTGTGCATAATAAGATGTTTTGCAGATGTGGCTGCAATCACACGTGGATGCTTGCGGTGACAAGATTGCAATGACTGTCTTTCTTTTTTCGGAACTTGTCTCTCGGGTCAGATTAGAAATGAACTCCTCTTGGAAAGAGGTTCCTAAACATGAATGGTACGATTGTAACCGTTCTGGTACTGCTCTGATTTTGACAATCAGTAGGTGCGAACAGACTGCTCTTGCTAGATCTTAAGGTCATCTCATTGCTCATAGGTATGTGTCGGTCCTTAAAGTATATCCCTTTCCCTCTTAATGCAATTTGACGTAAGGCACTCCTGCCCATGTCTTAACATGCATTGGTTAGCAGTAAAGCTAGCTGTTCTCCAGTCCTGGGACGGCTCCTCATTGTTCGGAAACACTTGATCTGAATGTTGATGTCCATAAAGCAGAAAAGGAAATAACAACAACCAATTAATTTCTCTGTTTAAAATGCCTATAAACATTTCATTTTAGCTTAGTTGCTACATGGTACACGCTTCCAATATTTTCATTTATGCATCAAGCATTGTTTTTTGCATGCATTCAGTTTCAGACGATATCTATCCAACGAACGAAATTACAGCCTACGAAATTAAATGAAACTTTCTTGACTGAAATATCAAGAGTCATCAGCAGGAGAACAAGATTGTGATACAATAAGAATAATGCGTTGCTCTCAGGTATATTATAAAAACAATAGCGTTATTTTAATAGGGTTTCCTTACATTCCTTAATTAATCAAAGTTCATTATTTCAACATTTCAAAAACTGTAATCGTCTGAAATTTCTGTATACACGTTTATATGGAAACTGAACGAAATACTTTTATTACTTTAAATAATAATTCACTTTTCCAAGTGTGGGATTTTTCTGAGATTTAATTTACACTACACACGATTCCTTAATTCCTTCACAAGCTAGTAAATTTTAAGTAATCGAAACAAAGAGAAACTGTAGTGAAATCATGAAGTCATTTTGTTATCTTTTATTTTTAGCTCATTAGTTTAATAATTATTTTTTATTTCTCTTTAACAAATCACATGCATTATATTTCCGTATTGCTAAGATTTTACTGAGGTAAAATCAAGGTTAATCTCTGAGGTTAACAATATGGTAGAATGTTGCAGTTTAATTTTACCTAAAAGCAATTCAATCACTGCTACAGGCACGGATTAAATTCTGGCACAGATATAATCTCATTATGGTATTACAGCAGATTATTTGCTCACTGTAGTTAAATGTATTAAGTCGGATTACTCAACAAGGGATATAGTTCTCGTAAAAGATTTAACGATGACTTATAAACTTATTAAACACAAGAACTCAATTATTTAGTCGAACGTGTATGAACAAATAATGGAGGAAAAATCTATTATATTCTTGAAGTCAGTTGATGCCATCACATCATCGACATTTACATTAAAAAATGTTTTAATGTTATACAGGGTATCCCATAATGATTGGACAAGCTTTTAAGAGGAGGTAGGGCAATTAATAAGGATTCAGAGTCGCATGACAATGTGGGGTGGGAAACGTCGTCATGAATTTCCAAAAACTTATGTATCTTTCACAGAAAACACGTGATTAAATTTGATAATTTACACATTCTATTTCATCTCACTGATGAATTGTTTTGGAGTCAAGCCATTGTTTATGAGGCTTGCTTAAAAAATTAAAAGAGCATTTCAACACTTTTCCCAAAGGGATTATTAGTAGGTAAGTGAGAACGGAATTTTTGACCCCGCATTGCTAAGCAGTAATACTGATTTCTTATTAGGTGCCCTACCTCGCCTTAAAGTTTGCCCCAATCACTACGGGACACCCTGTATATTCATTTATCACTTTGATAATTTTTACTTTTCATTTTAAAGAATCAAATCATTTTCCTACGATCAAGAAAACTATTTATACTTCATGTGTTGCATCGTGTCGCCTTTCAAGCGAGTAACTGGCTCCATGGTTCCAGGTTGCTATGGAGACAGACGAATTATGCTCTCTTCGGAGTGAGTGGCAATGGCGAAGGGAAGAAGGAATATGAGAAAAAACAGAACAGTTTGCAGCAGTTATTGTTATGCCTTATATTTAGTTTTGATTCGTGTGTTTAGAATTTAGAAATGCGGTTTTACTTGTAAATAAATGTTATTTAGTGAAAAGAACTTCTTATTTGTCCTAATCAATTCGGCCGTCTCATTTATTTAGATTAAATGAGTAGTTTTTTCTCCAGTCGCCGACAGATATATATTTTTTAATTCCATTCTTTGGGATGTTTGGTGACATATTTAATTGGCGCCCCCGGGTGGGCGGCCTGGATTGAAACGGCATTAAGAACCCAAGAAAGGTATGATTATTTAGAATATAATAGATTTAGATGGAAGATTTATTATTACTGATTTTCTGTTATTGAAGATTTATAGATTTAGTATTACTGATTTACTGTTATTGAACATTTATATTTAGTACTAGTAGAAATGGATATTTTGAAAAGAAATAAAATGGCTCATAGAGCTTCATTTACTAAGGCATATAATAAATTAGAAAGTACATTAAATGATGATAGCGTCGATTATGATGAAATAGAAATGTGTTTAGGCTTATTGAAACAGAAGGCAGAAACTTTAGAAATAACTCATAACAGATATTTAGATAGTTTAAAGGATGAAAGGGAATTTGAAACAGAATTTACTACGGTTGAAGAGTATCGGGAAAAAGCTTTAAGAATTCAGATAAAAGCTAAACGTGTGTTGGATAACGTTAAAAAGATTCCGATTGAAAATAAGACTTCCGATAATAATTCTCAGTTACAAAATGATAGAACTCCGAAAACTTTGTGTACACGGCTCCCCGAAGTGGAACTTTATAAATTCGGTGGAGATTTAAAGGACTGGTTGACATTTTGGAAACAATTCAAAAATATACATGAAAATGTAAATTTAACGAATGCAGATAAATATCATTATTTAATTCAGTCAATTAAAATTAGATCCGAAGCTAGAGAAATAGTGGAATCGTTCCCAGTGACAGAGGAAAACTATTCTTTAGCTCTAGAAAGCTTAAGAGAAAGATATGGAAGAGAAGATTTATTAATAGATTTTTATGTTAGGGAGCTGTTAAAGCTTGTTTTGAACAACGCGAATAGGAATAAAAGTGATTCTTTGAGTTGCTTATATAATAGATTATCTACTCAATTGAGAGCACTAAGCTCCTTAGGAGTTACATCTGAAATGTGTGGGGTAATATTATATCCTCTCGTTGAAAGTTCACTACCAGTGAATGTTTTACGTTCATTCGAACGACAAAGAAAAATTATAGAAAGTGAACAAAAATTGTCAAGTCTTGATGCTATAGTTTATTTTTTGAAGAATGAGGTACAATCCGAGGAAAAAATAAAATTAAGTAGAACAGACATATTTCATCCCCCATCAGAGAAAAAGACAGTGACGTCACCGAAAGATCACAAGAATTCGGCATCGGAATTAATTAGTCATAATTCGAATGATGATATATTGTGCATGTTTTGTTTAAAAAATCACGCGACTCGATTTTGTTAGAAAGCCTATTTTATTCCTTTGAATGAAAAACTGTCTGTAGTTAAAAGAAAAGGTTTGTGCCACGTCTGTTTAACTAAAGGACATTTGGCTAAATCCTGTCCATCCAGTATAAAGTGTAATATCTGTTCTAAAAGACATTTGAAATTTATGTGCCCTAGTTTA
The DNA here is from genome assembly GCA_038373885.1 of Cheiracanthium punctorium. Classification (NCBI taxonomy): domain Eukaryota; kingdom Metazoa; phylum Arthropoda; class Arachnida; order Araneae; family Cheiracanthiidae; genus Cheiracanthium; species Cheiracanthium punctorium. The sequence goes on along the minus strand of JAWZYV010020133.1, from coordinate 62,140 downwards.
GAGTCTAATCAAACGGGTGAAGTACCAAAAGAAAATAATGAAAATAAAGAAAACAGCACAGACACTTTGTACTCACGCGCACAAGCAACGAATGAAGTGTTTTTACAAACTCTTGTAGTTATTATTAAAGGGGCAAAGGCACAGCGTAAGGCTAGAATTATTTTAGATACGGGTTCTCAAAGGTCTTATATTAAAAAATCTACCGCCGAAGAGTTAGGTTTTGATATTCAGAGAGAAGAAGAGTTTTCACACGCATTATTTGGAGGTGAGAAAACTAAGACACAACGGCATAATTGCTATAAAATTTATCTTGATAGCCTTGACGGTGAATATAGTTGTAGTTTAGATGCATTAGATCAGGATATAATCTGCAGTGACATAGCTAGCGTTCAGTATGGACCTTGGATGCGTGAATTAAAACAAAAAAGAATATTCATAACAGATTATCGAAATGATTTGAAGCCCATTGAAGTTCTTTTAGGATGTGACGTTGTTGGGAAACTTTTTTCGGGTAAACAAGAACGGCTGTCATCTGGTTTGGTTGCCATGAAGGCAAAATTAGGTTGGACCCTGATGGGAAAAGTCCCCCAGTTTCACTATCAAAATGTGAATATGACTGTCGTTAGTATGCTGTCTCAGGACTTACCTGTTTCATTTTTGTGGGATTTAGAATTGCTAGGTATTAGTGATCCTGTTGAGCAAAATACTAAAGAAGATTTGCAGAAGTCAGTAATGATTCATTTCCAAGACACTGTTCGGCAAACCTCAGATGGAAGGTACGAAGTAAGCTTGCCATGGAAAGATGATCACGCCCTTCTACCGGATAACTATGACTTGTCTCTAAAGAGGTTAGCATCTACTTACAAGAAATTAGAAAAAACAGGATATAAAGAAAAGTATCAGCAAGTTTTAGAAGAATGGATAGAAGAGGGAGTGATTGAAGAAGTTCCTTTTGAAGAATTGTCATTGAATGAATCGCATTACCTTCCTCATCGTCCAGTTATTAAAGAAAAATCAGTGACCTCTTCTTTGAAAATCAGGCCCGTCTTTGACGCCTCAGCTAAGATTCCTAACTATCCATCACTAAATGATTGTTTAGAGACCGGAACTAATTTTATTGAGACAATTCCTGCCATTTTAGCCAGGTTTCGACTGTATGAAATTGGTATGGTTTCTGATATAAGAAGAGCATTTCTGCAAATTTCACTTAATGAAAAGGATAGAAATTTCTTACGATTTCTTTTATATGATGAACAAGATCATGTCAAGACCTATAGACACAGACGAGTCGTTTTCGGTCTGACCAGCAGCCCGTTTTTGTTAATGGCTGTCATTCACCACCATCTGTCAAAGGAGACTTTTAAATTACAGTACTCTGAAGAGTTGTTGGAAAACTTAAGAAACAATTTTTATGTAGACAATTGTGTCGTGAGCCTACAGAGTGTGACAGAATCAGAAACTTTTATCAAGACAGCCACAGAAATCATGAAAGAAGGTCAATTTGACTTAAGAGGTTGGGAAAGCAATGAGCCATCTGTTTGCTCTATTTCAGGTTCTGAATCGCATGTTCTGGGCTTGGTATGGAATAAAGACTCCGACAACTTGAGAATTGATTCGGAATCGCTGAAATTAGAAGAATCGGAAAAGTTAACGAAAAGAAAAATTTTATACATCATAAGTCGAATTTTCGATCTGATTGGATTTCTTGCTCCAGCTTTAATTCGACCCAAACTTTAACTTCAAGAAACGTGGAAGTGCAAAAAACATTGGGATTCAGAAGTTAATGATGACATAAAAAAAAGGTTTTGTTCATGGGTTAAAGGTTTATACTTCTTCAATGATATTAAGATCTCAAGATGGTTAGGAGTTACGGCAGATTCAACTCTAAGCTTTCATACATTTGTTGATGCAAGTCAGATGCTTATTCGGCTTGTATTTTTATAAGATGCGAAACCTCTAATGGTACTGTTACAGTCCAGTTACTCCAAGCTAAGTCAAGAATTACTCCGTTGAAAAAAATAACGATCCCTCGCCTTGAGCTCATGGCAGCTACTATTGGAGCGAGATTATTTGATTCCGTCAGCCGTGCCCTAAATTTAGGAAAAAATAATATTGATACATACTTTTGGACAGATTCTTCGACAGTGTTAACTTGTATAAAGCGGCAGGAACATTGGTCAGTATTCGTGAGCAATCGAATTGCTGAGATAAGAAAGCTGACTTCTAAGAACTGGTTCCATATTCCGGGAAGTCAGAATCCTGCTGACCTTCTCTCTAGAGGATGAGGAGCTAAATAGCTTCTGAAGTCGGAGTGGTGGTTAGGACCAACATGGCTAAAGAATCCTAAAGACGATTGGCCTAAGTCAGTTGGGAATGTCGACGAAGAGGAAGTTCAAAAGGAGAAGCGGAAGACTGTAACTTCGGCTAGCAACGTAGAATTTCAATCCACTGCAACGCTATTGGCAACGAGAATTTCAAAGTTTTCAAGAATAATTAGAGTTTTAGCATGGATGTTACGCTTTCAACCAAAGGCTAAAGATTTAAGGAAACATTCAGATTTAACACAAGAAGAAATAATAAATGCACGGAAAACACTATTACATTCAGTTCAAACAGAGTGTTTTAATGACGAAGAAGGTAGAAAATCATTAAAAAACTTTCAAATCTTTACAGATAGTCAGGATATGCTTCGACTGAAGACCAGACTTACAAACAATGATGAGTCACCCGATTTCGTTGCTCCATTAATTCTCCCGTCAAAACATTTAGTGATCAAACGACTTATTGAACAGGAACACTTAATTAACAAACATGCTGGAATTTCCATTCTTCTAAGTATCCTACGAGAAAGATTTTGGATCATTAAAGGTCGGAAAACTATTCGCTCTGTTATTAGAGAATGTATAACTTGTAAAAGACAAAGGGTAAAAAACCTGGAGGTTCCATTTCCACCTTTGCCTTCAGATCGAACTAGATTATCAGCAGTGTTTGAAGTATCCGGTGGGGATTTGGCCGGACCCTTGAACCAAGTCTAATGAAAAGGTTTGGATCGTCCTCTTTTCCTGTGCTGTTTATAGGGCTGTCCACCTAGAGTTGATACCTTCTCTCAGTACAAATGCATTCATTCAAGCATTACGAAGATTTATTGCACGGAGAGGTAGAATATCCGTTCTATATTCAGATAATGGGACTAACTTTACTGGCTTGAATTCTGTATTAAAACAGCTCAATTGGTCAAAAATACAAAGAGAATTTGAAGTTAACCAAATAAGATGGAAGTTTAACCCACCTACTGCCCCATGGTGGGGAGGATTCTGGGAACTGCTAATTGGAATCCTTAAAGACCTTCTCAGAAAAAACTTAGGACGTTCAACCCTGTCTTATGAAGAACTCTTGACTCTCGTCTGCGAGTGTGAATCCGTTATGAATAACAGGCCTTTAACATACTTATCAGAAGAACCCGATTTTAAAGCTTTAACACCTTCATCATTCCTACAAGATCTCCCTTCAAATGATATGCCCGATCTGGACAAAATTGACATGACCAATATCAATAAAAGATACAGATATGTTCAGAGACTGAGAGAAACGTTAAAAGAAAGATTTCGAGCTGAATACTTAGGGTTCTTGAGGTCCTCCATTCCTAAGAAACTCGACCAAATTAAAGTTGGAGATGTTGTCCTAATTGGTAGGGAAGATAAAAAACGACTTTACTGGCCCTTGGGTCGAGTGATCGAACTTTTTCCTGGAAGAGATGGACGTGTCAGACTATTGAAGTTAAAAACGTCCAAAGGAACTCTACTCAGACCTATCCAAAGATTATAGCCGTTAGAGGTCACTGAAACCACGAGTGCTCCGACCAACGACCAGAACTTGATATAGACTCTTTTACATATTGAACACTTTTAGGACTCTAATTTTAAAATTTTACATCTCATTATTGTTATATATTAATTTGTGTTTTAGTTTTGAATATTTGAATTGTATGTTTAGGAAATGTTCAGTATTTTTCAGTTTTCTTTAATGTTTAGTTTTGTTGAGTTTTCTCCTAAGAGTACAAAACTCAAGTGGGGAGAATGTTGCATCGCGTCGCCTTTCAAACGAGTAACTGACTCCATGGTTCCAGGTTGCCATGGAGACAGACGAATTATGCTCTCTTCGGAGTGAGTGGCAACGGCGAAGGGAAGAAGGAATGTGAGAAAAAACAGAACAGTTTGCAGCAGTTATTGTTATGCCTTATATTTAGTTTTGATTCGTGTGTTTAGAATTTAGAAATGCGGTTTTACTTGTAAATAAATGTTATTTAGTGAAAAGAACTTCTTATTTGTCCTAATCAATTCGGCCGTCTCATTTATTTAGATTAAATGAGTATTTTTTTCTCCAGTCGCCGACAGATATATATTTTTTAATTCCATTCTTTGGGATGTTTGGTGACATCATGGTATCCGATTAAATATTACTTCTTTTTGAAGCATTTTTTAAACTTAAGGAAGCTCACTGGTAATCAGTCATTCTTTATTACGCTGTGTGCACATGCACAATACATGGAATACAGAAGAACAAAATTTACCTCCTCGGTAGACTCAATATGCGTAGGCTGAAATATGTTGGGATAATGCCGTTTTAGCTGTACAAATCTGGTAGAAAATGAGTCTTGAAATCGAAAAATAGGAGTTTAATTCCAGTGAGTAAATGCGGTAAACATGCTCGTTAAATTTGAGGAATAGAAATTTTTAGTTCTTTCAATTCATTCTGTGGGATACCAATACTTAGAAATGCTTTCCTATTCTAATGAGTATGAAATTTGTGCTGGTACTGAGGCTCATAAGCATGTTATAGAGACCTAGAAAACTAACTTTTTTTTAAGAAGAAAAAATAACTTTATCAGAATTTTGGAAAACTTAGAGATGGTCTGCAAAGAGGTGAAATTGCTTTTTGGAAACTTTTTTTTTCTTATTTTATTTGCACATAAAACAAGATAGAAATTTCGTGGCCTTTTCCCTAGCTTATAGAAAATTTCAGTATTCCACAATGAACTACGTGATATCTTTTTGTGAAAAAATTACAGCGATTTCACCGAAGGGAGTTTATAAAACATTTTATTTTATAAAACAGTGCCGTCACAAAGTAAATTGTGCCTTGATCAAAATGTCAGTAAAATCATTGTAAATAATACAATAGTCTGAAATACCTCATTTAAGGGGATGGTGGACATTAAAAAGTTTTTTTTTATTTATTTAATAAGATAGGATTATGAAATTTCGTATTTTAATATATTAAACTAAAAGCATTATAAACAACTGAAAAAAAATTAAATAAATTTTAAAAATATTAGTAATTAATTAAAGATTAATTAATTTTTTAGTTTCGAAAAAATGCTCCATGCGTTTTAATTTTAACTTTTTTTAGTAATTTTGTTTTATAATAGCATAAAAATATATTTTAAAAAAGTCTGTGTATCGGTTTTTGATTCGACCGAGTAGTTAATTTTTTAGAAATATTTTCATGGATATATACCAAACTTTCCCGAAATTTTTTCAGTTTTCGTAAATAAAAGTGAAATTTCATAATCGAAATTTTGACCATATTTAAAAAGGATACAGAGATTTATTTTAATATATGAGAAGAATGTTTGTAGTAAATTTTGTACAATTTCGACCAAAATCAAGTCGCATGGAGCATTTTGAAGGCAAGAAAATCACAAAAAACTTGATTTGGAGAAAATACAGTTTAAAGTGTAATTTTCCATTTACCTTTAATACCGTCTCTTCTGAATAATTTTATTTATGATTTTACCTTAACAAAACATATTTTTAAAATAATTTCATTCGAATATTAGCTTATTTTGTAAAACGTTCAATAAAAAATGTGACGTGTTTATTTACGCGTTTGTTTGCATTTTTGTGGACATTTAACTGTCCCTTTTAATTTTTTCAAACCCAAATATCTTTTTAAAACATTGCCGTAGACATACGCGGTTTTTTCTCCATGGTTCAGCTTTAACTGTAGACTATTAGTATGTAAAAAAGAAAAAACACATTTTGGGGGCCAATTTTGATGATTTGGGTGTCCACCATCCCCTTAACTCTACTTCATTTTAGACTGATGAATAAATCGTTTATTCCGTCCTTCATTTCTTTTTTTACTTAATCTAAATTCAACTTTTTTTCATTCCTTTTATTTATAATTTATTCCATTCTTAACCATCTTGATATGTTAATATACTTTTTAACTATTATAAAATTTATTTTGAAAAATATGCTGCATAAAATAAATTGCTATCTCCTCTTCAGGTTCCATAAGAATAACGTAAGCAAAAACATGTAACACAAAGTCAACGAAGTTGTTTTGGTGGGCTGATTTTCTGACGTACAGCAACTAGTCACCTATCAGTCCTTCATGAAACTGCAAAACTGTTTACAATTGAATCGGTCATTTCTAAAACATTACTGGTATCCTTAATACATATTTTTTTCAGAGGCCGAATCAATTGTCGACTCTAGGCTTGACAGCTACGAAGACAGAAGTCGTTCATTTTATTATATAGGTGCCTAGTAGGAAATCAGACGTTTTCTTCCAGGAGTAATCTCATAATTTTGAACTAATCCTAGTTGAGAGACCTAGCACCTGGATTGAATCTCCCAGAGGTATTGTTCGAACATACTACATGTAGTTTTTAAAAGTGCTTCTTCTGTCACTCTAAGATTAATTTCTTGCCACAAAAAAACTGGCTGCCTGTCAGTCTTTAATAAAACTGTGAAACTTCAAACAAGTGAATCGGCCATTTCAACACTGATGTAGTAACTATGTTTAAAAAAATACTGCATTCAACTAATTGTGTTTGAAAGAATCACGACTGCCATGGTTTCTTAGTTAAAAAAATAGCATATAAACAATAATTTCTATGCAAACATCCTATACATAGTTTTTAAAGTGCATCTTCCACTACTCATTTAACTATGATAAGAAAAAAAAATCATTTAGAAATATAAAATGATTAACAAAAAGCCAGATATGGCTGAATTTTCTATATTCCCCTTGTGCTCTGAAACCTAGAAATCCATTGGTAGAATGAAAATTAAAAGATTCATGCATGTCATTTTCTTTATATTGAGCAATAACAAAAGTAAAATGTCTTGTAAAACAGAATGCAACTGCAACTAAGAAAATTCTCTTAATAATGCATCATTCATTTATGAAAGAAATCAATATTTAATTACGAAAATGTTTGCAGTTACAAATTTATGCATCAAAATCAGTTTTTCTTCCTCAATTTCGGGCTATTTTTCAAATGGCAATTCTCTGTTCTTTTGAAACGATTTATTTTTTTGTAAGCAGAGAAATTCTGAGATATTAAGTTATCTCGGAAAAACCCATCATTTGGATCTATTCCATACTACTTTACCTAATGCTCTTAAGTGATGCTATTTTTTTATCCGATAAGGTTCCAAGTTTATAAATGTGCTGGAAACAATTTTAAAAGGCATTTCGCAAACATTTAAAATTCCTTTAAGAAAATTTAATTTAACAAATAGAAAGAAATAATTGTTTCATATTCGTATTTCATGTTATGTAAACGAATATTTCCTGATTGAGTTAAATGTAATGAAACTGTACTTACGTTAATTTAAGTTTTGAGGTCTCATAATTTAATATGAACGCATCTCTGAAATACTTTAATTTTCATAATGAATTTACATACACGTTTTTTTTCTCTTGAAATATCAAAGTAATTGCTGAAATTATCAAATTTCAATTCTATATTCCTTCGCAATTACTTGGAACTGTGTTTCAAATTACAATTGTGTCTATAGTTTTAATGTTTGATTGCTAAGGCGCGACTCGCTCTTTAAAGTGCTGAAAATATCTTATTTTAGACTTCAGTAGTTTCTGAAATGCGATTTCATTAGAAATGTTAAACATAATCATAAAATTCAATTACTCCTGCTTGTAATAATTGTTTCCTTAGTTAGATTTCATCTCTTTTCAATTGCTTTTGTTTGGTGCTATATTTACTCACTCAACTCATAGTGTCTCATTAGTGTCTACCATCCCTCTTTCGAGGTGCTGAAATTTTAGAATTTTCGATGTCAGTTCCAAAAATTTCTAAGCGCAGTTTAATTTCCCTAGCCTTAATTCACGTTTCCTAAATCTCAATTCCACGAAATGCTTTGACATGACCAAGTAGGATGTAAAAATTTTTCCTTTTTATACTTGTTCTTTAAAAGAAAATTTTTATTGTTCATGTAAGATAGGTGCACCAGTAATTGATACTCCACCAATAGTTGACATAATAAGCTTATATTTAAAATCTGGTGCTATCTAGTACTCATTTAGACATTCGTCTTCAATTTTATACAATTTCTTTTTATCTCCGGAGGGCTCTAGGTATCGGAATTGAGATTTTAAAGGCCGTGCTAAAAAAAATTCTGATTATCAGTAGCTCGCTTAATACTGAAATTAAGATTAGTTCATTACCGACCTGTTTCTATTTCAAGCCTATTTCTTTTTAGAAATTAATATAATCTGAATTTTATGAGACAATAATGTATAAAATAAGTCTGTACAGTTTATCTTTAATTTAAAATAAATATTTATCTTTTTAAGATGGCGTGTAAATTGCTGGGCAAAAGACAATGAATTTCACCAGTAATTGACACTTATGCTAGTTATTTGTGTTCCACGCAAGTTCATGATAACTGCATCAAATTTCTAGGAAATTCAGTTAAAATTTATTCAGAAGGTTATCTTTTGATAATATTTGAGTATACAGGGTGTCCCGAAAAGGAGGCAACAAGCTTTAATTCTTTATCTATTAGAGTTAAGCGGACAATGTAACTTGAAAAAAATATTCAGAATAAGGTAAGGGAAAAAAAAAAAAAAAAAAAAAAAAAAAGCCGCCCAGGTGGTGTAGTGGCTAGAGAACCATTCTATCACGCCGTGGGTCCGGGTTCGAATCCCGGCTTGGGTATGGATGTTAACTTGTCCGTCCCTTCATAGGGGGCAGTGCTGTCCGCCCACTGGGTGCTCCCATAATAAAATGGACAATAACTAGGGCCGTTGATGGCAAAGGCTTGTGGCCAGTGCTTGCCCATTGGGAAAAAAAAAAAAGGTAGGAAAAAATACTAGGTTAGGTGCACCAGTAGTATTATATTATGCCTCCAGAAAACTTAGCCGAAATTTAAAAAAACTAAAAAGGCAAATAAACATTTTAAAAAATCGATGAAATTTTTAAAAACTAAATACATAAATAACAATTAACTCCAGACCCCTTTAAAGGAATTCCATAATAAAAATCCAGTTAACATAATAAAAATCCAGTTGACATAATAAAAATCCAGTTGACAAAATAAATGAATATGTCAAATTAAATCGTGTATCAAATAATAAAGAAAGAAAAAATATAGATAACTAAAGATAATTTATATTTAAACCCTTTCGAAACAGTGCTTTTTTATTTATGAACGAATAACTTGAAAAGAAGATTTTTCTGAATAATTTTATTTCATGAATTTTATATCATACGTATGAAATTACGTTGAAGGAAAAGTTCACATAAAAATTAAACAAGTAACACTCCATATGAAAATTGAATTGGCTAGAAAAAAGACCAGTAAAAATTATTTAGATTTCTATTCACTTGCGGTAAACGGCATTGTAAAATTTTCGTTTTTTCATTTAATATTTTTTATTTTATACCCTACTATATATTTTTTTATTGAATGACTAATACTGTTTTTAGAAATAGGTAGTTTTTGATTCCGTTTCACTACGTAAAGATAAATATATTTGTCCGCATAATGGCAAGTCTTCGTATATGAAAGTAAATTTAAACATTTTCAAAAAAGCTTACACGTAAATATAAGTTTTCTTGAAACTGTAAAGTCTATACCTCTTGAAATGTGAAATGTAAATTCCTAAAATTCTCAAATCTATAAGATATGTTGTTTAAGAAATAAATTTCTTACTTACACATACTAATATTTTGCAGCATAAATTGTAAATATAATATGAAGCAGATCTTAAAAAACAGAAACAACATATATTTAATATCACAAAAACATTCTTTTTTGCCTCTATTTTTCCATAATAAAAAGAAAGCAGCCCATAATTAATGCTGTTTCATTTTGCATAGCAGTATAGTTTCCGTAAACAAATTATTATAGCTCTCGATAGCTTAGCCATTAATGCCTAGAATGAAGAACGGTATCTGTCATTGTTATTAACGATTTCTCATCGATAAGGATCGCCATGGCAATCTCGAAATTGCGTTCGGTAATATCTACGAGAAAACCAGTAAAGAAATACCATTCTTCATCTCTCCCTGCAGTAAAATTCAGAAACGCATCGTAATTAACGAATACTTCACTTTTGTCGTTATCTTTGTAACTCCTCTGGAGCGAAAAATTGTTTTGGATGTTTGTGTGTGAATTAAGAGCTGAAAAATACTGTTTCCTGTCGATGTTACATTTGAAACTAAAACAATGCATTGTGTTCAAAATTAAGAGAATTTTCAGGGAGGATTACCTCCAGAACTACTACACTGATTTTAGAGAAATTTTGATTAGGCACAGATTGATATAATGCAAAGAAATTAACCACTCAAACATTATAATAAATACCCCTGATCGTATTTAGAGTTCTTCGAAGTCGGAAGTCATGAAACTCTGGTTATAGTCGAACAAAATAAACTGAATCAACAGGAGTATGGTTCCTTCTTACTGATATATAGCATGTTAGTTTTGCACTGAAAATATGGCATTTTATGCATTCCTATGGCAATTGGCCTACTCATTCAGCAATGCTGCTTTCAGAACCTAGGTGGCCGTGGGAAATATTTTTCAAGTTGCAATAGCCTTCCCCAAAACGTCCCAAACATACTTATAGGGTTAAATTCTGGAGATCTGGCTGAGAATCCGTCTTGTGAATATCTCCACCTTCCAGAAAATCGTCTACTCTATGAGTTTTATGTGTCAGAATGTCGTCGGGGGTAGCATACAATGCCGCATACACTGCTCCAAGATATCATCACTGTACCACACCAGCTTATACCTCTATGACAGACATGAAATAGTGTGCTTCCATCCAACATCATTCTGTCCAGACCGTTAAACTTCCGCTGCCGTAATGGTCAATTTCTCAGACATCAGACGTAGGAAGGAAAGTCGCAGGTCCCTAAATCTTCCATGGTGAACTACATCGCGAATAATTGGTTGGACTGAACTGTGACTCATTAGTGAAAAGGATGGTCGCCCATTAATTCATGCTCCAATTTAAGGGATGCCAAGCGGGCTCTTCTGTTGCGCAGAAGTGGATGAAAACAGCACTTTGAGATGAAGCCTTCTTAAAACAGTAACCCTTGAAACTCGCCTCTTCCTACGGCAGCATGTAAGTCACGAGATAGTTCAGATGCTGTAGTTCTGCAGTGACATGACACTTACGCCTCTCTGAAATAGACAAATAGAGATTCCGTTTCGTTGTGGTTCTAGGACGACCTTCACCACGCTTTCTCTCAATGTATCCAGTCCGGGGGAACGGATTGATAGGTTGGACTTGACGCTGGGCGTTACATTGAACAGTACAATTCTGGATTTAACACTGGCCTGCTTCTGAACTCCGAACGTAAAGGGGATTTGCGGTAAGCCCCTTTTTGGACTCCAGATCAGAAGATAATGCAGTTTTAAATGAGGAAACATAATCTGTACAAATCCAGCTTTATTAAGCAGAAACAATTAATGAACGTTGAACTGCAACTGAATAAATAACGAAACAAAACAATAAATCATAATAGATAACATAGGTAGTACAGCAGGTGTGGTAGACAAAACGGGGAGTAGCACCGATCGATGGCGTGAGGCTGGATGCAGGAAGAAGCAGGCACTCCAGCTCCAGAACGAAGACTTTGGATCTTAAGTGTCGAGCTGGCAGTTAAGAAGAGCAGATACTCATGATCCACAGCAATGGCGAAGGATTCACGACATCAGACTGGAACCGGAGACAGCCATACCAGCTCCCGGCAGGGACAACTGCTTAATGAGCTCTAACTTGCCGTGCCTTTTATAGCGGCTTGCGCAGTAGTATTGAAGTTTTGAATAATTGCAGTAGCTGCGGATTTGCTGGTGAAACGAGTGCCACAGCTCCCAATTCAGGTGCAGATTTGCGATCCCTGACTAGCGATCGAAAGCACGTTTCCGAAGTACCTGGTGAACACAGACGAGGGGCACTACAAACGATTCGCCACTTCATTTCATCATCTCAATTTACTCATTTATACTATTTGAATTTGAATTTAACCGATTTACGAGAAAGAAAAAGGAGAAATTACGCGAGGTGTGAGAACAAGCGAAATACAAATATATTGCCACATGCTCTTATAAAGCATGTTCCTCTACCAGCTCCTCCCACACAGATATTGTATTTGGTAGCATATGTGACACAAAAGGCTTGCATCTTTGTGCGAACCTATAGTTTTACATTTCGTTCAGTTCTTTCATCAAATTAGATAAGATATGTAATGCCTTTTAATTTTGAACAGTAATGTATTTTTAAAAAAATGTTTTAGTTGTAAATGTCGTAAAACAAAGTCTTTTTTCAATTCCTACTATTAGGTCACACCCCAGACAGCACATAAGCTTAAATCAAGCTTGACATTTGGCTTGGCAATGCAAGGTTGGCTTAAGCTGGATTTCCGCTTGCAAAGTGCGCAGTGATGGCGCCATCTGTGAAAGAGAATGGACATTAATTGTCTAGCGTCCTCAAATTTGCTGAAAGTTCGTAAAAGATGTGTTTTATTCATGAAGCATTTTATTATCAGTGCCATATTACCGGCAGGGCAAACGGGGCAACTGCCCAGGGCCTACAGATTTTAGAGCCCAAAAATCTTACATCTTACACTTTTGTAATTTTAAAATAAAATTACAAAGGATAAAAAAAAATTCAGAAGTTAAATATTTTTTTTAATTATAAAGTATGAACAATGAAAATAATTCAAATTTACATTTGTATAAATTAATTTAAACTTATTTTTAATTCTTAAATGCTCTATATCGATATAGCATACCAATATGTAGGAAAATAACCACTTTTGTAAAGAGAATTTTTAGCGTTAAAAAATAGCAAAATTTTTCAATTATTTGTTATTTTAAGAAATATTTACAAAAATTACTAAAGTGTTTGTATTCCATACATGTTAGCAACTGTGATATAGCATTTCGAAGTAACGTTTAACAATCTGTTTCTTTCATTTCAGATTACTTAACACAAAATTTGTGTTAAGTAAACCCATTCTATATTTCTAAATATGGAAATTCTTCAAAATAAAATACAATTATACTACGAAACAGTAGCGGATCCAGGGGAGGGGCTAGGGGGCTTCATCCCCCCCCAAAAAAGATTGCTAAAGTGTAACATTCTGCTTTATTATACACTTTAAGTATATAAAATTATCTTTTTTTATAACTTAGCCCCTCCCAAAAAGTTTTACATTACTTTATACTAAAATTTTGCTTCATCGTACGTTTTGTTTTCTGGATCCGCTACTGCTACGAAATTGATTTCAAAATCAGTCGTTTGTCTCGATTTTGGCCAGCAGTATTGCTCATGAGTGATGCGGTACTGAAAGTTTTAAAACGTGTGCTGCTCTTAAGTTTATACTATGTTTATTTCCCTATTAGTAGAGTCTCTAAATCACACATAACATTATTTTAATTTTGATGCATCCCATAGAAAAATAAAAGAAACAAATAACACATCGCCCACTTATCAATCTGGCGAGAAAACAGCGTGGTAAGTCACTTCAAACTTTAGTGATAGCTGCACAAGGCTCCGGTGGCTGAATGGATAGCGTGCTCGACTGCTAAGCCAAAGGGGCCGGGTTCTATTCCAGCCACGAACATTCGATGGAAACAAATTAAATTGAAATTTCAGCGTAGAGGGGGAAAGTGCGCGGAAAAATAAATTATATGGGGCGCGTTATCCAACAGGCACCCCGTGTATTTAGAAAATTTTTTAAGCTTGAAATGTCAAGCTTGATACAAACTTGAAATGTCAAGCTTAATGCAAGCTGGGCAAGTGTAAACTAGAACACTTGATTCGAGCTTGCATCAAGCTTATACGCTTGGAATTTTCAAGCTTAATTCAAGCTTATTGACTTGATAAATCAAGCTTGCTGCAAGTTTGATGCAAGTTTGCTGTGCTGTCTGGGACACTCCCTATATATATCTAGTACAAATTTTCAATCGTTAATAAAATACTTTTTTATTCATCCACTCAAGTTCAAATACATTTTTCTAATCTTATAGTGGATGACACTTGATATTAATACAGTTTTGGTTCCAATCAACTGGATAATTTATCGACGGGACCGCCCAAAAGATTCCAAATACATTACGCTCTATGGGCCAAAATTCATTAAACTCGCATATCTCAAAACCTATAATATGTAGAATGGTGAAACTTTATATTCTGGATTGTTGTAACATCTACTTGTGTACCCGCCATTTCGGTCCCATTCGACTGGATAGTTTATCTACAGGGCCGCCTAAAAGATTTTCAATACATTACGCTCTATGGGCAGAATTCATTAAACTCGAATATCTCAAAAACTATTGGTCGTAAAATGTTGAAACTTAATATTTAGGATTGCTGTAACATCTAGTAGTTGTGCACCATCCCTTTCGGTTCCATTCGACAGGACAGTTTATCTACAGGGCCGCCTAAAAGATTTTAAATACATTACACTCTATGAGCATAAATTCATTAAAGCGTATTTTAGAGGTATTAGGCTACCATATAGTTAGGTAATGGTCCGATCACGGTCACGTGCCTCCCCCAAGAATTTAGCCAAAAGTCGCCAAGCTTGGCGACTTTTCTACGCGTGTATGTATTTTTCTCTCAAATCTCAAAAACTATTAGTCGTAGAATGTTGAAATTTCATATATAAGATTGTTGTAACATCTAGTTGCGCATCTCGATTTTTGATTCCAATTTACTGGAGAGATTATTTACAGGGCCACCCAAAAGATTTTCAATACATTAATATCTGTGGACATCTTAAATATATTACATCTGTAGTCAGCCATTGTTCTCTCTATGCCCAAAATCTCGCCATATTTGGCGATAGTCAGTCTTTTGGTCCATGCCCAAAATATCGCTATTTGTCTTCGTCCTTGAAGCGTTTTGTCGTAATATCGCTAAAGTTGGCGATAGTCAGTCATTGTTTGGTCCATGCTCGAAATCTCACCATTTTCCGTTGACATTGGCGAGTTTTGCAGAAATCTCGCCAAACTTCGCGCCAAAAATAATCTCGCAAAACTCTAAAATTTTTAACCGTATAATGTTGAAATTTTGTATTTAGAAGTATTGTAACATGTAACTGTGCATCTCTTTTTTTTTTTTTTTTTTTTCAATTCCTACTATTAGTTCACACTCTTCCTTCCTATATACATTTATATATTTATATATCTTATTCAAATTTTCAGTCGTTAATAAAATACTTTTTATTCATCCACTCAAAGTCAAATAGTTTTTCAAATGTTAATTCATTAATTAAATGTAATTAATTAAACTTAATAAAAAGTTACTAAAATGAAACTTTTCTTTGTTGACCTAAGTAGGAATTGACTTAATTTTTTTATATATATATTACTTGTTTACATTAAATTCAAGCATATTTAATTACGAAAAATTTATTATTAAACAATGAGAACTCGCATTTTCTGCATTTTAAAGTAATAAATAACTGTTTTTCCTTTAAGAAAGATTTGTGAAAGAAGGCTAGACATGCCACAGGAAAATTTTCAAAATGTCCTGAAATTTATTTTTAGTAATTCGTGTATGTTACATTTTATAGCAAAAATTTTAGGGATAGGATATCTTTTTTTCTTCTTTGTGATAATTAAAGACACGTGACAAGAAAGTTTTGTCTCCTTACACCCCATGGTTTGCGAATTTTTAAAAATCCTTTCTTATCGAGTACCTATTTTACAAATCTCAAATGTAAGTCAAGTTTTGTATAATTAGCTTCAATAGTAGAAACATTGGCATATGCAAAAACGACATTAATTCAGCTTGCGTTGTGATAACGCAGACTAAACGTTTTAGAGCTGCCAATGAATTTTTCAATGTACGACAACGCTTTCGATTTCACAATATAGAGATATCTGTACTGTGCAATCCTAAGATTGCAATTTACTTCGTTGTTAAAATACTAATTTCCAAAATATTTTAAGTATGAATCTATTTCTAGCAGTTTATTTCTTCCAAAAACAAACATTTTCTACATTAAGTTTTATTAATGTTCTTTCACTTAGTATAGCTTCAATTCCTGTAAACAAATTACTATCGTTTTCGATCAGACATTTATTGCTGGGATAAAGAACAGCATCTGCCATTGTTATTAATGTTTTTTCATGGATAAAGATCACAAAGACAATCACCAAATTGAACTTACTTCTAGCTACGAGATCGAGTAAAAGAACATTTTTCCTTGTCTTCTCCTGTTTCACATTCGAGTTCTGAAATAGCCTTTAATTAACAAAAGATTTTACTACTTGTCCTTATATACATCCATATAGATAGATAGATGGATATGCATTAATTTTACGGTATTCGTTTAAGTTTCCATTCACGTTATAGATTATTACTTCAATAGTACACTTCTAAAGTACATTGATTTTCTTCATTCTTAAGTATGAAATATTATTTTATAAAATCAAACAAGTGAGATGAATATCAGTAACTAAGCAACATTTCACAAAGCAGCTTTTAATATAATTAATAACGATTAATCGTACAAAATTAATAATTAATCTACAAAATAGTGTGTTGTAATAAAATATCAATAAAATTTCAGGAAATTCACCATGTTGCGTTACGTAATAAGCTAATTAAATTTGCCGTACAGATGATATAAACGTTTATCAAAAATTTTGCATCTAGGAATAACTTAATGAATTACTTTAAAAAACTGAATGCGCGGGTGCATTTCATATAAAGAAATTTTCAGTGAAAAAATATTTTATTTGTTGAAAAAAAGATTTTATTGTTCTTAAAATTATTTTCAGTGGATAGTAACTGGTATAAGCTTTTGAAGAAAACATTCTGCATTTTAGATTTTTACCGTTTCAAGAAAAAAAGTCCTGTTGCAAATAATGTTAATAATTAACCTATAAGTATTAAAATTATTATTTTTCTTCAACACATTTATCTATTACTAGCGACCCGGCCCGCCTTATCGCGGGTTTAATTTAGGGGGGAGATGAAAAAAATTTGAAGTTACTGCCTTTGATTACAGAATTTCTTTACAAATAATCTTTGATGCTGACTTTTCGTTATACAATACGATCAAATTTTGTTTAGAAGTGACGCGCGAAAGGGCTACTTATAGCTAGCTATCCATGGGAAAAACACGCTCAGGTCCAAGCCCGCGACGTTGAATGTCTAACCTTGTGATTTTTTAACTGTCATTGAAAATAACAATTTTATTGGAAACTGCTGTCTTTTGAATTGGAATGGAAGATCAGTTATGGCAGCAAGTTACCTGCTAAATGACAAACTTGTCCTTGAAATTCGAATGTGAGCATTAAAACTCGCTCAACAACCTGTGTACTCTTAAAAGAGGTCATTTGAAAAGCATTTTTGTATCGGCATATAGTTCAGATTGTTGGTGATCACCCGTAAGAATAGAGTGTAAAGGTAAGGAAAGGAGAGTGTAAACCTTAAATCAACTAACCAAGCACTCGCTTAGTATGTAGAAAATTCCTCAAATTTCCGGAATCCGATTTGCTATGAATAAACCGCCGAGGTCTCACAATAAAGGGGATCAGTCAATCATGAATCGAAATCAAATAAGTTACGAAATAATTTTGCACGTAACATAATTTTTGCGTCAGAGCTTATTAATTTAAATTGATATTTAAAGCGATATATATATATATATATATATATATATATATATATAATAAACGCGTGGAAAATACAATGTAACTACACCCCCCCCACACACACACACACACTCAAATGTTATTTCGCTTTTTGCACAGTTTTTCCTTGGAAGCCTGTTAACCAAATCGTGTTTCCAAACTTGTGATTTTTAAAATCGTGACATCAAAATAACGTCAGTGTCACTTGCAATTTCACGTTGATCTACTTTTATTGGATATGAAATCGATTATCACAGTCATTTCGCTTGCTTTAAGCTGAAAACATTATTGCGAAGGTGTAAATATTGCCTTTTTCTTCAATACACATGCATATTATTGTCGTACCGTCATACAGGGTGTCCAGTGCTAATGATGCCCAGTGGCTATTTCTTAAACCGTTAGTCAGAGATTCATACTTCCACTTGCAAAAATGCTTTAAATTGTATAATCTATTCTATGGAAACAATCGAAGTCAGTAAATCACTTCCTATAAAAATTACGGAATTGCGAAAAAGGCGTTGTATACAAAATGAACACGAGAAAAATTAATGCGCATGGTTTTGAGCCTTGTAATACTTATCAGCAATTTCATTAACTATTTTATGATTGTAGATTGCAATAAAGAAGGTTAACGTTTAACTATGTGTATTCAATATATTAGCATAAAGATATAGCTTATTCTAAAAATAGAATGTTTTAAGAGTTTTTTAAATGAACTGGTGTTGGTGTTAAATAACTTTAAAAAAGAAGAGAATAAAACACTTCATTAAATATTAAATTATAAAATGAAACATTTAAAGTACGTATGTATGCATTTTAGAAACTTAAAATAATACTACAAATCCTGTTACCGTTATATTTGCTGAAAGTAGCTTCCTTCGGCTGCAAATCAAATATATGCACCCGTTTAGAAAACTCTTTCTGTACTTTGCGTAGCATTACTCGGTGTTACCTACCTGCATGCTACGCATATACGATTTAGTAAATCGGACCCGGATAGATTTTTATAGAGCCTGTCAATTATTCATGTATAGAGCCTGACAATAACCCCTGCTTAAAGATTAGTATTCTAAAATTAGTTTTGCTTCTTTTTCCTCATTATGCAAGAAAATTAAATTAAAACCTATAATTTAAAATTTCAATATTTATATGGTCCCTTAACGGTTCACCGTAAAACGTACATTTTTAAACGTGGAAAAGTGACTTAAATCAAAATGTTTATTGTTTCAGAACTCTATGAATTGTGGTCGTAGAAGGACGATTTTTTTTGCAGGAAATTGTATATAGAAATTTTTTCTAAGTGTAACTGATAGGTCCAGAGGGCCGTATAAAAATTTTAATTTCGTAGTTTTTATAGGAATTGGTTTATTGACTTCGACTGTTTCTGATATAAAAGATTAAGATTATACAATTTAAAGCATTTTTGCAACTGGAACTATGTGTCTCTGTCTAACGGTTGTGGAAATAGCATTGGGCACCGTTAGATCTGGACACCCTGTATATATATAAACCTTCCGTGAAAAATTATGTAACTGATCGTGAAAACCGCATCAAAATCCGTTGCATGATTTAGGAGTTAGCGGATAAGCAGACAGACGCGAAAAGCGACTATGTTTTATACTATGTAGAGATGACCATTGGACCTATTTTAAGCAGTTCTTTCATTATTATTTATTGTGTTAAATATCTACTGAGGCACACATTTATTACTCCTTTTTATTATTTTTTTATTAATTCATTTACTTTTTATTTAAGTAAATATGTTTACGTAGATCAATCGGAAGGACAATTCTCATAATAAATCTATCAGGTACCTTTAAATGATAAAAATTGATCATACCTAACTACATTAATGATAATATAAACATTAGAAGCAGGACATGGTAAAGTAGCAAAATTCTAAACACCAAATATTCTGCTGTAAGCTCAAACGAAACTTGTTTAACCGGATAAACTAAGAATCTCAACCAGCGTACAATCGAGTGAAATGTAGCTTTAGTTACTTCCTTAAGAAATTTATTAAATATTTTGCAGTTTCTGTTTTTCTAAGGCAAAATGTCCTTTCCATAAAAAAATCGTATATATTTAGTTGCTATATTCCAAAACTGAGTTTAAAAAAAGGAAATAAAATCATGCATAACACATTTCTCTCGATTTTTAACACATTTTTGGTTTAACAAAAATCTTTGAAAGCAAGCCATTAAAGTCTCTTTAAGTAATTAAAATGATATTTCTTCGCTTTTAATATAAAAAAACCTTGTCGACTCAAATAAAAAATCACCTTCCTTCAAAATGCCCCTGTTGCTATTTTAATTACCTCATTTGCGGTACTAAAGACGCCATTAAAGTGTCAAGTGTTCTTTTCGATTGAGTTTTAAAAGTTCCATTCTGTCGCAGAATGAAACTTTATCCAACAGAACTAATTCGTAATATGATATTTTTACTAGATTTTTTTTCATAAATAATTAATTTCTGCGGGCGGTCTCGATTATGATGGGTGTAAAATGACGTAAATTTGCGGTGGGGGTCGAAGTTTCCAAATTAATCGGTTCTTTTTGATCGATGAATTTAATGTATAATATTTGACTGGAAGAAAAGTTTACTGGACGAAATGCTGATTAATTGTGTGTAATTATTAATACAGTTTATGAATAAACAAATTTAATGACATTGTAAAGAGCTTGGGGAAAGTGTTAAATGCATTAATAATATAATTTATGCAGTAGTTAAAGGGCATTTACGCTTAAGAACAGTGTTTAATAATCGCCATAAAAAATAGTAATAGTCCGCTGTGCTTTTCTTTGGGCATGATGCAGGGTCGTTATTTAACATTTAAAGTTGCATTTCAACCTGCATTAATTCTTATTTGTTAAATTTCTTGAATTTTCCGTTTTGAAAAAGGGTTTTCACCTAAAACATATTCATTATTTTTAATCTGAATGATGGATCTTTTTATATCTGACTGTATGCCGTATTCACCCCGCTTCTGCACAAGGCCGTACCCAGGGGGGTGGTCCTATGGGTCCGGACACCCCCCCCCTCGAAATTATCACATTATATTTATATGTGTGTGAGAGTGTATTTATAAATAATATGATGATATTCAATAAGTCAGACCCCCCCCCTCCGAAATTATTTTCTGGGTACGGCCCTGCTTCTGCAGTTTCCATTTTTAGACTTTTATAAGCACAATGGCTATCAGCCTCAATGACTATCTGTTCCGTTTTCATATGACGAATTCATCCCACTGTATTTTATGTGATTCCAGACAAGCTATGACTGCAGCTCATTTAGACCACGAGTGTTCTGGACTAAATAATTTTGATTATATTGTTAAAAAATACTGAAGAGCTCGTTGCCTAATGGTCTGGATTTTGTTCCATAATAACATATCTGCGTCTTCTTGTGAACATTTATTTTCGGACTTTCAAGTAAACGCTTAAAAATACTCGTCGAGTAAGGTGGACAACACAATGAAAGTTTTTATTAGCACAGATAAAGGGAAGTTTAATCAACTAGGGTATGAGTGAGAATCGAACCCACGAGAGCACACTTAGACAAGTGACATGGAATAGGACAGGGCCTTATCCTCCAAGCCGCCCGGTCCCCTTATCTTCGTCTTACACGAGTAATTAATTTAACATTGTATTCAATTTTAAAAATAAAAGATAATTAACTTTTAAAGGAATATTTTAACTCATTTACTTTATGTATTAGATTACTCATTTATTTTATGTATTTAATTACTGACATGCAATGTCAATGTCACTTACATTGACATTGTATGAAAAGGAACTGTCTCGAAAATAATAAGATGATCGTTTTATTTTATTTTTGGCTAAAATAATAACACTAAATCTGAAATTTCTTCCTCTATGTATTTGTGGCACTCCATATTTTTTCAGTGTGTGGGAAACTGCTTCATAATTTATATGTGATCCATATTTGACTTTCTTTAGATTAAAATGATTCCTTTAATAATAAATTCTGGTCTAATTGAAACAAAAATTCTCAATTATTTTCACAGCATTCAAATGATATTACTAAGCCTTTATAAGCTTTTTCATCTTATTAATAAAAATTTTTAATTATAATCTTAACATGCATAAAAGAGAAGTTTTAGAATATGTGTTTTTGTTTTGGTAAAATTCCTACATCACCTTAAGGAAATTTAGCGTCATCACTAGCAATTATGCTTCATTAGCTCTAAAATCTTTATTTTTATGTTAGTGGGGTATAAAAAAATTCCTCTGATTTAAATTACGTCAACGCAAGCACATTTTGTTCAGTAAATCCTTCATTTATTTTTTCGCTTAATTACATTAAATTAAATTTCAACTAAATAAAATAAACTCACACCCTCAGAACAATGATTTTATTTCTTCTACAATTCTTTAAATGTTTTTTTTTTCTGTCACTATAAAAATTTAAACTGTCATATAAACCAGCAAAAGATTTTTACTTAACTAGGTTCCTCGATTAGTACATAAAATGACCTTCTATAAACATTAACTTGTCAATATCAACTTTTAACACATTGAATTTGCATATAAATTAAACTGTCTCAACGTGTCAAACATGCCTCAAAATTAAATTGGCGAATTGAATTGAAAACAGATAATGCGATAGTTTATGAAGCGAGTAAACTTTTCAACGAATCAGATGTTAAATGTGTCTGATTAGATATGGTAAATCGGTTCTAACCTAACAGGTGACAGGTTTATGAATTTCAAATTGTCTTTTGAGAAGTTTTGCACATTAGCCGTCATCCTGTTTCAAAATATTGATATTTAATAACTGTATAAATGTTGTGATACCAAATCTGTTGGTTTAAACTGCAACTTCTTCCATAGTAAGTAATTTTTATAGTTTGGCGAGTAAAATATTACTGGATTTTGTTTAATTGTAGAATTTTTCTTGTTTGCATAATAGAAATATTTGACATTCCTTTAAATATGTTGTTTTTTTATTTGTTTTCCTGAACTCAAAGGAAAAAAACATATAGCTACTGTTTTTAGCTGTTTATCTTGTGAGAATGTCACAATACATGTACAATAATGTACAATTTTACAGAGCATATTTTCCAAAGATTCAACATCTTCTGAAAGATTCACCAGCCATTTATATGTTTCGAAAACAAGATATTGGGAAAATACTAAAATGATGGTACATTCTCTCATTGTTAATTTTTAAAAAACCAAATTTATACTTGAGTGGTTAAATTCAATGTATATGCTGATACATATTACAAATACTGAGTAAAACAGTTCTTAAATAAAGTATTATAGTTATGCATCACTTTTATATAGTTTTTATGTAAAAACCAACTTTTTGTATCTTTTTTTCTAAAAAGTATTGTATTGTTCATAAAGCATCAACTGTATGTGCATTTTTTCCTCTTTAAAGTTTACTTATAATTCATATTGTTAGCTTCTTGGTTGCGCGTTTCCAAAGCAATATCTATTTATTATGGTTTTGTAAGTTTTGTGAGTGGCAGTAGTGGAAAAAAGTATTTAAAAAAAAACAATGAGCGGAATACGAAGAAGGTACAGGTACTGGATGATGCATGTTGTTGAGCGATACGAATAAACGAATATTTAGTATAGAGTATAAACTGATCCAGCATTTTATTTACTCTGTTTTTGAGAATTTATTCCACTTCATCCTGCGTACGGCACGAAAACGTAATGATTCTTTCAATTCTTTAAAACTTCAAAATCACGTGAAAGGTTTTACAAATACATGCATATATATATACAATCAGAAACTTTTCAAACATTATTTTAAAAAGTAACATATTATAAGTTAGTAGGTTCTTTTTTTTAAATTATGTTTCCTACAAAGGGATACAAATAACTCAACTTAAAATTGCAGTATCCTTTACAAAAACTAAGAAATTATCTTCTTGAATTTCTACTCAAAACATTCTCTAATTAGTTTACTTTGCTTTCTTAAACTTTGGACATTTTACTTCTTT
Organism: Cheiracanthium punctorium; assembly: GCA_038373885.1. Taxonomy (NCBI): domain Eukaryota; kingdom Metazoa; phylum Arthropoda; class Arachnida; order Araneae; family Cheiracanthiidae; genus Cheiracanthium; species Cheiracanthium punctorium. Next base: position 38,242 of record JAWZYV010020133.1, on the reverse strand, counting down.
GTCTGGGTGATGAATTCTTTTCCTTATTTACTTTCTTTGTATTTGCACGTCCTTCCTGTCTCACAGAAACCCAAAGTACCTTTCTGTGTCTCTTCTATTTTTAACTTGGCCATTATAACTATAGTAAGGGTATCTCAGTCTTCTAATTCCTCTAATTGCACTCAATAGCATAATAAATAAAGATAGAGCCGAATTCCTCTAATAAAAGTATAGTACTCAGAGTAATATTTTTATTGAATCTCAGAGATTGTCCACAAGATTCGAGTTTGATTCTATTTAATTGAAAACCAGTTCTTTCCACAGAAATAAGGCTTATTTTCACTGATAATATTTTTTTTCTAATCTAATTTTTTACGCAGCACGTTCTGATTTATATGTGTAAATAATATTGGAACTTTCAGCAAAATTTTCAGTATAATTTTGAAATAATGTATGCTTTGCTCAAATTTTATCTTTCGTATTTTTGTTGCGCATTTCCAAAATATACTTTCAAAGAAGAAAATGTTGAATTTTTACTCATTTATTATAGAGGGAGTCCGAAAAAGGTAGTAAAACGCTTTAATTCTTTATCTATGAGAGGTAAGTGGACAATATAAATTGAAAAAAATTCAAAAGAAAATAAGAAATTAAAAAAAATGGTTAAAGGTTAAAAAGTGAAAAAGTTAAAGAAAAAAATATTTTCGTTAACTTTCAAAAAGTTTCACTTTTCAAATTTGTATGCAACCATGTACTAAAAAAAATCAGTTAATAAAATGTGACCCATACACTAATATAGTGCTGTACGAAATTTCAGCTTTTCATCATAAAATCTCTCAGAGATATCTTTAAACAAAGATGATCAGGGGTCCTATACATGAATTTGAATGCGGAAATTAAATGCTGGAGTGTAAAAAAGTATTTTCTTTCTTAATTACTGCATGACCTCTGAAACGCGATCATCCCATGGTTTTTTTTTTTTTTCCCTTCGAAAGCCGTTGAAGAGTGGTTTAAGTCAGTATGTATTTACCTTTCTATCTCTCACACATTTTAGGATTTAATTTTCCAATTTTGCAGAGCACTTCATTAGTGTGTTGGGCACATTTTACTAACAGGAATTTTTTTATGGGATCGTATCCATATTTAGCAACTGTATTTTTTTTTTTAATTTAAGAAAGGATTTTTTTCTGAACGATGTCTTTTTTCCTAGCTTATTTTCAACATTTTTTTTTTCAATTTCCATTGTTCACTTATCTGTAATAGGTAAAGAATTAAAGCTTGCTACCATGTGTTTGGGACTCCCTCTATATCCCCTTCTTATGTGTTATAGAAGAGTGAAAAACTGAAAATGTTCCACAAACCAATGTTAATTATTTAATTAAGACATTTAGCAGTAATTATGTATTAAGCTTAATTCACGCTCCATAATTGCATAGAGAGACCTATTGCAGCGACTCAGATGAAAATCACATTCTCATCTGAGTCGCTGCTCTGCACCCAGTATTGGTTCCCTTTGCCGAGATACTGAGAGGTGAGACGCAGTATGTATTCATACACTGTACTGTAGACTGATTTTGCTGTTTCACTGTTTTTTTACTTTCCTGTCATTTCTTTTTCTGTTTCTTGTTCTGGCTATTGTTTTCTTTGTACTCTGACATTGGAAATATAAAAAGAATGCTTCAGCTATAAGTTGAAAATTGCTTAAAAATTGTAGAAAATCTGGGAATGGATAAATTCTCAACCCTTTTCAATAGCTCAGGTTTTACCTATTCCTATTTACTTCGGTGGTTTCAAACAGTGCCTATAACGATTTCAGAACGAAATCTTTTGCAATTAAAAATTGTCGAAAAAACGGGGAGATGCGGATTTTTCAGATTATTTAGAGTGTTTTTCATATGTTGTGAATGATCGAAATTACACAATATAAATCTGATGAAAATGCGTTCATAGTTGAAAATTCAAATAAAATCATTAAAACTCAAGGAGAATATTAGATTTTCATATATTTAAAGAGGATATATGTTTTCAGTGTTTTTTTTTTTTTTTTTTTTTTTTTTTTTTTTTGCATATTAGGGCGATATTTTAAGTCTCTTGATCAGAAAGTGTAGTTTTGTACATAATTCAAACAATTATGCAAATTTTCTGTTTTACATACATAAATAATTTCGCAACCATGTGTAACATTTGAAATGTAATTTTAATACTGAAATGAAATTATCTGTTTGGCACATTTAAACTTTTATGTTTAAGCTCTACATTTTGTACAGAACTTTTCCCTCTGTTATTTATCAAAGCGAAAATTGTTGAAGTTTTAATCTCTACGGCCCCACCATGGCCGACTAGAGTGGATAAGACACTGAAAATGGTAGATAATTGAAGAGTTAAGGTTCAGGATTTTGTCCCACTTTGCGACTAATGACCTGACGGTATAGAGTTCCGGGCGGTTTTCTCCCTATGTAACGTGAATAAGTCCTCCCCCTAGGAAGATACCCCTCATACAGGTTGCCTTAACACAATATTACATTGTACATGTATTTATTCCGTGTGTTATATATTATGCTATAGAAAAATAGGGAATGAAAACGTATTATAAGCTACTGCTGTAATTGCTTAATTAAGGCATTTCACGGCAATTATATTTTAAGCTGAATTTTGTTTCTATTACAGTTTATTCTAAAATATATAAATAGAAATTGTTCTGTGATTAAAAGTCTATGCTTGGTTTGTTTCCATAGAATTTAAGCACGACATGAAGGTATGTGGATAAAAAGCATGATGTATTTTATTCTTGTTCGTGCAATTAATTAGCAAAAATTGTAACAGCGTAAGTAATTTTTTTACATTAAACTGATATCTGTGGGCTCTTAATTTAATACATCTCTAATTGAAGAAATATGCGAAAATTTTGATTAGAAAGTATGTAAACTTGATGTACACCAATATTTTTTTGTAGCAGTATACAACCATAACTTTTTTTTTACACTCTTGTGTAATAGTTGATAAATTATTTAGTGTTCTTAAATTTTTTACAAATACTCTATGAATATTAATTAGTTTTCAGTTTCTTTTTAATCAAAGAAAACATTCCCCGTGATAATAATTAAGGCTTCCATAGCATCTAAATTACTCATTTCATCAGGATATGTTGTTCTTAAACCACAAAGAAATTCATATTTTCTTTTTTCAAAAAAATTCTCCTTAGTGGTTTAATAATTGAATTATTTTTGTAAGATTATTTTAGAAGTAAAATAACAATTTCATCTTTTCTTTATTCAGAGATATACTTTTTCATTCGTGACTCGTTCCACTTTCTTTTAGATTTTAAAAATAATTCACATCAAGAAGTTTTTCTTTCTTCAACTTCTACCTATGACGGTAAAGATTTTTTACAAAAGAAAAAAGTCATTGATTATATCAAAAAAAGTATAATTATTCATTTAAGTGTTATCTTAGGTCGCGGAGAATATTTTAATTAATAATTAAAAGAAAAGGGGGTAAGATAGTATTAAATGTTTGTGAAAATAGAAGCAAATTTTTATTTTATGAGATCGAGAGAAGCATTTTATTTTCGACTTATGTTGATTCAATTTTAGATAAAATCACAATTTAAATTTATTAATAACACCCTGCTAGTAGAGAGTTTTAAAATATATGTTTGACGGTTAAAAGTACATAAAAAAATCAACCATTTTTTTTTTATTTCTTTATTTCATACATAAGGATCTGTCAAATGTGAATATTCTTCATATTTGACAGATTCGATAACGATGACAGATTCGATAACGATGACAGATATGACAACTGTTCTTCGAGCAATTTCCACCAGCGTAACAACCGATGTCAGAAGTGTGTTGCAGCTACAGATCACTACTTTAAAACCCAGTAAAAGTATTTTGTTTATAACTTCCGTGGTTTTTTTTTTTTTTTTTTTTTTTTTTTTTTACAGCATTCAGCAACACATTTCAGACGCACCACGTATAGAAACATAGCATAATAGAATATAGCAGGAAACGCCTAACAGACCATAACTGAATATACATACGTATGTGTAATATTGTTATAAGAAATAAGAAAACATAAATATTAAATAAAAATTAATTATTATGAAGTATTAAAAGTTTAAAAAATTTTTGATTTTTGCATAGTATGATTATTTTTACTAATACAATTTAGTTTTCCATTTTCAATTATAGAATATAAATTTTAAAAATACATTTATAATATTAAAAATGGACTGCTAAAGTGAAATTATTATTAGAAATATTGGAGAAATTGGAGATGGAACAAAAATGATCGACAAAGAAATGCATAGAATTTGTTGAGAAGAAAATAATAAGTTTTTGATAGTGGCTTTTTTCCTGTTTTATTATAGTAGTGCTTAATCAATAACTTAATTCTTCAAAACTGTTGTGGATAAAATTTTGGTTTACATTTCACTGCAGTAGAAAATAAGATTTTAAATTGCTTATTGCTTCTGAATTGTTATTTTATCGTCACTCAGTCAAACTTTTGATTCAACCTCTGATAATCCTGAAAAAACTTCGTTTCAAATAAAAACTAATATACCAGATATTAAGTAATTGAAATTCTAAAACGCATAATATAATAATCAAAATCAAGAAATTTAAAACGCAAGCACAACAATTACCAGAAATGTATTAAAAATGCAAATCTGTCAAGAGAAAATTAAAAAGGAATTGTTTAAAAGACATTTAAGGGTCTTCTTAAAACCAAATGAATTTCGGGAATTTTCATCGCTTAGAAAAATTACTCTTGTGTAAATTAAAGAATTCAGCACAATACGTTTTCGCAAATGCCAGCTGTCGGTAGAGTGAAATATTCAAATATTACTGCAGTGTGAATTTAGTCATGGGAGATGATAAAAATAATTTGCAGATGAAAAGTCCAATTGCTTTATTTAGAAATGCAACCAAATTTCGCGAGATCAAAACTTTACGTTTAAACAAAATATTCCTGATGTTAAATTGTGAGACTTCTGTTCGAAAACTAGTCCGTTCTTTAATTATGGTGGTGTTGATATAAGACACTTTAAAGTATGCATTGAATTAGTAAGATATTTTTTACACACCATGTGTATCAAAATGCTTTAAATTACTGATGCATACAAACTCATCAAAAGATATCAAACAACATGTGTAAACATATCGTAAATTGCTAAGACACAATGAAAGTAAAATGTGTGTATAAGTAAACTACATTCTTTAACTAAAACTTTAAGGCTAAAACTTTAAGGCCAGTAAAAATTTTTGAGAAAATGAAAAAATGAAATATAAGAGATTAAAATATTATTTTATTGTAAATTGTTACAGTTAATTGTTAAGAATTAAAGCAACAAACAGAATTTATAAATTATATAATTATCAGAAAAATTCTCAGACTCTACAAAACCGATATATTCAGCTTGAGTAAAAACTTTAAGGCGACCAATATTTTTTTTAAATAAATATACATATGGTGGCTGAAATTGCTTAGATTGTGACAACTCTTAAATTATCGAACTTGTCATACATTTCTTCGAAATTTGGGAGCTCTTTGTGAAGATGGTGAAAGTTACGAAGTTAATTAATCATGAAAGAGAGAGAGAGAGAGAGAGGGCAGATTGGAGCTCTTTCTTTAACAGGAATGAACAGCTGTACTATTGCAATAAAGATAAGAAGATGCCAGAGTGTAGTAACTTTTTTTTTAATTTGAAAGGCTATTATGGTAAAAACAATACAAAGCGAAGACCTAAAGTTTTGTCTTCACATGATGAAGAAGAGTTTGCAGACTTGCATCTACTGGAAAGCACTCAACCAGGAAACTTATTCCGGCGACAAGATTAAATGTTTGTCAAAAAACGGTGTATAACACAATTAGAAGGTCTGGAAGTTAGATTTATTCAGTAAAATTGGCTAAAACTCAGTCGCTGCAGAAGCAAAATAATAGATCTTTTGAACTTAGCCAGCAAGTAATGACCTGGGATAACCATTGCATAGAAATATTTTTTTCTGATTAAAAAAAGGAATTTTGATGAACCAGACTGATGCAAGTACTATTAGCATGATTTAAGAAAAGAAAAAGTCGTATTCTGCAATCGCCAATTCGGTGGAGACTCTGTGATGACCTGGAGGTGCTTTGCTTAAAATGGTGTGGGTTAAATTGTGTTCATTTCGGGTAAAACGAATTCACAAGCTTATCAAAGTGTCCTAGAAAGTCTTCTTTTACCAAATTTTGTTTCTCTTGCAGGAGAAAATTGAAAATATCAGCTAGATAATGCACCTATCTATTCGAATAACACTACAAAAAAAATCTGGAGTGACTCCACTCGACTTTCCGAACACTTAGGATTAAGATCATTACCAAGCATTTAAAAAAATTTTAATCGATGAATAATTCAGCAACAACTCTTAGTTTTTTTCAATTTGAGCTCAATAGAATGTACCGTTTAAACGCTAGCGTACTTTCAAGAATTTCCCCCCATAGTTTATAATGTAAAAGAAATCTTTGTCGTAGCCCTGTAGAAAAACTATAAGTCCTATACACACCAAACTCAATACTGGTCTTAGGATGGTGGTTTATAACATATATACCCAATTTGAGCTCAATCTAATGTACCGTTTAAACGCTAGCGCACTTTCAAGAATTTTCTCCCATAGGCCATAATATAAAAGAAATCTTTTATATTGTGGCCTAATATAAAAGATTTCTTTTACATTAGGCCAAAATTATTTATGTAAACGTACTGTCATAACTAACAAGTGATTGTGAAAAATCAAATCAAATACCTTCTTTTGAGCTAAGGTTTGTTTAATTATTACTGAAACAACGAAACTTTATCATTAAAAAGACGATCACATTACAGCCATTTAACTTCGGATGAAAATGTCGTCTAAAACACCAATGCTCACATTCAAACGTAAATTCTGCGCATTTCTCTCTCTGTCTCATTTTGCTGCTTTCCTCCCTGTGTGTTAGTTGTCATTCTTGTAGGTGATGAAGGATTGACCTTTTGTACAACCAAAAATGTCGGTCCTTCCTATTTTTTAATTCATGTGTGTGTTTCTATAAAGAATTTCAATCGTTATATTTAAAAATCCAAAGGGATTCAAGGTACATGCGATGTAGCATTCAGTTAGGCATTCTCAGTACTCACACAGAATGTTGAAAGATGCATAAAACTCGTGACAGAATCCTCAAGAAGAGTTTGTGGTGCTGAGTGTAGAGATGGCTTTGTAAGAATGTCTGTGCTGTCAAAGTGAACCATGTGTAACTTCACCCATAAATCAGATTTCAAACTAAGAATGAGTGAAAACGGATATGTTCAGTTGTGTCCAATATGATCTTGCATTTGGGATTCTTCACGTGAAATCATTATTGTATCAATTAAAAAGAAATATGTTTTAAATATTGGTAATATTCTCTAAAGTGGTATTCATTAACCCATTTATGCCTAGCGTCCCTTTTTGGACGCATTTCGCTATCATTCGAAAACGTATTTATTTTCCGAGCCTTATTCGCGAGTATTGAACCTCAATTCCACAAACATTTTAATATGGTCAAGTGGATGTTGACATTTCAATTTTATACATAATGATTTAAATGAAATCATCCCTTGTTCAAAAGTTGACATCAGAAATTATCAATTACTGCTGTGTTAGCAAAATCGAAGAAGTCGCAAAATATCCAGGCACGAATGGTTAAAAAAATTTAAGTTTGTATTTTTCCCTTAAACGTAATCTGGCCTTGTATGTAAATTTTTATCTGAATGAAATTATGTTCGTAGACAATGCGCCACCGGAAGATGTTCATGAATTTTTCGATATTTTTTCTCTTTCTGTAAAAATATCCCTTACATTCTCAAAAATCTTATTTTATTCACAACTTATTTATTTCGAAATTATAGCTCATTTAACAGTGTACTTACTTATGAGACTCGTTTTATAAGTCACGTGCATAACAAAATTTAAACATTGAAGTATCACACATATTTTCGTTTAAAGTATGGAATAAAAATGTCTATTTATAAATAAAAAGAAAAATATTTATTTACTGCAAGGAATTAAATAAATACTGGGATGTTTGTGTTAAATTAAATTTTAATTTCTGTAAAAAAAAGAAGATGTATATACTAGCGGAAGTACCCGTTGTTGACAGCTTAGAATGTAATGCAAATTTCCAAAGAGACTGAATTTTCGTCAGCACCGTAGGAGTACAAAGAATTGAATTAGTATATTGGTACAGTAACAAAGTGATGAGTAAAACTGAGGGAGGGTTTTTTTAGAGGTTTTTTTTTCCTTTTTAAATAATCGAAGTTTTATTCTAGTTGAATGAGCTTTTCAAGCCAACGACCATTCCTAACCAGTGACTAAATTTTGTTTGATTCACTGTATATATTTTAACATTATGCCTCAAAAATAATTTTCGGAACTTTCACAAAATACAAAAAAGCCAAATAAACGTTTTAAAAAAGCTTTAAAATTTATTGAATATCTTGGCTCTTTTTGATAAATAATCTACCGAAACCATGTTATTTTTGTTCTTTTTATTTGAATTATATCTAATCGGGGTGCCTGATGAGCGGATTAGTGTATGCAGATTTCCACATTCTTTTCAATTTTATTTATTTATTTATTTTTTGCTTATGTTTGTTCACTTGGGTATTGGTAATGTGTTACAACCTGCAATTCCAACTTTTTGTTTTTTGGTTAAAGTTTTTTATGATACGATTGATAGCTGGTTATTGACTAGATTTCCATATATTTTAAGTTTAGCTATTTTACATTATACACATGTATACTATATACATAGACAGACATATATGTATATATGCATGTAGATTGATGGATAGGTATTGTTTCTGTATTTGTATTCAATTATTGCTCGCAAAAAATTCATTTAAGCACGTATTTCATTTTTAAAGTTTAAAAATGAGTACAGTCGTTTTCTTTCCCTCGTGAAATATCCCGAATTAACATATTTTTTCCTTCTTCTTTGCTTCATGACACTTACATAAATTAATGTGCTAGTTAATATTTTCTTTAACCTCATTTCAGAAAAGTAAACGCATTATCTCCATTTTCCTTTTGTTCAAATATGTTCTACGTGCTTAATTGACATAAAATATAAAATAGTTTTATTTTTGAGTTACCGACGTTAAAGTCAGGAAGATAAATGGACTGCACTTTTAAAGTTAAAAATTTTAAAAGGAGAACGTTAATTCTTCTCCAGCCGTCTACTTGATGTCAAACCTCAAAGTACATTAATCATTTTCATTTTAAGGAATCTGTTTACAATTTCAGAACTAAGGAATGTTTCTTTACAAGATTTTTTAGGCTTTTTTTAAGAAAAATGCGTATATATACCTCTTTTAAAAATCAATTTTAATAGTAAAAATAGTTTTAGCAAATCATCGTATGTCTGCTTTTGAATGCAGTATTCGTCAAGGTTCTTGCGTCTACAAATCGTGTGAAGTTTAATCTGAATACAGTTAGATTTTTTAAAAGAATTATAGAACACTTCTAATACAGTAATAAAGCTGCCAGTGATGTTGTTGGTCGCCTGGAGCATTGCTTCTCTTTTAGCACTGTTTGGCAGTTTTTGAATTTTGAAAGCGTCTCCAGCACCATTTTAAATTTTGCTCAAGAATGATAAAATATGTACAAAATGTTTTTGTTAATCTACTAATTTCACGATTTGATCTAAAAAGTTCAACTTTGAAAGAAAGTACACTTGATGCGATAAATCTAATCGAGTTGAAGCTGTAGGCTTGAGTTCAGCTGTGAAAACTAGATATATATTTCTAGATATATATAAGAATTATAGATATATTTTCGGTTATCCATAATCATTTCTGAATTTATTTTTAATTTTTTTTAATTTTTATTTATTTATTTATTTTCATTTTGTCCCCTTTCGTGAGAATTACCCTTAAGCGTAAATCGCAGAGAAGTTGCGGCGACGGACAAGAGACCGCCTGGAGTAGTTTTAGATTTTATTAATTTGACTATTTTTCGGACTGAAATCATTTCATTTGAAAAACATCTTCAGGAAATGCCAGAACACTTTTAGAAGGGAAGCATGAATGAGCGGAAGAACAAAAGGTATGTCCCTTCAATTGCAGAAACTTCTTCTCAGTCAAGAATGAATAGGTGAGAGGTGAAAATTATCCAAGTGCTTTTACTTTAAAACTTATAAGAAAAAGAAAAAAGGAATATAATTGCTTTTCTATTGTTGTTTTAAGAGCGAGGAAAATATTCAGTCGATTAGAATATAAATTATATTCATAAGATTAAAACAATCTTTTAAGATATAGTTAGTTTCACATCGGCGTATAAAATCATAAATCTTTCTAAATCCCGCTTTGTAGTGACATTTAAAAAAATGAATAAGGGCACGATGCTCAAACAAAGCATTCTCAGAAGTTTTTGATGATATAATTTTTTTAATAACGGGCAAGCACTCTCCGATTAGGCATTCGCCACTTCAACTGAACGAAAGTAGTGGTCATTCTATTATGGCACCCAGCGGGCGGCCAACGTTACTCCCACGAAAGGACGGCCAAGTTAACACTCAAGCCCAGGCCGGGAAGCATATTACCAAACCTTACATTCATTCGAAACCGCACTTTTCCTTCCGCCCGGAATCGAGATCCCTGATTGGTTAGCTCACTGACGTCATGCCTGCCCACCGAATTTGAAAAATGGCAAGTCTGTACGGCATATGATGAATTAAAATGATTACGGCAAATAGATGAATTATGAATTAAAATGATTAATTATCATGAGATGAAAACCAGCGAAATAAACATATAGGCAGCTTGAAGTAGTTTTAGATGATACGCGATAAAAGAATATACAGTTTAAATTACGAGTACATTACGAATCTTATTTTAAACCATATTTTCCACTGGTGCTTCCATCTGTTATTATATAAGTAGAATTACATGATACGTTAATAAAAAAAAAAAACCTAGGCTGTTTTCAATGTGTGACAATAATTATAAGCTTTAATTTAATTAAATTTATTATAAACTAAAATGATTCGTATAATACAATTATTCAAGATTTATTTAGTTCAATTTTTTTTTCCACAAAAATAAAAGAAAATATTTTTTGAAAAATTATAAATATCATTTCTTGAATAATGGTAGGTACTCTAAATATTAATAACTGACTTAAGTTAGAACTCGATGCATGAGATTTAATTAGTTAATAAAACAAGGAATTTAAATAATTCATTGCATTTTTTGTTTGCAGTTATTTAGTTTTAGTGTGGATGTTTTAAAAATTTTACAATTTAAAAATCATTTAACCACTGTGTGTGTATTAAGTATAATGTTGGATTTCAAGAATGTTCCCCTGATTGAATTATTTTAATTTACATTCAGGTTTTTTGTTTGTGATTTTTATTTAATGAGGTTTTTAACATAATTTCAGATATTCCATGATGTTTTTGTTTTTTCTTGAATGCGTGTATTTTAATTCTTTATTTTTGAATCATGGATTACGATTTTATTAAAAACCATTTTAACTTTAATGCTTTTTTTTTTCACTTATTGCTGAAGGTGTTGGATAACACTTTAAAAGCACTTTAAGCCTCATTGTGTGCCTAAAAGCTGACACAGCCTTTTATATAAATTAGATTTCTCTCCTTGTATCTCTTTTTCAGTGTTGATTAGGGATTATTCCTGAAATTTTTCTAATTTTAATACGGACAAATGCATACTAGAAAACAGTATACATAAAGCAATCATTTGCCGTAATCATTTTAATTCATCATTTGCCGTACAGACTTGCCAGTTTCCAAATTCGGTGGGCAGGCATGACGTCAGTGAGCTAACCAATCGGGATCTCGATTCCGGGCGGAAGGACAAGTGCGGTTTCGAAGGTTCGGAATGAATGTAAGGTTTGGTAATATGCAGCCAGGAATTGAACTAGGACCCAAGGCGAGATAGAACTGTTCTTTAGCCACTACATCTTTGGGGCAGCTTTTGATGATACAAGACGTGTAGTTTATTCTTACATGAAAGTTCAGCTTGAAATAATATACATTTTGCGAAAAATAGTCGTAATAAGCACAAAACAGAAAAACAAAACAAAAGAAAAACGTGATATTTATTTTTTGACATACTTGTCTTTTCATGTTTAGTCAGCGTTCAGAATGATGTAAATCCAACGTAGAGTCTGGCCATTTCCAGCGAATATATAATAGACCAAGTGACAAGACAGCTTTTTTTTTTATAAATTTTAATTGCAATAACATTGAAAGAAATGTTAACTAGATTTTGTAACAAATAGTGTTTGATTCCAGCCAGTTTCACCTTTATTGTCGTCCAATAATAGTGCAAATGTCCTATTAGCTCAGATTTAGACAGTAAACTTCTGTAGAGTTCCCTAATGTAATGAATGGAAGAGAAAACGAAAGAAATATTATGCATCTTCGAGAGAAATTTTGACAAATAATTATGTACTTACTATGCGTTTTTGAATATTATTAAAATTCAAGCGCTAGAATTGAAACTGATTCATACTTCATGATTGTGTGAAAAAAAAAACATAGCATGAAAAAATATTCATAAAACTGTTTCCTATTTAGCATATACTTGTGTGCTTAAATATAAATATGCTCAAGTTTCTTATATTTGGCAAACATCTTTTAAATACTAGAGGAAAAAACTCTAACCTGTACCATAAATATAATTGATCAATAATAACTTAGATATATGAAATCAAATCCATTTTAGAATCATACATATTTCACAAAAGAGTACATTGTAAATGGGCAAATGTTTGTGGAAAAATATTTTATTGCATTTTCCTTCATTAAAAATCTTTACAAGTGCTATGAAGAATAGGAATTGATGCTTTCGCATAAAGGATTAGGCTGGATTGCAATAAAGCCTTCAGTGAAGAATTTTAAAATGCACATCCAGTATTATTATGAACAAACTTGAAATAATACATGTGGGTTTTAATGGGTTTGTACAGTATTTACAACACTGGAAGGAAATTGTTTTGAGTTTATTTTGTAAATCAGATACGCAAGATACCTTTTAACATTTTAACTTAAAACTGATAGCGGATTTAAGTCTTTTAAATTATTCTTAATCAGTTAATTTAAGACAGGGCTTTGAACTGAGATGATCATATGTTACCCTCTTAGAAAATTAAGCGCATTAAAAACAAATTATTATTTAAAGTAATTACTTCAGATTTCTAACTTTACACTAGATGATTTGTAAACGTAGCCTGACGTTGCAAAAACTGATTTTTAATACTATGATTGATTTCATGGTTCAACGCACAGCAAGTGTGTTACTCAGATTAGGAGGATTATATTTTAAGTAAACTGAACGGAAGATATAGCTTGTTGGTTTTAATTAACATCATTTCGTACTTAGCGATTAATGAACATTTTGGCTCAAAAATAGATCGAAAAAAATATATAGAACTTACCGACTTTTTAAAAAGATTATTTTCGATATTTTATTCAAATAATAAAAAATTAGAAAATCTTCAAATGCTTTGAAAATCTTTCATGAAAATTGTATAGATTTATCAGTCATAGCATGTGTTGATGTACAAGTTTTCTTGACATAAAATATAAATACAAAGTGGCTGAGTCACTTTCACATCACTAATAAAGTATATATATATAGTCAAGAATAATTAGTTAAATAGGTAAAAATATTTGAACAGTCATTGAAAATTGTAACTTTGAGGGAAAACTGATAAAAAATGCCAACCTGAACTGTGGGCAGTATAGTTATCTGAAACGCATCCAATAACAAGGATGGCCCTAGGGTGCGTGACTTTCCTGGAAAAGTATAAAAGGTGCCCCTTTTATACTCCAGATCAAGTTTTTCTCAGTTTTTGAGTTACGGGAGCGCCCCTTTGAAGATGGCGCCCCAACACGATGCTAACATATCTTACCGAGTGGATCCACCCTGTCCAGTAAAATCAATGCCTAAATTACTTTTAGTTTTAAATTTTTATTTTACATGCAGTTATGTCTTCTTTTAACATGCTAAATTCGAATGTTAAATAGAAACAGGCACAATTATGTCGAACTTTCGAAACTGGACTTCTGTTTTGATTTGTATAGGATACCCTAAAACAAAATTTAGTGTACATATGAATAGAGAACATTTACACAAGTAAAACGATACGTTTCCATAATTTTGTTTGTAAGCCTTCCTTTATTTTGTTCATACATCTATTAAAACAGAAGATGTCACTTGAATATATTTTTTGTCGTTCGATATGTTAGTTACAATTTATAATTTGCTTGTTCATTGGAGCATTTGTTAGAAAAAGAATAACTTAGAATTTTTCGTCAATCATTTATGAAATGTTTACATATTTTCTACAAAAGATTGACTGCAGAATATTTTTAATCATTAAAACAAGAAAGACAAAAGAGAAATAAATATATATATAACAGTTAAGTATGCTTATTCTCCAGAAACGTAATATATTTCTAAAAAGATATATGTTATTAAATATTATATATAATAATTCCATTCGAAATGGAAAATCTTTTTCATTCAAACATAAACATAATTTACTTTAATCCTCTTTCCTGAAACATTCCGTGCCTCGTATGGCCTGATACAAAAGATGATAACAACATAATTTGTTCTGTATCCAAATGACTGAATGTACATATTTTTAATGTTAACATAAATTTTCTCTTAACAAAACATGGAAAATTGCTATTAGGAAAAAACACAACATCATTTCATTTCACGTTTAATCACACTAGAAAAATATTTGTGTCGAATCGTAAATTATAAAACAAATAGAAACTTAGTATACCCAGTGCTTAAAGATTTTTTTTCTTTTGGGGGATGTATGTTGAGTATAGTCATGTGCGTGATTTGTTTTAGTTATATTTCTCAAACATTTATATATTTTAGATTGCATAGAATGTTTTAGTTACTACACATTTTATAAATCCTTATAAGAGACAATGGTTATCAATGTAATTGTTATTGCAATTGTACTATCAAGGGATTAAAGAAAACTCATGAACATTTTATAAAGTTTTTCGACTGAAAGTAAAAGATTATTATTTTTGGCAAACGTATAAAACGTCCTATATGTTTGTTAATCATTATTGTCCTTTATTTTATTCAAAACATAGCTGAAGTATAATCAAGACTAGATAATCAAAAGCAAACTTTATCCATCGAGTTACATTTTTTTCGGTGTATTCAACAATAACAGAGGTCATGAGCTTCCCAGATCACCTTCGGATTACTATATCCCCGGCGAACGAGAAACTGGACTTGCACATTCTCAAGACAAAAGAAGGTACATCTATTTATATTCAGGATGCCTACGTGATCAACTTACTATCAGATCTGCTTGGATTCTCTTATGAATTACTGGTAGCCAAAAGTATCGGCAACCCCTTGCCCGACGGTAACTGGACCGGCATGATAGGCATGCTGCAGAAGGACACGGCAGACCTGGCAGTCGGCTCAGTTGGAGTAACGGAGGTACGAAACCAGGTAGTGAAATTCACCCACCCCTACCTATACAACGACATCACATTTGTCACAGATAAGCCCGCCTACCTGCCAAAGAGCTCAGCCATCATATATCCTTTCACCTGGGTCACGTGGATTGCGATCTTCATGTCCCTCGTCTTCATACCTCTCGTACTCCACGCCCTTTCGGGCAAGAGACACAGTTACGCGGCAGTGTTCTTTTCCGTGTTTGGTAGCCTCCTGGAAAACTCGATGACCATCAGAATGAAGGCTCTCAGCACCAGGCTTCTGGTCCTATTCTGGATGGTCGGCAGTTTCTTCCTCACCATCAGCTACAAGGCTGTTTTTCTAGCCTTTCTCACTTTTCCTTCCCAGAGTGGTGTTCGAGACATCCGGGATCTGTCCGCAGCTGCCATGGATCCCAGTTTCCGATGCCACTTGCAGACTGGAAGTTACGTGTTCAGACTTCTAGAGGTGTTCCCCGACGAAGGTATTGGAGACTTTATTACTGCCATTATCATTTTCTACACCCTGAGGGGCATACCATTTCATTGGTTTAGAATATATTTAATGGCTTGGCATGTTATTTACTATTTTTTAAAGATTTTATAATGTATATACAAAAAGGTATGAATAATGCAAATATTAAAAGTACTTAGCTTAATACAATTAGTGTGCAAAAATAAATTGAGGATGTAGCAGGCAAAGGGCATTTTCTCACATTGGCCAATTTTCGAGGAACGAGAAAAACAAAAGCTTTAATGGAGATGCGAAAAATCGTTTTTCGTCACAGTTCTTTTTTTTTGGGGGGTGAGGGGGGGGTTTCCGTCCATGAACTCTTTTTGCCATCAAATGCTCTCAACGAGATGAACAATCTTATATATAAAATTCGAATATAATGCAAGAAAACGCCTTTCTTTGCCAACTCCTCAATTATTAATTCAAACAATAATAGTACGTAGACTATAAATATATAATTTTAAGAGTTGCTTTTTTGCAAGTTCTTTTTAGTTAACTTTTAAAGCTCTAAAGAACGCAGAAGAAAGTATAATTTTGAATACCATTAAAGCCGCATGAAAGAATATGGAATTAAATTTAATTACAAAATTTCTGTTTGCAGTTAAATTTGTATTTCAATAAGGAATTTTTATTAATTTTATTAAGGAGTATTTCATTGCAATGTGTAATCAGCGTGTATAGGGTGTGCCACAAGCATTGACCTAAACATAATAAGCTACAAATTTATGTAAAAAAGGGTATAAATTTTTATGAAAAAAATTAATATTTTCAGTGAACTGAAATTTAAGAAATACAAAATTTTAATTTTTGCAAGAACCTTACCAAAAAAAATTTAGCAAAATCTGATCCATACATTAATTAGGTGATGTACAAAATTTCAGCTTTTCGTTATAAAATGTTTCAGATGTGTTTAAACAAAGTTGGTGAGGGAATACATAATTCTGTACGTAAAAGTTTATATAGCAATCCTTTTTGTCTCTGTCAACGTATGTACGACCGATGAAAAGCAATCATCAAACGGGATTGCTTCCCTTCGAAAGCCTTTGAAAAGTCAACATACATTTATCTTCATATTTCATATATCAGATGACAATTTTCATGATAAAAGGCTCAAATTTTGTATATCTCTTCAATAAGGTATGGGCCACATTTTAGGAATTGGGAATTTTTTTGTGCGGGCCTTATAAAAATTTAAGTTTTGTAATATTGCGTACGGAAAAAAGCGAAATACAAAATTCGAAAGACTAAGTAAGGGAAAATGATAACAGAAATACAAGTTAAAATGCTTGAATTTAAAAATATCAAACTTAAGAAGCAGATAACAAATGATAGTGAAATTGAATGTGATCTACAGCACAATACAAAAAGTCTGTACTCTTTTTTACGCAACTTTCTAATTTATTGTGTATATCTATGATCGATATATAAGGAATAAAAACCGTGGTCGGTGCTTTTGGTGCACCCTGTATAATAAAAGAATATGTACGTTCTGTGTGTGCCCTGAAATGCCGCGATCTACCAGTTACACCACCCCAAACCATGAAGAAGGTTGAACTGCAGGTATTGGGTTCGAAGATATAATGGTCAAAACACACGACACTGGTAGACTTGTAATGGTAATCTTAATTTATAAAAGTGTAAGTTTGTTTGTTTGTCCGGAATTCAAATCCGCACAGTTCGACCGAACAGCTTGAAATTTTGTACAGATTTGTTAAGCAATATGGAAGAGGCAGAAGTCAACTTTAAAATTGTGAAAATTCATCTGCTCCCAGATTTTTTGAGATTTTTCATAATTTTCAATCTAAAAAGTTACTTATTCAATGTAAAATAGAGGTCTCTCTTTCGCTTGTTTAAGTTAGATTTAGCAAGTGAGACTGACATTATTTTGATGTCATGAGTTTAAAAAAGAAAAACCATTAGAAACCCGGTTAAGTTAAAAGGCTTTGAACACATGGAATTCCTAGACTCGGAAAATGAAAATGCATAAATATGAAACAAATAGAACATTAATTTAACTGCGCCTTTAAAGTATTCGCGCTGCAATGTTTTCTTGAATCAAGAAAATTTTTGTTAAACCGAACAAATTATCCGATTGAAATAACTATCACGAACTTTTCATTAAATTAATAAAACAATTTTGTTAAAATTATTTGGTCGTTTCAACAAAACATTTTGTCAATTTAACGAAGCAATTTTGTTAAAATAAACCAATGTTTTGTTAATTTAACTAAACGGTTTGTTTAAATGGTTACTTGGTTGAAAGCAACAGAATTACTTTTTTGAATCCACAAAATTTCTTTGTTAATGTATGTGTTCACGGCACAAAGTATTATTAAATATTATAAATTTAATAAATATTTATATTAAATATATAATTTCATTTAATAGAAAAATTTATTAAAAATTTATATTTAATTTTAAAAAATTTAAAGTTAAATAATATTTATTTATTTATTATTGATTAACTTTAAATAAATTTAATTATACATTATTAAAAATTTATATTATATTTTAAATTAAATTTATTATTAATTTTTTATTGTTATTTGCAAAATGACGGAACATAAAATTAGAAGGGATCTGTTACTCTGAAAATTGTGTAAAAATTGTATAAACCAATATTTATTCTTAATATCATCAGTTCAATTTCATAAACTTAACACCTCTAGTTAAGAAGCTGTATTACTGTTTGGTATACAGATTATACATGAGATGCGCACAATGAATTTCGATAAAAAAAATAATTAGTTCAAAAAATTTCCACTAAGTGACGTTTGGACATTTTTTAAGCTAAACTTTCTTAAATTTGTCCTTCGGCACATCTCGTGTACAGTATAAATGCCAAGTTTAATGGTAATCTGCTCACCCGTTTGAGTCGAAGATTGCTGTTTATAGGTAAGTTTAACCATAGGGTCATTCCACGTCAAATCAAACACAAAATTGGAAAAAGCTCACCCCGCCATTTCAAATATTTCCCAAATTTTGTGTAAATGATCTATAGAATAGGATAACTCCAAATCTCAATTTTGAAGGTTCTACAATATTTAATTAGCAAGAAATCAACTGTGCAAATTTTTAAGATCTCTGCAAGATGCGACATTTTGTCTCTGAATTTCTTAAATAATTTCTCACCTGTAGAAGTTACTCAAGTGAAAATTTGTTTCTAAGGGTACCTTTTTAAGCTGATTCCAAATATGTTATCAAAATTTGCGTATCTTCTGTAGTTTACGCATAAGTATTGCATTTGCTAAAAACATCATGAATTTTTTTTCAGCATGTTTGATCAGAAACACGTGTATTAAATTTTTATATGTTGTTAAGATAGTATACCAGTGCATCCTATAAAAATTTCATTTTGGCTTTCTACTCAGGAGCTTAGAAAAAAATTATTAAATTTTCATGTGACTTTCCTTAATTGGATCTAGTAATAAGTTTTAAAGTGCGCGTCAAACAAATGAATGTGCAGTTTAGAGCTTATAATAATCTACCTTTATTCGTCAAAGTAATCTCCATTATTTTCCAGAACCTTCCACCAGTGATCAGATAGTGCACGAATGCCAGTAGAATAGAAAGATTCATCTTTTGATGCGATGACGTCATCAATTGATTTTCGTACTTCGTCTACTGTGGGGAAGTGTGCAGAAGACAAGGTACAGGGGATATTGTTCTTTGACCAAAATGGATGATAGTCCGAAGGGGCTATGCCAGGGCTATATGCCGGGTGCTCCGAAACTTTCTAGCCAAACTTTACTAAGGTGTCCTTAGCCGGTTTTGCAACATGAGGCCTTGCATTATCGGAGAGGATATGAAGGTTGTTACTACTAACTATTGAAACCCGGTGGAAGTGTAACTGCTGAAAAGGCCTGGCAAGGTATTGTTCATCGACCGACGAAATAGATGTTTGTCCGAAGGGGCAATGTCAAGGCTATAAGCCCGGTGCTCTGAAACTTCCCAGCCAAACTTTACTAACGAGTTTTTGACCGGTTTTCAACACATGAGGACTTGCATTGTCGTGGAGCAAATTGACGGACGACAAACCTTTGCCTGTAAATGGATATTTACGATCGATTTTCTGCTTCAGTCGCAGGAATTGTTATTTATATCTTTCAGCAGTTACACTTTCTGATCGTTGGCGGAAGGTTCTGGAAAATAATGGAGATTACTTAGAGAAATAAACGTATTATAAGTTCTAAACTGTGCATATTCATTTCTTTGATAGACGCTTTAAAACTTATTACTCGACCCAATATATGAAAAGTCACATAAAAATTTAATAATTTTTTTCTCAGCTTCTGAGAAGAAAGCCAAGACGAAATTTTTTTAGGATGAACGGTTATACCATCTTAACAACATGTAAAAATTTAAAACATGTGTTTCAGATCAAACATGCCGAAAAACTTCATGATGTTTTTTAGCAAATGCAATTCTCATGCATAAACTATAGAAGATACGCAAATTTTGATAACATTTTTGGAATCAGCCTAAAAAGTTACCCCTGTGAACAAATTTTCACTTCAATAATCTCTACAGATAAGGATTTGTTTAAATGATTCAGAAAAAAGGGCGTATCTTGCAGAAAGCTTAAAAATTTGCGTAATTAATTTCTCGGTTATTAACTATCGTAGAACCTACAAAATTGATATTTGCATTTGTCTAGCCTATAAATGATATAAAATTTGAGGAAAATCTAAGTTGCTGTGGTGAACTGCACTGTTTGATCGGAGTTGGAATGGCCCTATGACCACACTCTTCTGTTTGAGAAAATTTACATTGTTACTAAGCGATGTACTACTTTAACAGTTTATGCGATGTTAATTAACGTTTTTTTCTGTAACTAATGAACTATTAAAATAACAAGGGAAAAATTATAAAAGATTCTACTATAATCAACTTCAAATTCAGTACTAAACTTGAAATATTTATTCACTTTTTAGTTATAAATGGATGAGAATAAATATAAAATTTATATCAAATATAAAAGTAAAGTGCTGTTCAAAACCGTTGTATTTCAATGAATATGTATTTCATATTTGTATTAGTATTAACGTACATAATAAAAAACAGCAGTTTTGGAATTAAATTTACATTTATTAACTTATAATTAAATTTACATTTATTACAACAATTTAATTACTCACCTCTAAATAAAATTAATTTAGCGTAGAAATGTTTGAGGAATTCGCCTTTCTTTACAAGATTTTTCTCCAATAATGGATCTCACTGGTAGATAATTCTTGATACCTCTTGACAACCGTCATATTGTCTACCGGCCACAAAATTCGAAAAGAAGAGAAAATGCTTCAAGCTACGTCCCTATGGGCGCCTCCTCCGATTTACTCCTCTCTAGGTCAAAGGGTATCTGATAAATTTACATGAACAAGACAATTTACGGTTTTGTGTGTGTGAAAGGCTTCTCAAAATTCACTGGGAGAACGGTATTTACAATTAGTAATGGTAGAACTGAAATACAAATTGTGATTAGCGTCCTTTTGGTGGTAGCCGATTTGTTAATTTCATGCTTATTCACTAGAACTATGTGTACCTATTCTATATTTTAGTGCACATTTGGGCTGGCCGATATAGAATAAACTACATTAATAACTAATTTTATTAATGCCCTCAGGAATTCGAAGTATCAATTCTGACTTTCAAATTGGAAAGGGTGGTATTGTTTATGGAAGTGAAAATTATCTTAAAAATGCTACTACTTTTAATAGTACATTTTATACTACAGTACTACTTTTTAAAAGAAAATTTAGCCTTTAACTTGTCTACTTGATATTCTATTTGCACAATTGCAGGTATTAAAGGCATTACAGAATGTGGCAGCAGGAATCCCGGCGGTTATGAGAACGTACTCGAGATGCTGAGGAATCCGGACTTCAAGAAAGCTGTGATAGCCGGCAGAAACTATCTATACGTGTATCAGAGGGAATTCTTCATGTCGGATGACGTGTTCTTCACGTTCATGGTTTCAGTCGCAACCTCAAAGAGATTCTGCTGCAGAGACGCTCTCGATCTCGCCATCAGCAGGATCGCTAGCGCGGGCCTGTTTCAGAAATTCGAAAAAGACGCCGAATTCGCAAAGTCTTTCCCGTCCTTCTCTGAAGAGTCGGATGGCGAGTCAAATATGAGTCTGACGTTCAGCGACCTGTCGGGAGCGTTTGGTATCCTGATAGCCGGGTTGCATTTGGCAGCAATCGTTTTCATGTCTGAGCTTTTGCGTAAAAAGTCTACAGGAAAAGACACATGAGCATCAGAAATTGTGCTCCTTTCCCTCTACACATGAACTGTCTACACTTCACACTCTTCCTCTACACATGAAGTTAAACCACCCGTATTGCTTTATTGTAGCACACTTTGTGAAAATTGCGTGGAGTATCGGGAAAATTATGTAACATTTGAATTGAAACTTAAGAGCTACATGGCACGAGATATCTAATGTAAATGAAATTAAAATAAATTCGCTGAACAGTTTTCATTGTTCAGGTAATAATAATTTAAAATTCCTCCAGGCATTCCACAATTTTTTTTAAATATGTTTTCCATTGCATGTTTCGTGTTTTAGTCTGTAATTGTGATAACCCATTAATGCCTACCGATCCATTTTTAGACTGTCGCAAAAATATTTATTTTCCTATTAAAATTCATTTTAAAAGCTTTCATTTATTTAATCTGACTTCCACTAAATACTCAGCGATAACAAAGTAGAATGTGTACCTTTCATTGTTTCATTACTACGTTTTGAAAAAGAAATACATTCTTCATGCCCCAAAAATATGGGAAATTTATTTATCACTTCTGTCATCAACATGAATTCGAGAATGTGCTGAAAAAAGTCAGACGCTAATGGGTTAGATAAAACTTCGCTCGCTGATTTTTTTTTAACCTTACAAAATGTTTCAAAACTATTTTATGAAAAGCACTACACTTCCCAAATTAATTATTTCCACTGATTAGCGTTCTTATGATAATATTTAGCTACTGTATTCTATTCATTGCATTCAATTTCTAACCGAGCTCTTTATAAACTTATATAAATTCCCTAATACAAATTTCAGTGATTTTCAGAAAACTTACACTAAGAAAGTCCATCAGCAGTGTGCCATGTACAACCACGGAAATAAAAGTTGCCTTTTTTTCATACAGAAAGGTTACATATACAAATCGTTTACAAATAACGTAAAATTTTATTTACTATTTATAAAATCTGCAAAAGGACTATCTTTATATTTAAATAGGCACCAGCTTTTTCCCCCACTGTAAACACCTAAATTTCACTTCCTATTTTAGAAATTTAGCTCATTTTAACCCCAGACATCAATTTTCAATACATTTGAATTAATAATTAATGAGTAATGAAATTCCAAAATTTCATTCCCCAAAAATATTTTTCATTCTTTAATTCATATTTCATTTACTCTCTCAAAATGGTTGAGCGAAAAACGCTCAGACTGATTGAATAATTCTTCCTTTTGCGTAACGAAGTTGCTCTTCTCAGTCTGAGCGAAATGTTTTCTTTCGGCGGAGCGAAAAATT
This sequence comes from Cheiracanthium punctorium, assembly GCA_038373885.1. Classification (NCBI taxonomy): domain Eukaryota; kingdom Metazoa; phylum Arthropoda; class Arachnida; order Araneae; family Cheiracanthiidae; genus Cheiracanthium; species Cheiracanthium punctorium. Next base: position 14,715 of record JAWZYV010020133.1, on the reverse strand, counting down.
CGGAGCGAATAACGCTCCTTTTTGAAAGATTTGTCTTCATTCAGTTTTGGATACTTTTTATCATAAACGGAGCGATTTTTCTGAATTTCGCTCCGTTTCATTAATATGCTTTCATTCAGTTATGAATGCCTTCCATCATAAAATGGAGCGATTTCCATGAAACGCTCCTTTATGAATATAATCATTTTTCGTTATATATGAGCTTTAAATAGAAATGTGTATATTTTGATTTTCAAAAGTGATTTGTGTGAAATTAGAAGTTTAATTAAAATTTTGTATATTTATTTGGGTATATATATATCAAAGACGTACCCAGGGGGGGGGACCAGGGGGTGCGGTCCCCCCCCCACGAAATTTAAAATTTTGTTAACAAAACTATAATAATAAAGCCATTTTGTGAAAAATTTAGCCTTTTTCACCTCTTGGTTCCCCTCCCCCCCCCGAAATTTTTGTCTAGGTACGGCCCTGATATATATAACTTACCTCCTACAACCGGCCAATTTCTGCTTTTAAGAGATGTGCTTTAAAAAACCTCCAAACTCTGGACACACATTGAATTCCTCTAAAAACGGCCACGATAGGATAAAGTGGGAGGGCATATGCTCCCCTTGCCCAACCTCTTGAAAATCTTATTTGAAGCCTAATATATATATTTTTTTTAATTTATAAGAAACGTCCATTATTTACACTTCTATTTTATGTCCCTCCATGGGCACCGGCAGCATAGGGCAAGGGGAGGCAATGCCTCCTCCCTGGATTTTTGTATGCAGTGTTTTCCCTTGCTTTTTTGCTCTTTCCAGCATGGTAACCATACGTTGAAGTAGTCTTTGCCCCCTCCTTGAGTAGTCTTCCCCCCCTTGAAGTACTCTTTGACCCCCCCTCGGAAATATTCTGCCGGCGCCCATTTGTCCCTCCCCACGAATTTCCGATCACGTTATGCTTACAACAGTCCACTTTTTCTGTTTTCCAAAATGTACTAAGGAAAATTTTAACTCTGGAATTATTGAGCTCTATTAGCAGTCACTATAGACGCTGCGTCGGCAGGAGGCACAAGATGGGGCATGTGCTCCCTCGGGGCCCTTTTCAGAGACTTTTTTTATCTGAAACAAAAAGAATATTTCTAATGAAATGTATAACTGAATATATACACGCACACACACACCAAAAAAAAAAAACGAGATTCTACATTTTTTTTTTTTTTTTTTTTTTTTTTTGCGAAAATCTTCTCCAGCTGCAGAATGCGATGATCATTCCAAGGTAGTTGAAATCATCTTTTGACAACATATCAAATGTTCTCTAAAGGATTAACTGCAATAAAATATAAAATAAAATCAAGCACTTAGATTATACTCATAAAGCATTGCTTTTGCACATGATAATTATCATAAAAACACTTTACTTAGCTTACAATTGAACTTTAGGTTAGAATTTGATGCCCAGTCCCCCCAGTAAATAAAATCCTGGTTACGCTACCAAGGGCGAATTAAAGGTGGGTTCGGAGGGGCGACCGCCCCCCCCCGATAAAAAAGAAATTAATGTAAAAGATCCTATTTTACTTCCATAAAATGGATGTATATGTTAATCTTCTAACCACCCCTAACGACAAAATCGCCCCCCCCCAAAAAAAACTTGCATTAATCCGCCACTTTACGCTATGGGGGGGGGAGCACTGCTCTCAAATGCACCCCATGTGGATTCATTATTCAGAAGCTCCAAGATATTTACTCTACACAGACTTACAGGATACGACAACAAAACATTTAGGCTTCCCGCCAAACGTTAGCTTTATGACATGATTCACAATTCACATGAATAAAAATTTACATGATCTGGATAGGTAAATCTAAAACTAACAGGTTAGAAATGTATTAAAACATGTAAAGAATATAAAATAAAATCTTACTTGTATTTATAGGCAGGCTTAATATTCGATCCTGGGCGACGAGACAGCTCCATGCAGGCAGCCATTATTGTTTGTTGTTTTTCTTCGGACGGGAGAAGGGAGAAGGCGCGCGCGATTATATATCTGACCAATCAGGGAAGACGAAAACGCTCCCAAAATGAGGAAATCTTTTCAAATTGGTAAGGTCGTAACAAGTGCTCTTTTTTTTTTTTCTTTTGAAGAAGAAATCGAAAGATGGTTTTTAATGTTTTTAGTAGATCGCTCTGCATAGAGCTTTTTGCAGTGAAAAATGATAGAAATTGCTTTCTTCCTTTTTTGGAGCACTTAAATCGCTCAACGTAATTGAGAGAGTAATAATTGAAAAGATAATTTTTATACCAATTGTTAGAACTAAACAGTCAAAAATTTATTTATAATTATTATAATTTTTAATAAAATATAATAAACTAGCTGCGTAGCCCGGCATTGCCGGAAGCATTAAATATAAGGACATAACTTGCCCGCCCCCTCCCCAAAAAATAGAAAGAAAAAGATATACACGCTCATGCTCACAAATCTATTTCCATGACTTATTTTTGCAAACATTAATGCACACAGTAAATATAAATTTTAGAAAGTTTAGTCTGTACATGTCTGCAATTCTTCAAACACTGTATGTGACGCAGCTACCAAGAAATCGTTTAATCCGCTAATAATAATTTGAAAAAAAATACTGAATTCTCAAATACTTTCATATGAAGTGACGACACTTTCATATTTAAAATAGGCACTAAAGTGTTATATAATAAAAGCGTATCATATTTCATGCTCGTTCCTATTTTCTTTCTTTATTTCATTAAATTGTGTCATTATTCATGAATTTTCTTCCTTGTTTCATAAAACACTTCTTTGGAATCGATATTAAATTTGCCTGTTAAAACGGATTTGTAATCTTCGCCAAGGATTTTCTAACGATGCTTCACTTTTATAAATGCTGTTTGTAATGAATGAGCACATAATCTATAAATGTGCGGTATTTGTCTTTCCTGTTCCATAAAATACATCTTTGGAATTGAAATGTATATTAGGAATTGAAATCCATATTAAAATCGGCTGCTAAAACTGTTTACAAACTTCCTTTGTAATAAACCGTAGCATTTGCCAGTTTCTAGCCAAATTTGGAAGAAATTGCCAAGCTTCGTTCAATTTTGAGGTGTTATTTTTTTTTTCGCCAAACTTGGCGATAAATCATCAAAACTTGCAAATGTCAGTGAATATTACATTAGAATTTACACCAGTGGGCCGTAATGTATGAGAAATATTTTTTTGTAGCCCTGTAAAAAATCTATACGTCCTATACACACCAAAATAAATACCCGTCGTTCAAACTGTACGACGGTCATCCATGATGATATATTGAGCTTAATCAAATGCACCTTCACCCTGTTGAAAAGTGCACTAAAAGGTGTCGACTGAAACTGGTGCACTTATTATGTCGACAGAAAATACCGAAGTGAACAAAGAAGCACTCTAGTGCTTAAAAAAAAAAAGAAAGAAAACGACGAAGTTTTGTTATCCTGAAATTAAAATAATAATAAAAATCTTCAAGTTCCACTGTATAAAAATTTATAGATGGATAAGTCATTACACAATTTCTAATCCATAAATAATAATCATGAAATGACGCTGAAAATTGTCAAAAAAAGTGTCAATTTTCACAATCTTTAAGAAAAATTCCGTCATCTATTCCACCAGTGCCCCCACCCGCACCCACTTAAAAAAAGAACACCTTCCTAGCTGTCTTAGAAGCGCTTCAGCGAATGGGAGGAAACGCATCGCATTCATCTGTCTACCTTCTTTACGGAATAGAGAGAGTCCGGAGAGATTTTTAACTCGTGATCTTTTCAGAAAAAAAAAATCTCGTAAAAAAAAATCTAATTAACATTTCCGCATGGTTGAAAATTTAAAAGAGGACGAAATAAATATTTTTTGAATGTTAAAAAGATTGGAAATTTTTGCTCGTTAGATTTTTCGATGCGATAGTTTCAATATCAAATTGCGAAAATTTACATGAAAAGTGATCTATCTATTAAAAATTCTAAAAAATTTCCAAATTGAAGTGTGATTTTGAAACAAAGTTTATTTGAAAAAGGAAATATTCTGTACTCTCCAATGATGATATATATATGTAGTAGGGTGGCTTTTCAATTTATTAAAAATTTTGTTCCCAACCCTCTATCTTGTTTCAATCATCCAAAAAACGTTCTGTGTAAAATTTTAGCTCAATTGGACAATAACAAGGCGTCCCTCATTGTCGATAAAGTTTTGAAATCGCTCAGAAAAAGTCATTTTTTTTTCCAGATTTTTGTTCTTTAATTTAATTGTTTTATGTATAACCTCTTTGTAAGCACTAATAATGGAAATTATTGCATGCTTTATTTAATTTAATCAGTACAAGGTGTTTTTTTTTATTGCTATTATGATTTTTATCATCATAATCTAAGGCCCAAAATCGGGTATTCTATAGTTTTGTCCGCAAAGCCACATAAACACATAAAAGTGATCAAAACGATTTTCTTATACAATAATGATGAGACTAGTTAGTGTTGCATTATAGGTAGATGTCAAAAGCAATTTATACATTTAAGATGTACATTTTTCAAAATCAATTTCAATTATCTGGCAAGGAGAAAACTTTAGAAAGAATTCGAGCTTGGTTTCTGTCATCAGACGCAATTAAAGCAAAATATTATTATCACAAAGATGAAACTGAGAAGAAAATATTTCTTTTACAGATCGTTGCTAAACATCGAAAAAACTATCCAACTGCTACTAAATCCTCTCCTAGGGAAGAATTATGCTAAATTCAATGTTCGTTCAAATTATGCATTATTTATATTTTAGTTAGTTATACTTACATAAACTCTTGCTTTAAGTAAAAATGCGTTTCTCTTATAGAAGTGTGCTTTTGTAAAAAATAATAGTAATAATAATAATAATAACTTTGAGAATTTTCATGATATTCCAGAAAATTTTAAATCTAACTATTGAGAAATTTGACTCAGAATTTTTTTAAAACATTTCCTGGTGTTTTCTGGATATGCCCACATAAATTTATATAAGAAGAAAAAACAGTTTATCGGAACGGGGAAAAGAATATCGCTTTTGAAGAGTTAATTGTTGCATAGACTTGTTCAAACTTCAAACTGTTTGAGGGTCACCTTAAAATTCTCCGACTAAGCTTAAATTTTACAGGGCCTCCTTTTTTATTGATTGGAAAAGGATTAGGGGTTGGGAGAAGTAAAATTTTAACTTAAGGAAAATTGCATATAGTTAAGGGCCACCCTAAAATGCAGTTTTCGGACAAAAATTTAGCTCGTAATAACTCAAAATGCTCGAAAAATTGGCCGAAAACTGGACAAAATATAAAATAACTAAAAAACTAAAAATCGGATTTTTTTCACGGCAATAGCTTTTCTTTGTCCTGTTTAACCAGGGTGCCAAATTTAGTCCAGGATCCGACGAACGGTCTAGCTGCCTATAGCTAAGGTGACCATACGTCCCGTTTTGAACGGGACAGTCCAAGTTTAAGGTGGCTTGTCCAGTTGTCCCCAAGCACAGCTTTGGGACACCGCAATGTCCGTTTTTAAAAAATGTCCTCTGCAATGTCCCGTTTTTAGAAAGAGAGCAGCCAACGGTAACGATTTCAATAACGGCCGCTAAAAAGCTCTTTTAGTGTTCTTTTTTTGTTAACTATTTCAATTAATTTAATTTTTATTTCTTTTTTTAATAAGAAATAAAAATTAAATAAATTTTTAAGTCATGTTCCTCTTCTGCTTATTCCTCACCCTCCCCCGATCTTCACTTTATTTTCCTATTTAACTCTGGTTTTCTAAGAATTTTTTTTCCCTCCGAATGACAACTTCCTTTTTTCCGTGTGTTCTTTTGTGTACATTTCTCACTTTCCTACCTTCCTGCCTTGTGTCGGATGCTGTTTTTGAAGTCGAAGAAGGGCCTACCCAAGGACGGATACAACCCATCCCACTGGCCTGAGAAATTCATGTCAACGGTGGCCCACTTACATTTACTTCTAACACACGGACACATCATACCCAGACAGAACAGCAAGTTTGTATCAAGCTTGATTTATTAAGTCAATAAACTTGAATTAAGCTTGAAAATTTCAAGCATGTCAGCTTAATGCAAGCTTGAATCAAGTGTTCAAGTTTACACTTGCCCAACTGCCACTAAGCTTGACATAGCAAGCTTAATTCAAACTTACTACACTCTAAAAAAAATTCCTAAGGACATGGGGCGTCAATGGGTGAACTCAACCTATATACTATTTTATTTTTCCACGTATTTTCCCCTCTACGCTGAAACCTCAATTTATTTCAATCCGTTTTCGTCTAGCGTACGCGATCGATCTCTGGACCTAAGGTGTGGGAAGCCAGCATCTTAACCAGCATGCCAATCTGACTCGAAATGACATGACTAAAGTTTGAAGTGTTGTCACGCCGTTTTTTGATGAGATTGATCAGTGAAAATTCCCGGTTCCCAGTGGGTGTATCCAGGCCTGGGCCTTGTACCACCCGAAACGTACACTTTTTTTTTTTTTTATAGTATATGTGTGTTTTAGCATACAGGTTTTTTTTTTAAATCTTATTTTGATATTAACATTAACACAAGCTTTTTTGCGCGTTTTCTTAACAACTGACCTGCCACAGGGGCGGCCCAAGGGGGGTGCGAATGTAGGCGATCGCCTAAGGCTTCGCGCTTATAGAGGCCCCGCTCCTGGGCTATTTTATTGCTATCTCATAAGACCTGATGGAGAAGAGGCCCCGCTCTTGCTCTTCGCCTGGGGCCCCGCACGCCCCTCGGGCCGTCTCTGCCTGCCAAAGTCTCTCTACACTATTACCTTAAAAACAGTAGATGTCCTATTTTGAGTAAGAGAATAAATGCACTATTGCCAAAAAAGTAGCAGCTGTCCCGTTTTGAAGGAAAAAATAAATGCTCATGTTACCTATAGCGCTACTATTCAGGTAGGGTAAGGTAAGGTAAGGTGCTACTACTTTACAAATATCTCATTGGCATATAGCGCTACTATCAAGAGCGGATTAAAGAGGGGGGCGGAGCCGCCCCCTCCCCGAGAAAAAAGAAATTAATGTAAAAGATCCTGTTTCACTTCCATAAAATGGATGTCTATACCAATCTTCTAACTAACCGCCCCCCCCGACAAACTTGCATTAATCCGAGACTGGCTACTATTAAGGAGGATTACAAATTTTGAAATAAATTTTGGGTATAGCAAATCTGACAAAATCGTACACTTACCAAATTTCGAAGGAAACGGATACAGAAAATAGCTTTAGATAGTTGTGGAAATTTTCACATATTTACGATTTCTTTTTTATGGTTTGGTTCTGTTGTGGTTTGCGTTTGTTGTGTTCTTAATCTTTTCTGGAGTTGCTATCCTTTCCCGCCTTTCCCCCCCCCCCCTCATTCCCTCCTTCTTCCTTTTTCTCTATTTTGCTTCTTGTTTCTTAGTATTTCCCTGCTCCCTCACTAGTCAGTCTATTCCGGCATTTTGTTTATTTCATTGTTTCATTGCTCCCCCCCTCCCCCCCCCCCCTGCCCTACTTCTTTGAGACTGTCACTGAAAATTTGTTTGTGTGTAAATATTTATTTACCTACATGTGGATTTCTTTACCTTTTTCTTGTTTTTTTCTTTAACTAGTTTTGTTTTCTCAGGTTCAGTCTACTATCTTATGAATTCTTCATAATTTTTATAATTTCCGTTATGTGAAGTTATTTAATTGTTCATTTCTTGTTCTTTTTGTTTTATTAGGGTATTTAAAAAAATAAATAAATGTAAACTATGCCTTTAAACTTTCTTTTTGTACATACTCTGCAGGGTTTAAACTAGGGAAAAAAATTGGGTGAGATTCTCCCACTCTGGCTCCAAAATTAAGTGGGATTTTTAAAAATCTGAGTGAGAACGAGAGTTTTGTTTGTTTCCAAAAAAAATTTTTTTTTCACATTTTACAAGCAAAAATAATGTAATTACAAAAATACAATGTCTAAGATTAGAGCTCATTCTAGGTAGGAAAAATGGCTGGGTGCAAAGGTTTTAAAAAAGGGCATCATTATTTTGAAAGAGCATTGTGTTTCTTAAAAAGAGCATTACATATCCTGATTATAAGCACTTCTACTTCGGGAAAAAAACTAAATTCAGTAAAACAATGCTTTATTGATTTATAAATTAATAATAATTCATTAGTAATCTTTATTAATAAATTAATTACTAGTCTTTATTAAAAATTAGATAAAATTAATTAAGTTGATAAAGCTAAGTTATGTAAATGGTTAAATTACTTTTAAGTAACTTTGTTGTTAATTAACTTATTAAAATAAATTATAAATAATTAATTAATAAGAATATTTCTTTAAAGATTTTTAAGGCTTCTTTTTATAGTAAAAATAATCCCCAAACTTACCTAATAGACAAGAAAATGCTAAATTAAGTAAACCTTTTGCATAAGAAGAAGATTTTAATAAGAGCTTTATTGGATCACCTTGTCAAGAATCATTATTAAAAGTTAAACTCAATTAAGAAACACTTCATAAAGTAAAGTTGTTCTAAACTTAAATTTTCATTAAAAAATTTTTTTTCAATTTTTAAGTTATCACACCTATAAAAATAATTCATTTAATTTTTAATCATTCACTTGTCTCTGCAAGAATTAATTGAATATTCCAAACAATTTAAATATTATAGTTAATACTTGAAAATATTAATAACACTTCTGTTCAAAAGAACCCTATATAATGGTATAAATACCTATTCCAGTTATTCAATGTCTATTCCACTACAAATTCCACTTATTTCTTACTTTTTTAAATGGACAACAATAGCTACAATTTTTTGCAGGATTATCATGCAGCCATAATAACTATTCTGTTGATATTAGCAATCAGCTGGTCACTTATTTAACTGGCAATATTGAAATAGCCCGAAAGGAGATAAGAACATCAATTCTATCTTTCCCTCCCCGTCTAGCTTAGAAAGAAAACCACAAGTAAGAAAGGAGGGAAAAATTATGTTTTGACAATAAATTTCTAACTTTTGAACAAATTAAGATGTCTTTTTAAAATTTAGACTCTGAATCAATTTTTGCATTTCAAACTGATCCCCAAAATTTCAAAAAATCGGTCCATTAATAAAAAAATTATAGATGAATGAATTTTTACATAGTTGATTTCCATCCCCCCTTCTTATCATGATCGGCTACTCTACTACCCCGACTGGGCCTCCCGAGCGCTTCCCGTCTTCCCAGAGAAGGAAAAAAGGCGTGGGAGTTCTATTACCAAGGCCGTAGCCAAGGGGGGATTTTGGGGGTTCAAACCCCCCCCGAAATTTTCAGTCACATAACTTACTGTTCGTAGAAAAAAAATTATCCCTAATTATCCCTTGTATCGCCAATTACGATTATTGCACTTTAGTTCATTCAAACTGCATGTAATTTTTTACTTGTGTTTCTCTGAGGATCGCAAAGTGATAAATTTCACTTAAATATGCTGCTCTTTTCTCTGTACGTTATATGCATACCTGTCTTCTGAGTATGGCCAAAAGGAAATGCAATTTCCGTGGCACTTGCAAGCAGAATTTCTCATTCTCATCAAATAATTCTTTAAATAAACAGTGTTTAATGTATCATAGTAGTAGGAATTTGTGAAGGTGGTAGCAAAAATGTGGCCTAAGTACACTATGTACGGCTGCTTTATTCACACAATTTTACACAGTATTTACATTTCCCATAATTAGAATGCAGTATGATCGGAGCAAAAGCTCACATTCGTCTCAATGCTTCTCCACATTGGTTCTCTCTCTTCTTCTTTCACCCCCCCCCTTACACGTAGAGAGAGACAAAAAAGAAAGATCGTAAATAAAAAAAATTTCTCTTTCCACAAAAAATAGTGAGTCATCTCTCGATTCCATCGGAGATCGAAACACGAAACAGTTTCACAGTATCGTGTTTATGACCTCTATAAATAAAAAAGTCAGAGTGATAAGTTTGTGATTTTTGGAGTTTGGGACATGTAGGCTCCAGTCTCGACCCATGTGGACCGAGAGGGAGATCCTACGTTGCATTATTCACGTAACCAGTCCGCTACTCTTTAGAATAAAAAGAGAGTGACACTGCGGACAGCAGGAGTAAAAAAAAAAAAAAAAAAAAAACATCCGCTGCCTGGCTAGTGTCGCCCCTCTCGAGTCAGCGCCCTAGGCAGTCGCCTAGTTTTCCTATAGGGTCCAGCCGGCCCTGCTCTGTCACACAGTGCTTGTCATTCTTTAAAGGCTGTACTGACACAGAGGTTCGCTACGCCGATAGGATATTGCTTACATAGCACTGTTTCAATTTGGATGCATTATTTTCGCGTTTTAAATAAAAGTGAAAAAAACACAAAGCTGGAGATCATACTTTGTTTAATTTTAATTTCAGTGTGCTGAAAAAAGTACCATATTGAAACATAAAACTTGAAACCCCCCCCGAAAAATTTTCCTGGCTACGGCCTTGTCTATTACCATGAAAGTTGTGCAAATTCATCCCTTTCATTTATCATGTATCATTAGCGCATTATGTGTGAGCAAACAAAAAACAGTTGAACAAATAAAAGGGTCAAAGAAACTTTTAGAGATTAAAAAAAAATTTGCGGCAAAAGAGTGTGTTAGTTTTTCATCATCGGGGAGCTAACGATTTTCTTTTTTTTTTTTTAAAGGGCATTGGGGCGTGGCACCCCACTGACATCGCCTAGAATGAGCTCAACAGATAATAAATATCAAAATTAACAATGTAATACACAAATGATTTTGATAACAATACAATTTAATGATATCTTTGATTCTTTATCACATTAAATATTTTGCTGCAACATCAAAATTGAACAACCCAGCATGTGGGCTTTTCCCGCGACTGTTATTTTTTTGAGTGGGATTTAATGTGGCATTGCGGGAATCGCGCAATCCCGCGGTCTAGTGCGAACCCTGCTTGTAAATGTCCAGCGATAGCATATTTTTGAGGGGGAGCCCCTACAGCGATGGCCAGACCCGTTGATGCTTTTTTGGGTACACACTCACAATACTGTGGAATAACTCGACTATCAAGGTTACTTTTTTAAAAATATGAATGCACATATTGATAAAAGTCAATTAAATTGGAACACAACATTTTCTGGTAAAATGTTTATGACAACTGAAAACAAATCAGAAATAATTAAATATTCACAATCCCCTTTCTTAAAAATTAAATTCCACTTTTTTCCAACGTGCAACTGGGTTGGCAGGTAATGAAACTGGCATCATGAGTCAATGTATGGCCCATAGAGTGCAAGTTGTGCATAAGTCAATTTAAAAAAAAATCAATTGATTTAAATCATGATTAAAATCATTGACACCCAGATGCAGGCAATGGCTTTTCAGATTTTGGACATTTTTAGATGACTTAGACCCTTTCCCAAGGCAAAAGATATTAATTATCAGGATTACACATTAGTTTTAATCAGTGGTGTAACCATGGGAGCAGGGGTTAGAGGTAAAAAAACTGCAGCATTGCGATCTTTACATTCATGTATGAAGACATGGTTAAATCAACGCTTCCAAATGTTTTGACTGTCCCTAAAAATGTACAGGTGTTTATTAATAATAAATGCCACTGGTGAACGAACTTTTTCAAAGTAAAAGTTGTAAAAAAACTGTCATGAATCCACTATGATCCAAGATCATCTAAATTCGCTAGCAATCATGTCCACTGAATATGATATAACAAAGTGTGGACTTTCAAGACATTCTAAAAGATTTTACTGCAAGAAAATTGAGAAAAGTGAATGTTTAAAATGCTGATGACTATTAATTTTAAAATATTTTCTTACAATGAGTGATGCTGTAGCTGTATTATAAATTATTATTTCTTTGTAACTGCTTTATCAAATCAACAAACTTCTACCACAGTTAGGGTGTACACTAAAAAAAACTAATAATCACATAGCAATGTAAGATTGCAGGCGGTGCCTTCATGTGCCAGTTCTAATGTCATCTTAGAAAATATTAAAATATAAATAATTAAAAACATTGTTAAAAGCATATATAAATAAAAATAGAGCAGTACACACGTTTCGGGGTGGTGCCAAGGCTTCACACATCTTCAGCTGGAAAAGTATCAACTGACAGACAGAGAAGAAAAACCATATGTACTGTATTTGTTTTCACTTCAGCAAATTACGAAATTTGTATGCAATGCATCTCGCACAAAAGGAAAGCATTTGTTTTCACTTCTCTGCCTGCCTACCTGTGTGTCGATTGGTACTTTTGCAACAAAAAAAGGGTGGATCCTTTGTTCTACACAAAATGTGCGTACTGATCTATTTTTATTTAAGTGTACTTTTAACACAGTTTTTAATTATATTTTTTCTTTAACATTAGCATTTTTGAATGTTTTTTTTTTTTAAATATTGAAGTATTTTTCATATTTTTGAGCATGGTTTAAGGAAAATTAATCTTTCACAATCATTGCTCAACTAATTTATAATTCATGTTTTAGAATTCAGGCTTTAATAATACAATATTCAAGGTTCTCTTTTTCAACACAATACTCAGCAGCCAAACCCACTGTTTACAAAATGCACTTAAGGAATTTGACTAGTAGCTGAATACTGTTTTAGGGATTATTAACTAATGCACAAGATGTGATTTCACAAAATTAAATAGTACAGTCCTCTAGGTATATCCTGCTCTTCCTAGAAGCAGTGGTGTAGTCGAGGGGGGACACAGTCCCCCCACCTTTTTTTTCAGGGGGACGCTGATTTTGTGTATTTTTAAAAAAACTAACTTAATGTAAATTTTCCTTTTGTCATTCTACATCGGAATGAAAAACAAAAAAGACGACTTGGACCACCTAAGTAGACCTTAAGATTATTCACCTACAAATCTTTTCTAAATACTACACAATGTAAATATATCCATCATCATACAACGCACTTTCGGTCAAAGAGTTAAAGAGAGTAAAAGGGGGAAGATTGATTTAAATGAAACAGTAATCAACCATGTAAATGTGAATAAATTTGTTTTAAATTACAACTTTTTAAATCCTGCCTGCTTGCATGCTTTAAAATCACAACATATAATTTGAGAGAAAAGTCAGATTGATTTTCAGGCAATGTATTTCTAAAAACTTGAGCACGAGCAAGGTAGTACAGCAAGTTTAAAAATCGATTTCAAAGCTTCAGTGCTCCACATATTATCCTCCCGCTTATATCCGATATAGGGTTTGGGTATATATATACTGTTTTAGAAAAGGATGCGTACATTTGGGTTGAATTTCTTCTAAAAATGAGCGTCCCCCGCACTTTTTTTTTAGGACTACACTAGAGATGAGATGGGCTGAGCCCGAATCGCGCTGTAAGTCACAATTACGCTCGGGCTCGTGAAAAATTTCTATTTTATTGAACATACTCCTTGAAACAGATTTTTAAAAAGTGATTCACATGGAAAATAAAAGAAGTTATAAAAGAAAAAAAGTAGCCTAGAAGGCACGTGAAGCTCTTTGGGGATTTCAGAACGGCGGCTTATATTGCTTAGTTAGTCATGAGATCGGAAATTATTTCATAAACATAGATATAAAGACATAGAAAGTGCATTAAAAATTTGCACTATATTTGTCTTTAATTTGCACAAATGGCAAAATTTATTGTATTCTAACAAGGAATTACTTCTTTGAATTTTATTTATCTTTAGCTGAAATTTCAGGCTCGGGCTTCAAAAAATGAGCCCGAACTCATCTCTACACTACACCACTGCCTAGAAGTAAATGGTAAATAAATCTGATACTGAGAGAGTCAGTATATATCTACATATTTTCATGATCTAAATAACTTCAAATACTTTTATGCGTATTCATATTAATAAAATTACTTAATTTAAATTTATCGATTTTTTTAAGCGTCCTTCATTATGCATCCCCTCCTAATGCATTCAAGACTGTGGCGTAGATACAGGAAGGGTTAGGGGGTCATACCCCCCACTACATGAAGAATTTTTTTGCCATACAAAATGGATATTCTGCACTCCCTTATCACACACGTATACAAAATGTGTTGCAGTAGTCGTAACACCCCCCCCCCTCCCCATGGAAAATTTCTGCCTATGCCACTGATGCACAATAATAAAAAAAAGTTACTTTAAAAAATAGTAATTATAGCAATAAATAACTTTCATAAAAGAAGGGGAGAGGCTTCAGGACTTCCACATCCTAGAGGCCTGGATGTAGGGCTTAATCAACTCTTTTTCTCTTTTAAGTAACACATGATCGGGAGAGGGAGGGTTTGTGCTTAGTTCTAACCTTTTTTGTGGTTGGCTGGTATTGTATTATATGGCTTTTAGTACGATTCTCTTGAACGTTGATGTTGAAACAAATATGTATCAAAAAAGGTAAAGTGGCTGCCTTAAATGAATATTATGAAAATGTTACATCTAATTTGAATAAGTGGAGGGCAAAAAAGAAACCGTTTACTCGAGAAGTGACTAAGAAACTAAAAAAAAAAAAATGTTTCAGCAAAATTGCCAATATTACCTTGCTGATACCACAGAAATATAATATGATAACAAAAGAATTAGAGTGGAATAAAAGACATTAACATTTGAAGCTGCATTAAGTGAAAATCGTGACGATTGGAACGGTGAATCCAAACAAAAGGAGTACAAAAAAAAAAAAAAAGAAGAAGCTGTTCATTATTCCGCTACAGTTGTATCATAGTATACAGAGGAGAATCGATGCATATTT